>CM068368.1:575811094-576411094 GCA_034769895.1 Magicicada septendecula | reverse complement strand
TTTCAGTAGATTTAGTTAGTCTTCTTTCTTCTTTAGTTTTAATTAGTCTTCTTTCTTCCTTGATTTTAATTATTCTTCTTTCTTCTCTCTTCAGTAGTGGTAGTTTTGGTTATTCTTCTTTCTTCTCTAGTTTTAATTATTCTTCTTTCTTCTTTCTTCAGTAGTGGTAGTTTTAATTATTCTTCTTTCTTCTCTAGTTTTAATTATTCTTCCTTCTTCTGTCTTCTGTATCTTTGATTGTTCTTTTTTCTTCATTAGATTTAGTTTGTTCTTCTTTCTTCTTTCTTCAGTAATAGTAGTTTTAATTATTCTTCTTTCTTCTTTCTTCAGTAGTGGTAGTTTTGGTTATTCTTCTTTCTTCAGTAGTAGTAGTTTTAATTAGTTCTTCTTTCTTCTCTAGTTTTAATTATTCTTCTTTCTTCTTTCTTCAGTAGTGGTAGTTTTGGTTATTCTTCTTTCTTCTCTAGTTTTAATTATTCTTCCTTCTTCTGTCTTCTGTATCTTTGATTGTTCTTCTTTCTTCATTAGATTTAGTTTGTTCTTCTTTCTTCTTTCTTCAGTAATAGTAGTTTTAATTATTCTTCTTTCTTCTGTCTTCAGTAGCTTTGTTTTCTCTGGTCTGGTTTCTTTGACGGGGTATATTAATTGCCTGCTTCTATCTTACCTGGGTAATTTTGTTATTATTATTTTTAGTCTTCTGGGTTTTTAAATTTGTATTATATTATATTATTTGCAGAAATTTTCTTTATTCAACCTTTCTTGTGAATATATTATTAAACAGTGCATTTTAATTAATTCTCATCTGGATATTCCATATATTAGAGCTTTATTAATGATCATTGAGTAATGTATTTGTGTGGATTATCTGTCATGCTACAACGTATATGTGTGATCCAAGTGTGGTTTAATTTATTTTTATTATTTTAACTGCATTCAGTACAAGTATAGTAAATAAGTAATAATATTTTTGTTAAGACAAAACACAACACAACAAAGTCTCATAGTTCTGTTTTAGTATTAATTGGTCCGTTTATTAAATATCAGCACCAGCTCACGATGTTACTTGAATATTTTGAATAGCATAATATTATGAATGGATAAAAGAGTTTAATTAATTAATTAACTAATTTTATTATCCACCATTTTTTAAATGCTAATCATGATAAAATTAATGCTTCTTTCTGTCCCACCAAATGTATAGAAAACAATGTGAAGGCTTCAACGTAATAATAACAACGAATTCGGTGTTACAGTAATAACATTAAAAGCAATGTCTTTCAATTTACGGTTAAGCTCTCAGCAATGTAAACAAGTTGGATCCATAAAAAAGAACATTGGTTACAAAACGCGTAATGAAAAGTATGGTTAAAATGCAAAATACATGAACTACGTTAATCATATAATAAAAACGTATACACGAATTAATTAAAAATACTTAAAACTTAAACACAGAAAAATAGAAAGTAAGAAATACTAACAACACAGAAAAATATATTAAAAGAACTTCTAAATATATAACAACTATATCTTATATATATATATATATTTATATAAATAAATAAATATTTATCAAGCTGGTTTTTCCTTATTTGAAACATGTTTCGGGACACTTAGTGTTCCCATCCTCAGCCTTCTTAATTTTGAATCGTGTGGAGTACTTGTGTGTTGGTTGGTTGTTGTTATGGTTTCCTGTTGGTTTTTGGTATTTTATATCGGTACTATTGTGTGTGATTGTGGTGTATATATTAGTATTTTGTGTACATTCTATGTTGAGTGCTTTGACACAATTCTCAAGTCTCAAGTCTCAAGTATGTAAAAAGTGTAAGGGAAAGTTCCAACTGATATACAGCTATTGATCATATCTTGATTATTGGGCGGAGCCTGACGAGCGTAGCGAAATCAGGCATAGCCCTCTATCCATGACTCGATGCACAAATTAGACCACGAACTCCTCCGAAACTACTCTACCGAGTGTTATAAAATTTTGCATACATATCCGGACTGTATTGTAGAGTGCATACATGTAATTTTTATTTCTCTAAATTATTTGGTTCAAAAAATATTACTATTGTTTAAAAATCTTAGTTTCAACGTGTGAGAGGAAGAGAGATAGAGATATCGCTGGCTGTTGCCCGAAAAGATAAGATTTTGCTGTATCACAAATGCCGGTGCGTGTACGTGTGCGGCTCCCGCCGCCCGCGCTGGCTGTCAGTCACATATACAATGATACACATATACGCACGCACACGCACACACACTCACATACACGAACACGTTCGCCCAAATAATTGTTCTGTTGTGTTTGACATTTCTTTTGTATTCATACACACGTCCTGATGATGACAATAAAAATTGTCGAAACGTCGACACAAATAAGTTAAAATTTGTGTTATTTTTGACCGATCCTCATTAACCCTTCACTGAAAAATTATTCTTATACTTCTTTATTCAATTTTCCAAATTCTATTAAAATTATTATTCTTATACTTTTTATTCAATTTTGTACTTTTTGTTTAAGTACTTTTTTCTGTTATACGCATATTCTATACATTCTTCTTCATAAATTTATATACTGTATACCTATTATTTATAGTATGCCTCGATGGAGAAGAGGTCCAAATATTGGTCGTTTAACTACAAATCAAAGACGGATGAGAGAGAGACAGAATGTTGCTGCAGCAACTGTTGAAGGCCCTGCAGAACATACCGTAACATGAATCATGTGTTATATGAACAAAACAACACAGGATATAGGAATCTTCAGAATGAATTTGAAGATAATTTACGATCTCTAGAATTCTATGAATGTGTAAATTGTTCTCGAGTGTTGATGCAGCAAACATGTTTTGATATGTGTCCGCAGTGTACGCGAAACCCAAATACGTTTACTGCAGTTAATCGTATGGATCCTAAAGATGTACCTATATAACTGATGCATCTCACTTATGTAGAACAACTCTTGTTAGCAAGAGTACAACCAGTGATGCGTGTGTATAGGGTGAAATCGAGAGACTTTCCCGATCAATATGCTTATAAGGGAAGTATTATAAATATTGGTCAAAATATAATGGAGATTGTTAGTTCTTTGCCCCCTACATCCGCTTCACTGAGCACTATATTTGTAAGAAAGGAATGTGTTAATGGACATCGGGATTTTCATGTGAGACGTGACAAAATTTTAGAAGCACTCAATTTTTTGAAAATGAATAATCCATTCTATAGTGATATCATCATTGATATGGAACAAATATCTCAACTTCCATTAAATGGTAGTATTTATGGAATTATACCCACTGTTGATTTACCTGAGGTGAATACAGATGAAGAGAATTTTTCTGAAGAAATTTATGAAAGTAAATTTCATACTTTCACTATGAAAGTGTTCTCATACGGAGAATATTAGAATCACAGAAGTTGATCGACTCCAATCTGCAGTGAATAATGTAATTCCATGGCCACAAGATACTGACATCATAAATGAATTCTCGTGCGAAGGATATGTAATCATGGCATTTCCCGCTTTACTACCTCACGGATCTGCTGAACTAAATGATAATACTCGAGCAAGTAGTATGAAACTTACAGCACTTGAATATATTCAATTTTTGATGCAATATAAAGACCGACGTTTTGCACAAGATCCTAGGTTCAGATTTTTTGCATTGAACATTGTTCAGCGTCATCAAGCTATTCAATGAGGGACAATATTTGCTAGAAAATCTCATTTCAATGGAACAATACAGCAACTGAGAAACACGCTGTCGAGTAACCCTCAAATAATAATAAGTTTATATTATTGGTGTGAAAAAATAAGAGGATCAAAATCTTACTGGTTTCAACGAAGAGGTGAACTTGAATCAATGATTGAGAAGTGTGATAATCTTCTTATGGGATTTTTTACTTTGAGTGCAGCTGATCTTTGGTGGCCTGATCAAGCACGACTCATGGGTTGTAATTTCGTGCAAGAGGAAACGTTAGATGAATCTAGAATCGCTCAGCAAAGGCAAAACCTTATAAATGAGAATCCCTCAATTGTTGAAGACTATTTTTCGTTTCGTGCAACTTTATTCATAAAAACTGTCGTCTGTAAGATATTCTCAGTTCAGATTATTGGTTTCGTTACGAATTTCAGCATCGTGGTTCATGTCATGTACACGGTCTTCTTTGGATCTCTGGTGCTCCTGATCCAAGAACTTTTGATAATGCATCTGAGGAAGACATTTTGAGTGCCAAGATGTATTATAACCATTTGGTTAATGCATTCAATCCTTTGCCATTCACTCGTCCGGTAACTATACATCCTTCAAGGATTAGATCAAATGATGTTGTTATCGATAACGATCGTTCTCTTTCAGAACTACTGAATCGATTCCAAAGACATACCAGATGTACCAAAGGATATTGTCTTAAGTGGAATGGCAAAGAATATACTTGCAGGTTCAAATATCCTAAAGAATTACAAGAGCAATCTCTTCTGCAGAAAAATGAGAAAGGTATTTGGATATATACACCAATAAGGAATGATGAACTCCTGAATCAGTATAATCCTGTCATCGCACAAACATGGAGAGCTAATACTGATTTTAGTGTAGTCACCTCCTTATACCAGGTGGTTGAATATGTATCCAAATATGCTTCAAAGTCAGAACCTGCGTCGAAAAATTTGACGGAAATGCTTGAAGAAATCGTTGAATCGAGAACCCGGATGAAAAATCTCGTCGAGCACATACAGGTTTGATGATATGAGTGATCGGAGAAAGAGACATCGGGGCTTGCTAAACATGTCATTTGCTCTATGGAATTCCATTGTATCAATGTACCAGAACTTTTAGAATACTTGTCATAACAATAGAAGACTATGTTGCAATTAATGGAACCAACAGTGAAAATGACAGTAATTCATTCATTCAGTTTTATAGTAGTAGACCACTAGACATGGAACAAATAACATTATTCGATTTTGCTAAAAATTTTCTAAGGGAAGAAATAAGTCAATTACCACAAACAGAAAAGAAAGAATTGTACAAGTTTTCCCTAAAGTAAGCAAAAATAACAATGCAGTCAATACTGAATTATATTGTAAACAAAAGTTGATTTTACATAAGCATTGGAGTAATGAAAAAGACTTGAAAAGTACAGATGAAACATGGTTCATGGCTTATACCCGACAAAATTTTGGACAGTTTCACGAACAATTACACATGTCTTTAATTACAGAAGAAACTGAAATTGATCAGGATAATAGTAACGAGTTTGATATTTTTTGATGATAGAGACTGGATGGCTATAGCAGCAGTAATGCCTAATGCACTATCAATTCATGTTGGTCTAGGTAATCGTGATATCGATTTACTTCATAATTGGGAAGCAGCCTATTAAAAATATTCAGATATAAAGAATAAAACCTCTTTCATCGAAAGGAATCGAGAAACATTTGGGAATCAGTATGATTCTCATGAATCATGCAATGTTATTGTTGTGCCCAGCACTTCCACGTTATGATTTTATATATAATTGTAAATGAGCATTCTACTCATACTGAAACTACTCAATGTATTATTTTATTTTATCTTAAGAATTATTTTAAGGAACAAACTGAGCGATTGTGAGGAAGTGTGCTGACCATTTTTATCGTGGCACGTGTAGTGAGTTATCAACCAGGGAAGCTAAGAATTGTTTACTTGTCAGTGTTCGCGAACGAATTCCGCTTTGGTTCACAAAAATCAATGTCAAATGGTCCTCTCGTGTGACCTGATAAGTTTCGAGACACGTGCAGAGTCCAGTTCTGATTGGCTGAATTTTGGGCGTTAACTCATAGAGACTTTTTGCGTCACGCAGGGTATAAAACTGACGAGAGCACTGGGAAGTACACACTCTCTTTTTTCACTTGTTCACTTTTTGGCGTCCTTGCGCACTCTCCGTACATCGTAGATGTGTATCTTCTGTCTACGATGGAGCCACATCAAAAGCGTAATTACAACTTTGTTTTGTTTTACTTAGTTCAAACTTAAAGCATTAATCGATTTTGGATAATGAATTATTTATACTCAGAAGTGCTCAGTAGTGTTCTAATTTGTTAAGGAATATGTATCATTGACATCTTAATCATTTATGCCTAATTTAAAGTGGTAACGTACCAAATTCAGAAATATAGTTAGTAAAGCTTTTATAATGTTTTAATAAAGAATAGTCAGTATATAAAGAATGTTTTTTTATATAATGTTATGTCTTGATGAAAACACTCAATAGAATTATTGTAACGAGAGTACGTCACTTCAATTATTGTTATTTTGTTCATTTGTATTGTCATTATTGTCATTTGTTCATCAAGATAAAACTTGTTAACGAACGTAGTTACTCTAATGAATTAAAGAAATATTATTACTCTAAGTAAATGCCTTATTTAATAACGAGCCATTCTCACAGCTATCCTGTCCGCACGACTGGAGCTTTCACTTTGTGAGGCCCCAGCCTCGGGCGTTACAACATTATTTTCAACGACCAACAAAATAAGATATTATCTTTCTTAGAATATCAGCTAAATGACTATGATGATTCCAATCAAAGACTTGCAATTATTCAAGGAAAAGCTGGAATTGGCAATAGCTGTGTAATTAGTGAAATGGTTAGGAGAATTAATTCATATTTTGGCTGCGATGCAACTCTTTTCATGGCTCCTACTGGTGTGACAGCTAACAATATTGCTGGACAAACTATTCATTCAGCTCTAAGAATAAATACTTCAAAGAAAAGGGGAGGAACTTTCAAAGATTTAGAAGGTGAATCAGAAATTGCTTTCGAAGAAGAATTAAAAGATGTGAGGTTCGTTATTATTGATGAAGGGTTTGAATTTTTTTTTCAAAGTGTATATGCGACTCAAACAAGCAAAGCAGCGTTCTTCAGCTGTTCCTTTTGGTGGCCTTTGCGTGTATTTAGTTGGTGATTGGTCCCAACTTCCACCGGTTTGTGACAGGAGTCTTTACAAAATTGGAAATAATGTTCAAACCATTCAATCGAATCTTTTATATAAACAGTTCAAAAAAGTTTTCTTTTTAACGTAGATTATGCGGCAGAAAGGTGATGATCAAAAAGATTTCAGAGAGACTTTAGAGTCGCAAATGGAACAATCACTGAACAAGATTATCGGCTCTTATCTAAAAGATTTTATGTAAATTCTTCGGGAACAATTTCAAAGATAGTGTCTGTATAATGTCGAAAAATGCTGAAATCGAACGCTTTAATTATGAAAATCTAGAAAGCAATAAACAACCCGTGGCTCTAATCAATGCAATCCATAATTGCCCAGAAGCCTCTCTAGCAAAATCTGATGATGCTCAGGGATTATTTGCCCAATTACGTTATGTAAAGGTGCTCGAGTTATCCTTAGAAGAAATCTTTGGGTCACAAAAGGACTAGCCAACGGTTCAGTTGGGACAGTAACTGATATTATTTATGACCCGGCAGTTGAATGAGAAAATTATAACGATCACATGCCAATATGTTGTCACCGGACAAAAGGCTTGCCGCATGACAAATGGCGCCAATCGTACACTCTAGTGTTTTTGGTGGCCCTAAAAAGGACCTTGTGGCGAGAAGGCTGATGTTGGTTGTGCCGTGCTAAGATGTTCGGCGGCTGCGCCCGCTGTTCGTGGCTTACTACAGTCCTCCTCTTCTTTTGGCATCGGTTTTGGAGTCGGTTGCCGGCCCAGCGAAATCCATCGCTGGCGCGGAACTGGAGGGCGAAGACGCAAGAACGCCGGTTCTATTCTTCGGCCGTTCCTTCCGGCTGACTCCGCTTCGATGTCGTCCGAGAGACGAGAAGAGGTGAAGTGCGTCCGATGGCGTGGCGATGAAGTGTGCGTCAATTTTTCTGCCGGCCCGGGTTTTATGACAAGAAATAAACAAAAGTACAATAGTTTATAAGATATACAGTATCAAAATGCGTATAATATTATATTGAATATACAATATGAACTACATTTTATATTATAAGCATATAATATAGGCCTATATTTATGGACGTAGCCAAAATAACATATCGTAATGTAACAACTGAGAAAGCAGGTTTGATTGCAATACTCCTCTGTGCGTGAAACTAAACTAAACCTTACGAAATCATGACTCATAAAGTAACAGTCATTCAATATATACTGACTGCTATTCTCTGTTATTTACATATCCGCCGACTGACCGACTTACAGAGGACAGAAATGTGTTGGTGTAGGGAAATCAATCACTAGGCTCGCGCAAACGCTACATCATACGGAAAACACATTGCGAATTAAACAATTTCAAATTAATACGGATATGTCGTATTTCTTATTCCTTGTATTTACCTCGGCCTCGATCGCCTTCAGATAATCTCTTCTTGTACACTTGAAACCCCCCTTTTATTTTTCTAAGTTTTTGTAATTTTTTGTTTTTTTTTGTTTTATTTAATTTTATTATTTTTTTTGTTTAAGTTTTTTTTTGTAAAAGGGGAGAGACATCATATTCAGAACTAGGTGAAAAACCTAGAGGAAGCAAAAGTGTGCAAGGCCCAAATACAATTACAGACATGTCCCCCCAGGTGAATGACAGGACTTGCAAATGAAAAACTCTTTTAACCAACAAGCGTGTGCTTTATTAAACCTGCAAGATGTACATAAATAACAAGTTCTTAATTGTGTGAGCACACCATTAAAGGCAGAATTATATCTATATATATGTATATCAATTAATTCATAATGTCACAAAGTAAGTGAATTTGATATTAGCATAATTGCAAAATTTCTGCCTGATTATGTATGAGTCAAAGTTAGTAATAATCTCATTCATAAAGCAATACTAATCCGTAAGTGTTGTATAGTATCAAATAGGCTAGCCTGGTGTCTCAGTAAGCACATTTATGGTTTTTCTCTTTTTTAAATCCGTTACATATTCCCCCAGCAAAATATAGTAAAATTACACACACAAACACATATACGACATGAATAACAAAACCTCCCTCATTTCAGCACTAACTTCCTCATAAACCCATTCCAACTACAGTAAATGAATGCACCCTAATATGTATAGATATGTACAAATATAAATGACAGCGTAAACTGAATATCTCAGCTCCTAAGCATAGATTTGCCTTGGTCGTTCACACCAGAGAATGTAAGTGACCGCCCCGAAACTCAGCCAGCTAAACGACCCTGACCTTAATCATTAAGCGCTAAGTATGTGTGTGAAAGAAAATAGTTTCTCATCTAAAGCATCAGACAGCCCCCATTACGTGATTAAAACTCAGCCATGACCAGATGACATGATAGCACAAGATAATTAACTCCCTAATGGTCTTAATTAGATGAAAAGTTAGATCTTACAGCAAACTGCGGATGTGTGTGTATGTGTGTAATTTCTTACACATTATACAGTTATAAGATACTTCATTAGGTGTACTGCTGTAATGTTCACACATGCAATAACATAATTGAACATGAGAGTTTGTGCTAGAGTATAACGTTCAGAACTTCACGAGCGAGCTTCTGGCGGCTTCTGTGCATTCACCATGTTGTAGAGAGAGAGAAATAGATAATCAGAATTTTCCCCCCTGGATTGTCCGGTGTACTTAGTCCGTATAGGCGCGGATCAGTGATGTCACAGTCGTGTCACAAGTCCCGGGTGCAGCTTAGCGTTGGAAGAGTCCTAAGTTGTCCTCGACTGACGGCATCGTGGCTATAAGATCGTCTCTGCCATTAGGGTGGACAGATGTACGTCCACCCGACACCCATCTCGCCCTTGTTCGAGCACCTGGACATACAATAGGTTGTAGAGGGTGTCATAAAGAAAATACGCCACATAGGCCGTCCACATTAACTTCCAACACTAACTTTACACATCAACAGCACACCCACATCGCCACTAATTCATATTAAACAGTATTAAGCTGCTCAGCTGTGACTTATTTCACTTATGTACCAACTACCTTTTAAGTATTTCGTTGAAATATGACAATTAATTAATTACGCATTTCATAACTGTTAATAACACCAAACACAGCTGAGTGCGAGATGCTTTAGTATTTTCTTTATTGAAGTCAATTTAGCCCACAACATTTACACTCATATCAATTTAATTTGGTAATCGCGTTAACGCACACATCGAAAACTGCTCTACACACACCCACAAGTATAAATTTATAATAGAGGCTGAAACATAAAAATATATTTGGGGTTAGAATATTTTCAGAACCCGCTGACTTGTACATACCTGGAGCTACACTTTATCTAGCCAACCATAGTGATAGCCAAGGAAGCCCAGAACAAACGGTAGCCGCCAGTCGAGAGCAGATGACTAGGTTGGAGGATAGAACCGAAATGAGGCCGATTCAATGTGTCGGCCTAGCCAAGTAAACTCTGGATGCAGGAACGTACAGAAACAGCGGGCAGCGCCAGCTGTATTGCGTAGCTGCACAACATTTGTGTGCCGACAACAAACTACCGTAGCCGTGTGGCCGTGCGTGACGTCAGCGGCGCTCGTTTTTAAAATTCTTATGATACGCTGCTGAACCCAGTACGGCACACACTTGTGGGTCTAGTCGTATGTACTACTACTACTACTACTACTACTACTACTACTACTACTACTATTCATTAACGGTATCATTTCAGCAATACGTTAGTACTATCAGAGTGCATTAGGTTATTATGTCACACCTACCAACAGGTAACCTACCAACACACATCACAACTGGTTCCGCGGGCCGTTTGGATGTTAATTTTTAATTTCTGCTTGTATAGGACGACTTAGCAAGCTGCCATCATTTCAATCAACAAATTGCAGCTAACAATTAACAATTTGGAATGTTTATCTTCATCGCAATAATAACGTTCTGGCTTTTGTTAATTTTAAACTTTTCTTCAATGGGCTTATTTATTTAGCACAAAAACAGCATGGGCGAGAGGGCGCGTGCACACACACATTTAAGCATACTTCCCCAACTGACTCATGCTCGCATATTTATGATCTGAAAAATATTACATTATGTATGATCAATTATACCTGAATTTTGGTCTTACTTCTCTATAAGTATGCATATGCTGTCTGTATTCTAATATGTATTAACAAAAATTTTACGTTAGTAATCTAAATACACGTAATGGCGTAGCTAGGCTTTTTGGTGCCCGGGCCAAGGAGATCGTCGGCCGCCTCGCCTTCACAATTAAAAGGGGACAAAAGAGCAAAAATGAACGCACAGTGAGCAAAGTACTTAATAAATGTAAATGTGTAGATTTTTGTATGAAAGCACGTGTAGCAAACGTCTTAAGTATATTGTTAAGTCAAAATTACGAAATTACATAATATAATATTTTCGGTATTCAGTTTGCATACATTTATTAGTAACAAATGTAGACTATAAAAATGTAGTAAAATAAAACATTTATACCATAAAAATGTTCTAATACACATGCAAATTTCTTGTAGATCTAAAGCGCATCGTCAAAAGAATATCCTAAAGCAACATAAAGTTAAACAAAGAACTACATTAAAAGCAATAAAATAAATGACTTACCATTACAAGTTAATGGTTCCATCTTCTATTAATATACACTTAATATTTATTTTTAATATTTAATAAATATTTGAAACGAGACATTTTTAAAATGATACTTTCCTGGTCTTAATTGTTGCAAAGTGGGTTATTAAATCACTATAATCCAAAGACGAAGCAATGTCGTTTTCAGTTGAAAGTATCGCTAGATTTGATATTCTGCCTTGTGATATTGTTGATCGTAGGTACGATTTAATCAATTAAAGTTTCCTAAACGATCTTTCGCAAGAAGACACAGACACTGGTAAAGTAAAAAAATTTTAAAGCTGTTGTTAGTGTTTTGTAGGCTTGTTCAACTCTCCCAAGCCGGGTTCTTGGATGGTTTGGGAGCGAACTGTCGCTCTAAACTGTCAGCCAAGAACTCTGCCTTTTCGAGGGGGCGGCCAAGGGGTTGACCGCCGGGTCCGGCCAGTGCGGGGAGAGGCGCGCGTTTGCGCTTTCCCGTTAGGGCACTGGGAATCCGCCAGACATTACGGTCCTCGGCAGGGCCATCCATCTGTGTCACAGCTAGCTCCCAGTTGCGTCTACGGAACGCCAGCATGTCGCGACGCAACTTGCCGGACGCTCTGTTGAACGCAGCCTTGTCAGCCGGGTCACCAGTCCTCTGCCAGCGTCTCCGGAGGCGATTCCTTTCGCAAGCGAGCTGAGACACCTCTTCGGGGATACGCTGATAGTCGGGCGTGAGCCCCGGCTTCATCCGGGAGGACACGTCTACCGCCGAGACTACGGCTGTGTCGAATAAGGCAACTGCCTCATCGACATGCTGGGTAGTGTCGAGCGGGATATGCTCAGGTAGGCGGCGACTGAACGCCCGGCCAAAGCGGTCCCACTCGATTACACGCCGCTCGTCGCGGACGGTGGCGTGCTGGGTACCTATATGCACACTGATAGGGCAATGGTCCGAAGACAGTTCCGAAATGGCGGAGACGTGGACCGGGCAATAAACGCCCCTGACCGCGGCAATGTCCAGTACGTCAGGGCGGGAGTTAGCCCTCGAGGGATAGTATGTAGGCCCGGTAGGACCCATGACTGTGACCCGAGCCGCATCAGCATACCTGCGTAAGCGGGCCCCGTTTGGGTTCACCAATCGGCTCCCCCAATCAGGGTGCTTGCAGTTCAGGTCGCCCGCCAGGACTACCCTCCTGTGTGCTCCAAAGACGGCCTCCAGATCGTTCGACAGGAGCTCCGTTTGTGGAGGCTTGTAAGCGGAAACCACGAGTAGACCGCCGAGAGCACCATGGAGCTCAACCGCGGTGCACTCGAGGTTCCGCCGCTGAGGCAGGACAACGCGGTGATGGCGAAGACTCGTCTTAACCGCGATGGCTGTGCCCCCTCCTGCGCGACCCGACCGGTCATCCCGGTGGCACACGTAGTTGGGCAGTCAGAAACGACGATGCGAGATCAGGTGCGTCTCACCAAGAAGAAGCACGTCGGGCTTGTGACGGGCAACGAACTCTAGGAGCTCAGAATGCCGGGAAGCGAGGCCGTTGGCGTTCCACGCCACAAGCTCGAGGTCTCGCTTGAGGGATTGCCGTGGTTGTCCGTTCATGACAGACCTATAATCCGGCAGGCTTCCACCAAGAGGAGGAACTTATCTTGGGGCGAGGCTGTTGCCAAGCGTTCCTTGATTTTGAGGAGAGTTTGGGCTACTTTCTGCAAGTCGTAGCTTGCCAGAAAGTCGGACAGAACGGCGAGATCATCGGAAGATGTGGCCTGTGGTGAACGCTTGGCGGCAGCTGCATAGCTGCGGCGGGGCGAGACGGTGGAAGCCTTGGGGGCAGGTACTGGAGCGGGTGGTCGCTCTGGCTTTTGGTGGACGGGCTTGGGTCCAGTGGCAGGTAGCTTTGGCTGGCCCGTGTTCTTGGCCTGGGTCTTACCTTTCTTGCCCGATCTGGGGAATCTAGGCTTGGGTGGCGGCGGCAATGGAGGATCAATTTCCTCATTATCGTCCGGCAGCGGGACTAGGGCGTAGTGGGGGACTTCGCGTTCCGGTTCCGGGGGCGCGGTAGATGGTTTGGCCTGTGGAGCTTCGCTCGGGCTCACTGCACTGGGTTTTGGAACCGGAGCAGACCTAGGGGCTGGTTTCCGGACCACAGGTTCAGCGACTTTGGCCGTCTTGACTGGTTGGGCAACAACATTGCGAGGCTTAGGCTGGACAGGTTTAGCTAGCCTGTCCAGCTGCTCTTTATACACTGGGCAGCGCCTGTTATTTGCAGCATGGGCGCCGCCACAGTTAATACGGTATCGGTGGTTGTCCGGGACAGCGCAGGCCTGCGTCAAGTGGTCATTTCCACAGCGGACGCAGGTCGGCGCGTTCCGACAACCGAAGCTGCTATGGCCGAACCGCTGGCACCTGTGGCACTGGGAGATTCGCCCGGTCTGACGGCAGGGCTCTACGCTAACGCAGAGCCCGAAAAGCCGTTTCAAGTCTAAAAGGGCCTGGGAGGAATCGCCCTTCTCCACCTGGAGTCTGATTAAGGGGAGTGGTCGACGCGAGCCATAAGTGGTGTACAGCCGAGAGGCTCCCACAACCTTTTAGCCCGCGTCGCGCAGTTCGTCGAGAACGACCTGCGGATCCGCCTGTATGTCCAGGCCCCGAAGGACGAGGGCTACAGGCTTGGTGCGGTTTAACGTGTAGGTGTGGAACTGGAACGATTCACGTTCCAGCCACTGGACTACTCCGAAGTGCTCGGATGGACTGCGGCAGTTAACGCGGACAGTCTTACTCGCAAGGAGCTTGACCGAAGCGTTATCTGCCAGCGCAACGACCTTACGGAGTCGGCGACTAAAGCCGACAATATCCCTGACGTTCGTGACGAACACCGGCGGGATCCTTCCTTCGGAGGTGCGACTGGGCGCAACCTCAGCGGAGGCTTTGAATGCCGCCGAGTCCGTAGCCGAACTCAAGGAGGTCAGGGAGGGAGACTTTCTCGGCTTGCCACCGTGCACTACTACCACCCAGTCGGTGGAAGCCGAGGTCTCCATGTCTGGGGAGTCAGACTCCGGTAGAGGTAGAGGGCTGCTTGGCCTACTAGCGGCCTTGCAGCCGGAAGGTCCGGCCTTTGCGGGGTTGGTCGGCCCTAATAAGGACCGATTATTCTCACGAACTTGCGCGGGTTGAGCAGGGTTCCCGACTGGCCCAAGTGGCCGGCCGGGGGGTTCGTCGCTGCCGCACAGTGCTTCAGGGGCACTATCAGCTGGTCTACTGCTGACTAGCTCAGCTCTTTGTCCAGCGGGTATCCGGGGGCCGAACTGTGACACCGTCACAGTGGCAGCGCAACCCGCATCTCTATTCGTCAGTCCTACTCTCGGACTCCCCGGATTACGCTGGACAGCGCTACCTAATCGACTTACCGGCACTGTGCGGCAGGTCCCAGTTGTGGCTTGGTTGTCTTCGTCTTGCAGGCAAGGCGGCTGGTCAACTTCCATCGCTGCAACTGGATGGTGGCGCTGGCGATGAGGTGAGTCTTGATCCGGCGGCTTCTTCTTTACTGTCGCCGCAGTAGCTTGAGCTGAAGGCCTCTTCATGGCAGTAGCGTAGAGGTCGAGGCGATCCTCTTCTGCGATGTTCTGTTCAACGTCCGATCTCTTCCAAGGTTGAGTGCAGAATGTCACCGGACGACACTGAACTGACAATCCGCCTGCTATGGCTTTATATAGGTCCCGGAGAGGTGCAGTACAGCTTTGCCTCCTTAACTGCACGCCGGCGGCGGCTTAATGCTTATCTCAAGTGTTTCTGGAACTCACTAGAATCACGTGCTTGAATGACGCAACAGCTGCCACACTTGACGGGGGGAGTGGAGAATGTTCTGGATTGTTCGGTAGGCTTCTCGTAACAATACATTGAGAACTATTCTGTGGAAACGTTATGGAGGACGTAATTGTTAAGAAAGAAACTGAAGCTGAAGAAGAAGAGAAGAGAGAACCTATTATGAGAAGCGAGTTCGATGAAGCTATAAAAAATCTGAAGAATAATACTGCCTCTGGAGTGGACGCAATCCCTGCAGAGCTTATAAAAAACGAAGGAGAAATTCTGACAGGTAGACTACACAATCTTATCAACAACATCTACATGCACGGATTAATTCCGGAAAACTTTGAAAAGAGTAAAATAGTATCTATTCGAATGAAAAGCAAGGCATAAATGTGACCAGTACCGCATAATTTCTCTACTTACATATACCTCCAAAATTCTAACCACGATTATTCATAAAACATTAGAAAGGAAGCTAGAGGAAGAGGTCACGGAGGACCGGTTTGGATTTAGACAAGGAAGCGGAACGAGAGAAGCGATAATGGCTCTGTGAATGGTGATAGAAGGAAAATGGAGAAACTTGGATATGGTTCCTTGGTTTTGTGGATATAGAGAATGCGTTTGATAATGTTAATTGGGAGAAGATTTTTAAAGTACCGAAAACCAAGGAGTAGATTTTCGGGATAGAAAAATAATTTTCCGGCTGTATAACAATGAGACAGCCCTAATTAATTTCGGAAAACACAAGAGGATGCAAAAATTCGAAAAGGTGTAAGGCAGGGTTGCAACTTCTCTTTTGCACTGTTAAATTTATACAGGGTGCTCTTAACAAAGTAAATAAACAAACGGCTTGTGGAGTAAAAGTGCAAGAAAAGAGACTTAACATGTTAAGATTTGCAGATGACATTGCAATTATGGATGAAAGTGAACAGGAGTTAAGCGAACAGTTACATATAATGGATCTTTTGAGCAAAGAGAAAACTAAAGACTGGTCGTAGTATGGGAAGACTGGTTGCTGAATGGGAAAAAGATAGAGGAAGTTAGATAGTTCACATACTTAGAAAGTAAAATCACAAAAGATGAAAGAAGTAAAAGAGAAATTTTGAGTAGGTTAAAGTTTAATTTAACAGAAAATGGAAATTTCAGACATCTAATACCCCTGGAAGCAAGGAAGAAATTCCTGAAGAGTTATGTGCGGAGCATAGTTCTATAGGAATGTGAGACGTCGACAACTGGAACAGAGGAAAGGAGAAGCCTTGAAGCACTGAAAATGTGGTGTTATAGCAAGTTAATGACAGTAAGATGGATGGACAAGGTTAGTAATGAGATTGTGACTCTAGGTGGGGAGACAGGAAGGTTTGGGCAAAATATTGTAAAGGGAATAGTTGAACTTATCCTGAATTAATCCTAAATATACATTTTTATCGCTAATACTATGTTCAAAGTGGCATCACGGGAAGCGCCGTTGTAAGTGAAATAACTGTTTCATTCTTCTGGAAGAGAGAGAAAGAGAGAGAGAGAGAGAGAGAGAGAGAGAGAGAGAGAGAGAGAGAGAGAGAGAGAGAGAGAGACAGACAGACAGACAGACAGACAGACAGACAGACAGAGAGCGATAGAGACAGATAAACAGAAGACAGACAGACAGAGCATGTACTTGGCATGCGTACCGTATGCATATTATTTTATTCATACCTCATGAAGACATAGAGAGTGTGGAAAAGATAGATGAATCATGTCATAGCTTTAGGAAGCGTCGTTGGGTAGGGAACCATGGTAGATTCGTTGCTACTTTGCGTGACAATAACACACACAATAAACTCTTAGTCGTAATATCTAAAGAATAAAGAATGAAATGTAAAATCAACTCTATCCATTTATCAGTAAACCTAGAGCTCATGGTGTACAAACAACATATTTACTGCCAATTTTCATTTGTAACATCAATCGTGTATCATATGAAATATTCATATACTGTATAAGAAAAGCATGGGTGTGAGACAGTGTTAGACTTACGACTACTTACTTACTTCAAACGTTACTTAATGTCACTTTCAATTTTCTTTAAGTAGTTAAATTTTATGTATTGTCCTCTTGTATAACATACATAGTTGTCTTCATTTTTATAAAACTATTTTCTTTTTCTCTTTCTGGTATACATTTTGTGTTACCAATGAATTCTTATGAGAACGAACTGAATAAAAAGCAGTAAGGAATGATTAAAGAAAATGAATATTAATTGCTTCTCAGTAGCTCATGTTTTATCAGGTCATTTGTAACGGGACATTTCATTGTCAGTGCTGTGATCCAGATCAGTCATTTCTAGTTCAAGATATGTCCAGTCATGGGTGTTGAAGAAGTCTTGTTAAGGAATTGCCTTTGGGCAGAGCTGATGCAGAGGCGAATCTTATTACTGCACAGTTGTTACCTGTTTGCACCACAACATGGTAACCGAATGGCACACATTCAGCAAACCTGTTCGCACACCTGCTTTTGTGTTACAAGATTACGACCTGTGAATTTTTATCAAGCGTCTTTTACACACTGAATATCATTACAGTCCATGAATAAGCTACTTATGGTAATTAATACATTTCTGTCACTCCACCAGTAGAATCCTCGCTAATGACGAATGCGTTCACTATTCAGTTAAACGATGATTATATTATAATTGATTTTTCAGTTAAATATGTCGTCATAAAAATGCTGAATACCAGGACAAATCTTCCTTCCACACATCGGAAAAAATACGTCTGTTTGCTTGTTGTTTATTTTTTTACTAAACGTTTAGTTGTTTCACTCAGTTGCAAACCGACTTGTCGAGGTGCCGAGAAATATAAAGATTATATTGCATAAGGAGACGCAACCAGATTCCATGGTATCTGGTGTCTCCCAATTGTGACTACTGAGGTAATAATAATAACAAGATAATAATTATTATGCACCTGAGTTCCCAACGCGATGCATACAATGGTTAAATAAATTGATTAGCTAATTGGCCCTAAATCTAGTGTCAAAACAGATAGGGTAACCTAACTTTTACGATAGCTCACATCGCCAATCGCTCCTTACAAAATATGCAAGAAGACAGTGTCGCAGACGTTTTGCTCCTCGAAAAGTAAAATAAATGTTAGATTACATTATAACGAAACAGAAGTAACGACTGTTTCAATATAAAGCATTCTTTTAAATTTGGTTGGCCAGCAATGTTGAGTAATGTAAAAAATATTTTGTTCTTGCGGAAAGGATAAATCAGTATTTCAGTATTACGGACAGCCTACTATTAAAAAAAAAAAAAAAAAAAAAAATATATATATATATATATATATAAAATGTAGGAAATAATTGGTGATGACTACTTCATTTTCATAAAGATGAATCAGTACGTAAAAATGCATAGATTGCAACAGGGATTGTGTTGTATCCGAATAAAACTGGTATTTTATTAATTGACTAACAAAAATGTTAAACCCTGTTCTCTGCTGTAAGGTGGAAATAAACGTTTTCATGTTTTAATCAATTTTAGTGATTAGATTTAACAACGTAGGCCTACTGCACTAGACAATCCTACAGAACTGTATTCTTTTACGTATTTGTTAAAAAAAATATTACAACGAAATAATTCAATCGATTTCGTTATAACGGGATTTGATCTAGTTCATCACAAGTGGTAGTTCGTATGTTAGCAGTATTGTGAACGTTTAGGGTACCCAAACTTCAGTATGTTTTATGTAAACTCATACTTATATTGTTATTTAAAACACACACACACACACACACGAACACACACAAACAATTTCGTATGTTCCTAGTTAATAACAGTCGTTTTATTGGCCCCCAGAAATAGCTTATATGCTCTAGTTTCCGGCATAGAAAGACAGGTGACAATACTGTTAGGCGAAATAATTTAAAATAATATATACCCCTTCTCTATAGAATCTGTTATTTGTAACCCAAATAGTAGGATCTTGGTGAATTAGCCGGTTCTTCGATCAGTACTTAGGTATTAATCTTTACCTAAGCTTTTTGAAGTATTTAAATACTGGTGTCAGTCACTTTGAAGCGTCCCTCTACGCACCATCAACATCGTAACAACTCTTATAGTATACATACCTTCTCTGGTTTTCTTTCGTTTGAAGTTTTACATTCAGGTCTTTCTTGCAGTCTGAGCACCACTAACTTCGAATCCAGTAGGGATAGAACTAGTTCTTATCCGAGAATAAGAGTAGGCCTATTGTTTGTTAAATATGTTCCCTCAAATCTTATCTTTTTTGAGGACCTTTAACTTTCTCTTTGATAGCTGATTTTTCTAGTCTTCTTCATAATTGTTTACTGACAACTCCTGGAGGAGATAATTTGATTGGAAACTGACGGGGGATGCCGTCGTAAGTCCCTCAAAGTTACAGACCAGCCAGCCTCATAGTCTGACTTTTATCTGGGTTTGTGACAAAAGTAAAATGTGTGTAGCCAAAATGTATGCTTAAATAAAAAAAAATTAACCAATAATTGCGTAGAGCTTTAGTGCCAATATACTAATCCAATACACTTCAGAAATTTAATCTAGAATATGAAAAATGTTCCGTTACCTATATTTCTGTAGTAGTATATACAGTGTTCAGGCTTTGCATTAATCAGTAATCATTGAGCCTTTATCGTACACACGCATACAACATTCTTGTTAGATTTACATAATTAAAATCGAACCATCAATTGTATAAAGTCGGACTGATCTCACTAAAAACCACTCTCTTTCTCTTTCTCTCTCTACACACACACACACACACACACACACGCACACACACACACACACACGCACGCACACACACACACACACACTTGGATTTGCGCACGTGCGTGTATGCGCAAGTGTATTTTTCAAAACTGCTAGCATAGGTTTTGATAAAAGAAGAAAAAAAAAATTATGTTTTGATTATTGTGTTGATATTAATTAACGAGGTTAATATTGGTATATTAACGAGATACACCGAGTTATTACAATACGGTAATAACGTACCTTATTGTGAATACGCTAATGTGGTGGTATTTCTAGAAGTTACTTGTTTAAGGCCCAACAAATAATTTGATAAATATTATAACTTTGTCAATAAAAATTTATAATAAGTAATCTATAGTAATGTTTAAGACAATTTTATTGTATAAGTTTACGAATACTAATAAGATAGTGTATAGATATACTTTATGCATTTAATTAAAAGTTTCAAAAACATGCGTAATCCGTACGCTGTCCAGACACGCTGTGTACATGTGTTCATTTGACGTCACCGCAGTTATTAATAAGCAAACATTCGCTTAGAGTGACACAAATGTTGTGACGTATGTGGTTGTACTGACTGTTGTTTTTGACTGACAAACACCATACACAAAAACCAAGAGTGATGTAAAGGACTGATTAAGAACGGAGTGTTATAACATTGCTTACACTATATGAATGATTGTAGTTTTTATCCTAAAGTCGATATTTTATTCTGATCTGTAACAACGAAGTTTCCAAACATTCGTTGGTTAAGCACACGCACACATATATGACTCGACTCATAAACTGTTGTGATGTTTTAACTTGGCATAACTGATCATTTTGACTGTTATACTTCTGTTTTGTATAAGATTATGTTATGGCACATATATTTAGTACCCAGTTCCTCAATACTCACAACTGCCCAACTGCTGACCATTAAAAAAGAACTAACTAAAGACGTTGTGCCTCTAAATCAATTCATCCTTCACATTTTAATAATATAATTATTACATTGTTAACCACCTCGTAAGTAAATAATGAAAAAATTAAATTTTCACCTAGTTAGTCAGTAAGGAAAAAACGCAATGCTTGTTGTAAATGATCAATAGTGTACAACTGACTTAATAAGTAAATAATTATTATTATTGATAATATTGTTAATTACTAATTACTTTTAATAATAGACTTTTATTATTATGTGTACGTATGCATAATATGAAAGTTCCAAAGTTTCAATACTCTTTTTCTTCCATTGAGGTTCCATCTCTTTCATATTCCTCCTTGGCCATCAAATATCTTTTTATAATATTTATCTTTTTCGACAACCGGTAGGTCTTCAGAAAGATGTTGGAATAAACAAAATCTCTGACAAAATTAAAAGAAATGTCTTAAAAAATACGTATTGTTCATTACTCTACAATCATGTTTACCGTATGAAATAAGCGGAAGAATACTGAACTAATTCCTAAGCGGAAGAATAAAATAGCCTAATTTAAACAAGATTTAATATTTGTTTGGCTTGAATGAAACAACATAATTATAATCAGTAATACTTTATTCAGTCCAGATGCAAGTTTCATGTTGTACAAAATAATAAAGTAAACTTTCACACCATAAAATTCTAGTAGTCTACTTTAGTATGCGAGTTTCAACAGTTACATGTTTCGAATTGTAATGTTGAATTGTTTGCAACAAACAATCAGTCAAGCGTCACTGATTGCTGACTGCAGACTCAGTCTGCATTTGATTTAGTAAAACAGTCTGATGTTCCATGCTATATAGAGTGCTAATTATACAAAGCTTTAAACTCAGCTGAGTGATGTGTACCCTCTCTGTACACAACACGCGATAATACGGACAGATAATGAAATTTCCATTGTCTATTTCATCATTTGATTCATTACTGTGTTTTTTCTGTCGTGAGGTAAGAGTCAAAACTCTTGCTGTTCCTGCAATTTGTCGTAAACTCATTTTTTCTGGGTAAGTATTGTTTAAACTAAAATTCTTATTACTTTATTCAAGCATATCATTTTAATAGAATCTATAAGAACATTATGTTTTGTTAATACTAATATGCTGTAAAAACTAAATATATATCATGTATATAGGATGAACTACTATTATTTAAATAACTATTTATTTCATAATTTAAAACCAGACCGTTTTAATCAATTTATATAAATTCAAATTATGCAAACATTTAACACAATTTACTATAGTAGGCACAAAAATTATTACAAGTAAACTATACAATCAAAAAGTTCAAATTTACAATAAAAATGTAATTTTAAACTGTTTTATTGTAAATTTAACTTTTTATATCAAAATACTTTTACTTGGAGAGCGGTAAAAACAATTTTGCATCCTCGTCGTCGTACTGGCAATAATCTGTGAAGAAAGTCAAATAGTCCATCTCTTGTTGTGTATACTCTTCTGGCGCTTTGACTACTTTCTTCTGTTTCTTGAACGGTCTAGATCTCCACATTATCGGCTTTCCTCTCTTAACGAATGGTTTCTCTAAAGCTCTCTTCATACTCTTTGTCAGGTTATCTAATATAGCAACCTGCCTTCTAGCGTGATGAGCTTTTTCTAATGCCTTTATGTTTCTGTTTCTGACAGTTATTTTCGCTTGTTTGACAATGTCCGCTGGCAAAGAATCCAGTTTCATCATTAGGTCCTCGTGTAGCAGTTTCAAAGCTTGTAACATCTCTAACGTAGTCATGTCAGTTTCTCCAGCAGCTACGCATTCTTCGTAAGCGTGCTCCACGTATACGTGAGTGAGTATTGCCGCCTCTGAAGACACCAGTTCTTTCAAGTCAGCATTTATTAAATCCTTTGCTGCTTTTTCAATAGTTTTAGTTGTTTCTTCTTCTACATTTATCATGTCTTCAATTCCGACCAGCTGCTCTTGAATCATTTTAACTTCGTCATCATAATATTTTGAAACTACTTCTAAACCGTGTGCCATTGTGTCTTTTGGTTTCTTAATTGCTTCGATTATCAGTAAAGAGCTTAAGTGCTGTAATTCCATTTCACGAAAGACTATTCGCACCTGCCATGGTTCCGTAAAATATAATTCTGGAGGACCTTGATCGACAGCAGTGTCTTCTTCAAAAATTTTGATTAGCGACTGCAAAGACGCAACAGACCCTTCAGTTCCCAGTTTGTACCTGTTAATCATATCGTTTACGTTTAAATTCACCTTATCAGTATCAGAATCGTCAGGATCTTCACGAACCTTAATTCGATGCTCTTCTCGCCAAGGAAGTGGACTGATTTGATACAAAAATATTTGACAAATTTTACTGTTCCTCCACTGCTCTTCCAACACGTATAGAGAACATCTCAGAGCACTTAGTTCCTTCATTAGATTTTTGAATTGGGATTTCATTATTTTTGTTTTTGCAGCCATCTCCTCACCGTACTTTCTAATGTTCAACCACTCTTCGTGATCTTGAGCTTCAAACTCTTTAAAAGAAGCATAATAATTTTTGTACTGTTCTATAATTCCGTTGATAATTTTTTGTTCGTTTCTGAACTGCTCGTCGATTAAGTGCATTTCGTCTTTTAGAAAACCAGTTTTCAGTTTTGTTAAGACTATCTCTCTGAGCTCATGAGTATAATTTCTGAGGCTAAATCTGTCGTTTATTGGCCTTCCTTTTACTACTGAAAAAAACTGCGGGTCTAATTCGTAGGTTTGCTTCTTCTTTAAAACAGTTGCTTCTTCCGAAGTCACATACAGTCTCTCGGCAATATTCTGCATGTCTCGTGTTCTCCGCGACGGTTTGTCGTACACTTTTAATTTAGCTTCTTTATCTTTCAAAGCTTTCTTTTCTGCCTGTTCTAGACGCTTGTAGCTGATACCAGTCAGTGGTACCGGAGGAAGAGCGTAGCCCGTCTTCTTGCTTTTGATTTCATTTACAACGGTTTCGTCAATATCTCGGCCCGATGAAAAGTAATGTGTTATCGACTGCTTAGTATTGGCACAATGGAATATTCTATCCAGTTGTGTTGGCGCTTTTACCATAGGTTTAGTTTTAACTTTGACTTTTTCTTGTTTACGTATTCGCTGAAGCAACTTGGCAGGATCGGCCGTGCAGACGCCCGCTTTCTTTCTAGGATCATGTGCCATGATTTATTGTATCTGAAACACGAGAAATAAACGTCTAAATCTGTAATTGTCTGGAATACCAGAAATTATATTTTCAGATTTGTGTATGTGGTAAGATAGCCAGGACACCGATTAAACTAATATTAAATTTAAGTAAGATAAGAAACAAGGTATAGTTACAAAGTAAGATTTGGCATTGCGGCTTCAAAACTAGACGCCACTTTACGGTCTGACTAGAATTTACTGTAAAATATTTTAAGACGAATTTTTTAAAACACAAGAAAATAAGAAGGAACAAGAAGGGTTTTTATAAAAGCTCAGCTCTACGTTTAGAATATTTTCACAATGTAAATGAAATAAAATTATTGATACTGTATCAATTAGGAATTAGATGACTTATAACAATAAAAACAAAATATTTGTAGAACACATTTATATATTTTATTTTATCGAATTCCATTATACGAAAGTGACACGGAGTTTTAAAAATAATAGCTTACAGAATGTAAATAACAGAAATTCTAACAAGAGCTTATCTGATAGGAGGAAGTAAAGGATCTCTAATTTGCACGATTACATCAAATTCCGCGTAACGAAATCGGTGAAATTGTTCAAACAACAATTATATTTTAATCGCAATCATACATGTTCAATTTATGTACATCATCCTATAGAAGCCTTTATAGAGAGGGAAGGACGTTTGTGTATCACGATATCGAACCGGTAACATTGAGTGTCATATATTAAATAACCGTCGGCTAATGTGAAAAATGACCCGAGTCGGACTGCACCTCACCCAGAAAGAAAGATCAGTGAGCCTTCGTTTTACTTTATCGTTTTCGTGTTTCTTCGTCTATCTATATATGCCTACACCAGTCTCCGTTATATAAAGTTGCAGTGGTATCCCTCTAACGTTTCGACGCTCCAACGCTGAAATAAATAAATAAAAATAACGTAACAAAACCGTTAACACGGAATAAAAGAAACAGTTAAGGAAACGGGGTTTGACAAGGTGCGCGCGGCGGTCAAAAAATCTCAAATTTGGCAAGCAAGGTGAGCGCGGTGGTCAATGGGTAATTTCCGATGGTTTATACAAGGTGCACGCGGCGGTCAGTTTTGATCGTTCTAAGCCAAATGTGAAAAGAAAGAGGGCCGCTGATATGTAATTTGTTACGTTGTTACTCTCGTGGTTGCATATAAACTAATAAAGCTGAAATTAGTATTTGCGTTGTGGTTAGATTCAAGAATTAGCAATCTGACCTTTGGAAGTGTTAATATGGATTTAAAAGTTATACGTTAAACACAATTTTCTTACAAAACCTTTAGTATATTGTTAGTTTGAATAGTACAGTAGAAAACAGTATAAAAATATGCAATACGAAACTTTACACAGTACAATACATCTATTATCACTACAATACGAAATTTAAATACTAAAACAGGCCTACGCTATTACAGAAAGCTTTACTCCTTATAATATAAATAAGTTGCTTTTTTTGTAAATACTAACCTACTGATTTTTTCGTTTAATATTAGTCTACTTAAAATTGTTGACTCTTAACAAACTTCGAATTTAATGTTTTTCTTATTGTCTTTGTGTTTATTCCGACAACATTATAACTTGTATGTTTTTCAGTACCTCCAGAAAAGCAAAAAAAAGTGGGATGTGGGGCACTGAATATGTTTGCTAGCGTTTAATGAAACGCTTCACAATTTTTGGGTCAGGCACTGTTACCCTCAGTGACAAACGGTTGTTTAGGCCTAAATACTGTAATCTCAAACGTGAGTGTTTATGTACCGTATGTAAATAGCCTACTTTTTTAGAAAATATAACTCAACATAAATTAGAATAAGAATAAGACAAAAATATTTAGATGCCAAAGGCATTAGCTTGTACTGTTCAAGTAGCGTGTACGATACTTTAGTTTTTGTTGTTCATGTATTTGATTATAAATAAAATTTTAATGTTTGACGATCTCGTATGAGGGGTATATAGCCTATGTCTGAAGATGGAACGATCGCTTCGTAACGCGTGACAAAGCTACTAGAATAAGTATCAAGACGGAACTGAAATAAAGAGACTGTATTAAGTAAATAAAATGTTGCCTCTCATATACGTTGTATAAACCTTTTTAAGGTTGTAAACTGTCCCTTCAAAATTCCTTAACCGCCGCGCGCACCTTGTATGAACCCAAGAAAACTAGTGTGATGATGGAAAGTGAATCTGCTACTGTTTTCAAAAGTTACCCGTCCGTCCAGACTAATGAACAAAATGTGTGTCCTACGTCCCCCTTCCCTTACAGTTATTACTGTACTGGATGCTACCTTAATCACTATATATTAAAATACATCACAATACAAATTTTGTGTGTTTTAGAACTTAAACTCTATCCTTGTTATTGTTTGTGAGGGGAATCGTTGTCTCATTTTTACGTCATTTTGCTGTTTCTCTTTAAATTTGCGTCTAACTAAAAGACAGTCATGTACAATCTTTTTGAACGATTAATCTATAGTAAGGATATCAGTAGAATTAACTATAATACAATGGCGCCACTGACATATGTGTAAAATTGAATACAATAGAGTAATTTGATCGCCAAAAATCTACATTTGTTCATGCATTCTTTTTACCAGGGTACGGATCACAAACATATAAAGTTAATTTACTTTTATTAATAAAGTGAATCCTTTTTATGCCACCGAAGAAATTTAGGAATTAGGCAGGGTAATGTGAACCCTTCAGCATACAATTAAGGTAGTGTGACCAGCACTACGTTTCATCCGTCCATTATCTTGGATCCGTCCATTATGACGGATTATGTCCACTATCCGTCCATACACTCACAGACTCATTTCCAGAGGCTAAATAAATAGAGGGCTGAAAACCCCACTTTATTAAAAATAACCCATACAAACGATAATAATAATAATTATTATTATTACTCTGTGTGTGTGTGTGTGTGTGTGTGTGTGTGTGTGTGTGTGTGTGTGTAGTCACACACTCTGATTTTGCCAAGTCCCATACAATTTTTTATATTTTTAAATGACGAGTGCACAATTGTTTTTTATATTGTAACATTTTAAGTAATAACGTGTTCGTGGTGTTCGTGGAAAATAAAAAGAATACCTCACGACGTGCTATTAACCAATATGAGTAGCCAAATTGATTCTTTGATAATCTTCCTATGAAAGTTAACAGCAATAACCAAATTTGTGATACAAGAAAACAAAACAAAAAATTAATTAACGTTGTTGAAGTAGAGAGTACTGGTTTAGCGGTAACACGGGCACTTTAGATACGCATATAATGGCTATACGTCATACGTCATAGATAATGGCTATGATAATTATACTTGTGATACTGTTGGTACGGAAGGAATGCCGATAATGATGGTGGTGATAATTATTATAAAGACGATTATAAAAGTGAAAGGAAAATACAATAAAACAAATAATAATATGAGTATAATCCAATAATGGGCGAAAACGTAAATTGCACTTCAACGTAAACACAAACTGACTCAGAAACTGTTTCCCGTCAGACGGCATTTACAGAATAAAATCTATGTTCCAGCGGGTGTGTCGGTGGAACGATACAGTCAACAATAATTATTTTCGCTTTACGTCACACCCGGCACGGCTAATATCTGCGTGTATCATTCACGCATTAAAATAATAGGGAACGAGGTACTCTGCAAATTGTCCCCAGGTAACGGTATTTGTGAACTTGCGGCTGCTAATCAAGCATGCAGCGGTCGGCCAACAATACTAGTGAGCGGAATAATTAATCATCCGGCCATATTGTTTGTCAACACAGAACAAAAAGACAATGCACAAACAAAAGCCCATTGAATTGTGTGGTACGCAATAAACGAATTGCGAACGAGATAGTTCGATTTCAATTCGACGTTTTCCATTAATATTACCTGTGCTGTTAAACGAGACACTCGTTGAAATTTCTATTTAGGAGTAACCCAATAACATGTGTCTCTTTCTTCGTTAATTTAATTAGACAATTCACATGTGTTATAATCGTGTCAACACCACTTTCTACCCATTTCCACTGAATAGTAGTAGATTATATTCTCTGTTAAACCAAGGTAGACATGGTGTGGTTCTACGGCAGAAATTTGATTCGAATATGTCGTCGGGAAGTATCGAGACTCGGAGTGTTTATACTACTGGACTCGGACTAGTTAGGAAGCGAGTTGTATTTGTGGAGTCCACGCAAGCACTACGTTTCTGTGTGTGAGTGAATTTCATATACCTACCCATGAATTAATCGTAGAGTACAAATATTAGTAGGCACTGATGAACAGGAATTTATATAGAATACACATCACCCTATTTAATTGTAATCCTAAAGCTTATATAGTACTGTAGTCTAGAAATACAGCAAGATATGGAAACTGTTAACAAATTTTAAGTACGTAGCCTACTTCAATATATTAAATAAATAAAAAACATATACGTATACATGTGCCAACAGATACACCGTAATAATATATATGGTATCAAAATATAAATACTTCTGCAAGTTGAATGTACTTATTTAATACAATTTCTATTCTTGTATATCAACCTGACGCACATTCACAGAATATATAAGGATCATCAGAGGTTTCTATATAATGTGTCATACCTAGCCTGTAAAACGTGCGTCAGGTTGGAATACAAACACAATACACGAATCTTACAAGAAATTTCACGAGTTACTTAGAGAGAAAAGATGGATAAAAACATCACAAGGTTATGTAACTCATTCTATAACGTATTTATTAGACATTCAAAAACAATTAATTGTTTTGGAAAGATAAATGTCAACAAAAAATGCCTAAACCAAAATATTTTCCAAAATACACTAAAGTAATAGTCAAAAATAGCAAAAACCATAAATTAAACAAATTGATTGTTCCAGATCAATATAATTTGATTAATGACGAAACATAAAATAGTTAAGAAAAGTCAATTATCTAAATAAGAAATTAATTAATTTACATCTTCTGTAAACCAACACATTTGATTCACATGCATAGAATTATCAATAAATATACTAATATACTAACAGTCCTAAATAAACACAAAACAAATTAATTTAATACAATTAGTAAAAAGCTTAATAATTTGCTAATAAATCATAAACCTAATGAATATAACCAGCATTTACACACATTAAACAAGATCCAGACTATTTACCCTAAATTAATAAATTTATCTACCGTTAAATTCACTGAAAACAAATACCCTAAACAAAACAAGCCTTATACATGTAAAAACGTGTAACAGAAAATATCATATTTGAAACATAAAAGACAATAAATAATATAGAAAAATAAAGCTAAAAGGTAAAATAAGAACAGCCATCTGAATGGAAATAATAAAATTTGTAAAAATGTATAACAAGAGTTTATCAGATTAAAAATTAACAAAATGACACTATTCATAATAGCAAACACAAAGTACAGTAAATAACATTTGTTTAGGTTAACCACAGCTGATAAATTCAGTGCTATAGTAATAATTTCTAATAAATATTTAGATGATAATCTAGGGGAATTTACAACTAATAATAATTCAATTTTGTTAAATAAAGATACTACACGTAAATATCAAACAGAAAAAACAAATATAAATAGTACCCAAGCTGTAAGTTTTAAAGAATAGGGGTCTATTACACAAAAATAAAATGTATAATCGTAGTGAGAAAAATTAAGTTGTCTACTAAAATTACTCAGAAATTAATAAACCTACTATGCCTTTCATAAAAGCTAAAACACTATCAAATTATAAAATAATATGATATGTGACGATTTTAAAAGAGGAAAAAATGAAATAAAAGAAATTTAAAATAATTTAAAATCTCACATTAAAACAGAACATAAACCCTTAATGAAAATGATAATGTAACCGCGCCTTAATACCCAAAATAAATAGTTTTAAAACCAAAAAGAATTCTATAATAAAATTGCGATAACACCCCTTAATAATTAACCCGGCTTTAACCTGCCGAAACCGGAATCAACACGCATAATTACCCGTGAATATGACTAATAATTGTATTAAATCGGAACTTGATAAAAAACATAATGATGTACAATAATAAAATAATAAGTAAGAGATACCGTAGTATAATTAAATATAGTTAAATATGTCAGAGAATAAACGAGTAAATATTAATCGAATATGGAACTACTTTTATGCTGAATAGTAAGTTAAGCGAGATTACTACTCTCATCCCTTAACTAATAAACCACTTGCAATGGAGCGGTCGAAGCGTAAACAGCATACTGCCGAGATGCGGTATAATAATTATATTTTCAAAAGTAAATAAACTCACAGTTGAGCTGTACCGGCACTAAATATAAATTTAAACAACACGTGAACCGCGAATATAATCTACAAGTATAATTAAAGTAAATATGTAGTGAACAAGTGAGTGTGAATGAGAATTGAGCGTTATGACATCTCTGGGAATCTAAACAATAAAGTGTATGTAATTAGAAATATGGTGAAATTATAATGTGAAACTCAATAACTAAATCAACATGTGACGTGATTACAAGTGAATAAAACTTTTGTGTAAAAGTCCAAAACAACAAGCGATTACTACAACTTATTAAAAAAGGAGAGAACCAGGACTCACCATGACTAAAATGACTTCCAAACTTCACCAACAACAGAAACCTGATCTTCAGAAGAAAGCTACAAGACACCAGGACAACCGAGAGAGTCGCCGATTCGCCGAGGATGATACCCACAGGTGACACTGAACTTTGAATTCAGTGGTTCAAAACTTGAAGTATAATATTGTATGATAAACACTAAATAGATAAAAACTGAACGTTAAGTAAAACAAGAAAGACTGATTTAATTAAATTAAATGTAATTTCATGTTTAGCAATAACATGCGTTAATTTAAATAATTTTTGGTTAAATAAAGCAGTATTTAAGATAACACAAGAATAAATATTATAAATGTAATATCATATGCTGAAACGAAGTACTCGGATCCGAGGGTATTAATAAAAGAAAAACTTTGCTAACTCAGTACTAAATTACTCTAATTCTCTTTGTTCAAGAGGTACAAATGTTTTATCTTTAATATACTCATTGCTAAATTTATGTAATAAAGAGATGTCATGGTTATCCAAAAGGTGAGTGAATATATCTACCAAATCCCTTGTCAATATCCCTCAATTCACGGGACCCTATTTAACATTTGTGTACGTAATAGTTATTTATGATTTTGTAAAGATTATGGCAGCCTGTTTAATTGACCTGAGCCAATTAACCAGGTTCCCGAATTGTAACGTGTGCAACACGTTTCAGATAGTGGAAAATAAAAAACTTAATTTGAGGCATGGTGTTGAAAATAACTGTAAGAGTGAAATACTCTACAGATGTACGAGAGGAGCTCGCTTCAGAATGCCTCCAAGTTTGAACATTTGAATATTAAATCTTACAGTATGTAGACAGTTGGCCGCAACATAATAGCAAGTGTAATTTTTAAAAAAACGCTAAAGTCCATTCGATACATATACTCTGGATGCTCTAATCTTGCAAGAGAGACAATCACGATAATTCGGTCAAAGTAAGATATCAAGCTTTTTCCAAGAGACAGGTAGAGACCTCATTTATCTTTAAAGATTAGAACAGGTTTTCATTTATAACAAGGGGACAGAATATTGTGCGATACCGCCAGAAAAGGAAACGGAAACAGTTCATCAGGGTGGACACAGACCTCATCTAGTGGTTCGTCTAGATTGTCAGCACAACTGCTAAAAATAAATAATAATAATCAAATGCTGCTGAGTTCAAGAAATGTACCACACACGTATTCAAGCAGTTTAGAGTGGCAGTACTCATAGTATTTTCTGCAAATTATGTGGTATCTAAATTTTCTTCAGTGCTTATTAGAAAAATTGGATTTCTGAGAAACAGGAAATTGTTTATTTGATATCTCGAGTTCCAAGAAGAATGTTTTAGGTTAAATTTAACATTTAATACTATGTTTTATAATCATTTATGTATCAAACAATGTTGTTTCACTGTACATAACTAGTATTCCATTTTGATTTTACCTTATAGTTTTAGACAAGATTTAAAAAAACTTTCTCTCCAAAAATTGAACAATAAACATAAACTAATAAATGCAATCCTAAATCTGAATATAAATTCGTTTACAGGAAAGCAACACAGTAATATTTATAAAACATCATTGTTATAGTGTAAAATAGAAAGCATTAGGTTATTTGTGGTAAAAAGAAACCTAACCTTATATTCTTATTGCTAATCCACTAATCGTTTCTGTGTGAGGTATAAACAAGAAATTGTATGAAGAAATACATCAAAACCGTTTAACAGTTATCTTTTATGTAGTGAGACCATGAACGAGAGCATTTTATTTTGAAAATTATTTATAATAAATTTAACGAAACATCGGTGCAGTTTGAATAATTTATATTCTAAAATTAAATTTACATTAAGAAAATTTCCGTTTGATATTTAGATAGGTTTACTTAAAATCCCGTAATTTTGTAACTAGATTTTGTTCGTCATTATGAAATGCTCGAGCGTCCACTTCTACATATTTACTAAAAAATACCAGAAGCAGTTTTACCTGTACTTAATTTTGTAATAACCCATCTGATAATCGTGTGTGAGCTTTTAAAAAGGAAGAACAACAGCAAGTACACTCTCAAACAGCAAAAAATTCAGGAATATTGATTATTATGGAAACATTACTTTTAACTAGCAACTTTATTCTAGGAAGATGGCAGTTCCAACTATTGTATGGTAAGCCCATTTGCAAGAATACTAATAAAGTGGTTGAGTGATTACTGTAGCATTATTGTCGTGAAAATTTAAACAGAGTGGAGTCATTGTAAAAACACTTTTAACTTTTAAAATGAATAACACTCAAATAGAATCATGATGTCTTCACTTATCTGGCTATGGGTAAATAATTATAAAGTGAGATTATCTTAATCGTTTAATTCACTTCTTCTTGTTCGATGTAAGAGAGAAAGCACAAGGAATCCGTTATTTATTTAACGAACGCTCGGCACATGTTGAGAGTCTGTTTTTAAATTAGATATGATTATTGTTCTAAGGGTCAAAAGAGAAATTCAACGATCAACACTTACCTTTTTGTTCGGGAGTATTAATGCTGAATAGGTTTACTAATGAGTCTTCAGCACTGTTCGCATCATCGCGTCTCGCTCGAACGATGACTGTTTAAAGTACATTCTTAAGCTACGTTCATTTGAAAAATACTATTATGTTCCATTGCAACTTCTACCGCACTAAAATAATTACTTAAAGTGTATAAATACATTAGGGGCTTGTAAAAAATGTTCCATGTGAGTATTATGTCAAAAAAAAAAAAAGAAACATAATCAGCTGTTTGGTTATAAACAACGATTTAAGAAGAGGCAGAAAATATTATAGGCCTAATAATTTTTGTCCTTTGTGTACGTTTATATTAACAGATTCATATGAATGGACTCATATTGCCGTGGCCAGTTTTAGATTAAGTTTACTGGAACTTAAAAACACAAAAATATTATTTATGTAGATTTTTGTACTTATGGTCTGTCTAAAGTTCGATTAGCTAATTTAAGAAGTTTGTTTCAAGCTGTAGTCAGTTCAAGCCTCTGTAAAATACATTATTTTATAGCCTATGCCTATATTTCCGGAATAGTATTGATGATTGTATAGGTATACTGAGTGAACTATTTTAAATGTTAAGATACATAAATTTAATAAAGAAATTGTATAATGATAATAATAATAATAATAATAATAACAATGAGTGTGTAAATAAAGGGATAATAAGTAGTAATTGACTTAGTGGAATACTAATAAATGTTAATAGGTTTTATTAAACAGTAAAACATTTCAAACATAGTTTCATTTGCACTTCGTAAATTAACTAGATGCGTAAATTACAGAGGGGCCTTGGATCCGCGATTGTTGCTTGTTTCAAATAACATATAGACAAATATCCAAAAGTATCTGTGTTTATAATCTTATAAATAATCTTATAACAAATAAATAAATATATAGTGCAAGAGGTGGAATCTGCATATAAAGTAATAATTTAACTCGTAGCGTATGATAGCATGTTGCAATGAAAATTTGTTAACTAAAGACTGTTCACACTTTGTATAATAGACAATAAGGTCTTTGTCAGTTTAAATTAATTTTTGATAGTAAAAAAAAATTAGTGTTGTGAAGTAGTGAGAACATATGCGTAGGCATATGGCGAGTGCGCGTGTTCGGGTATGTATAACTATGTTACGGGACAGTAATAAAAAACAGATTAAATTAAATAACTTTTGTGAATATAGAATTCCTGGCATGAGACTTATACCAGAAGATGCATAAATAAAAGACCTGTCGAGTGGTAATATTTGTTAATAAATTAAAGAACTAAATTTATGGGTTTTTAATAAAAAAGTTGTATGACCCTAAATAAAAGTAATAAGATTAGACAGGTTTTATTTGCAAGTTTAGCTGTGTCTTTAGGCAGTCTTTTTCAGGAAGAACGTTATCTGAACTGAAGCCGTAAGCCGAACTGACGCTCTGGAAGACCGTCAACGTCAAGAACTGACAACAGTGTTGATCGAATCAGGAACTTGGTGGGGTCTGACGGTCGATTAACCGTCAGAATCATCGCAGAACAATTAAATGTGAACCACACTTCAGTTTATCAAATTTTGAAAAACGAATTGGTTATGAGAAAACTTTGTGCGTAATTGGTCCCAAAAAACCTCACATTTGAACAGAAAGAAAGAAAGGATGGAAGTGTGCCGTAATCTTCTAGAATGAATTGAAAATGATCCTGATTTTCTAAAGAAGGTTATTACTGGTGATGAATCATAGAACCTTGAGTACGATCCAGAAACAAAACGCTAGAGCGAGGAATGGCACCCACCAAACTCACCACGTCCCAAAAAAGCAAAAATGAGCAAATCAAAAACCAAAACCATGTTCATTTGTTTCTTTGATAGTAATGGCATTTCCCATAAGGAGTTTTTACTTACAGGACAGACGGTCAATCAACATGTTTACCGAGATATTTTTGAATGGCTGCAGAAAAGAGTTGCCCGCGTGAGACCAGCCATCGTGAACATCTAGATGCTTCATCATGACAATGAGCCTTGTCACACAGCACTCGGTTAATGAGTTTTTGGCAACGAAAAATATTCCTGTTGTTCCTCAGCCCCCTTATTCACCTGAATTGAGTCCCTGTTACTACTTTCTCTTCCGAAATTGAAAAAACATCTCAAAGAACACCATTTTTGAAAGATAGACAACGTTACAAAAATTGTAACCGGCCAGTTGAAGGAGATTATAATTTTTGAAGAGTGAAAACCCCGTCTAAAACGCTGTGACTTCCGAACGGAACTATTTTGAAGGCGATAGAGCCTAGATATAGTTTGATTGTAAATAAAAGGTTTTACTGAATTAGTCTCATTACCTAATTTACAGACCTCGTATTTCGGCCAATGAAATTAATTAAAACGTTAGTTGAATTTTTTCTTCATATCATATAACGGAGTCTCGGTCTGAACTCAATAACGCGTGGCCGCTGCCGATAGTCTATGACGATAGGTCTACCAAAAGTGCACGAACACAAGTCAGAAAGTTTGCGAGTACATTAAACATCAAGTTTACTGGAGTATTTTGTACTTTTAATACAGAGAATAAATCAGTATTACAAATTGTAGAAGGGCCCAACCCGAGAACGACCCTGAAAGCCGGACAACAGGAGAAGATCGCCATCTATCTAGAAGGAACAACTGTCGCCGCTTACTAGAAGGAATATCGACATCGCATCATCCATCGCAAACGGGAAGCAAAACTGTTTATGTAAACTTTATTAAAAACAGTCATAAACTTAAAGACAAAAAGAACTTGTATAAAGTAGAAATTTTATGTAATTAGAATATAGGAGAAAATTATTTTAAAGTTGTAAAAAATAGGTCAACAGAAACAGTTAATTAGTTTTATTTGTTATCAGAAACAATAGTACATTATTATTGCAATTAAAAAAAACAACAAATCTTTAATAAATCTGAGTCATTCCAATATTTGATTACCGACTACTTATTCTATGCGACCCTTAACCATCGCAATATTTCGTGTGCCACCACCACCACCACCACCACCACCACCACCACCACCTTCCTCCTACTCTTCTTCTTCTTCTTCTTCTTCTTCTTCTTCTTCTTCTTCTTCTTCTTCTTCTTCTTCTTCTTCTTCTTCTTCTTCTTCTTCTTTGCCATTTCAGAGTTAGGCTTAAAGATGTTCGATACTTATCTGATCACTATAGAAATAAAAATCTTGTCTTTAATAATTATTTTTAAACAGATTTTTAACGTGCCATCTGATTATTTAAACACTATTCATTCGGTGACACAAAAAAGGAGGCAACAAAATGCAACAGATACAGCAAAATTTATCGAATAATCAAGTACTTTCCCCATTTCAGTAATCCAGTCGACTGAATTATCGGGAAACTCAAATATAGCGTATATTAGACAGTTAGGCAGTTAGTGGACTACAGGGGACGGGGCAAACGCATAGGGTGAATGTCTCGCGAAAACCGGTCCAACTAGCTAAACAATATGATGTGTAACTTATTAACGTGTAATTTTAAGATTTTTTTTGTACATGAATTTCTTAAGTCACGATGTGACAATCTAATGACATTAACTACATGCGAATAACCAATATTAATGAAAATTTCAATAGAAAAGACACTTATAGTGCGAAAAGTTTGATCGGGTGTGCAGCAGTAAATTGCTAAAGACATTATAACGAGCCTTTTATAGACACACAATGATGTAAGATCAATTAATCAAATATGAGTGGTATAAAGCGAAATTATCTATAATCGTGATGATATCAAATGAACTGTTAATTGTTCATAAGTAATGTATGTAAATTTATAATCAATATAATCAGTATAAATGTTAGTAATGCGTATTGTGAGTGATACTCAGTAATAAATAGTGAATGTATCAATATGTATTTACAGGTTCATAAACTGTTGTTTTAAATGTTCAAGATAGACTAAGGACATTAACTATCGTAACGATATTTAAACGATACATGAATAATTATATTTCATGTTGAAAAACCATTATTTCATGTATTAGGTTATAAACGGATGACATAGCCATCCACAGCTATTATTATTATTGTAAAATAATTCCATATCTAATTATATATGCACCATATGTGAAAATGCGTTCATCCTTCCTCAGATGCACGGCAATAAATTCCCAGAGTTAGTTTACAACAAAATATAGGGAATATATACCCGTATACCCCAAGCAGAGGAAAGTGGGTCAATGACCGTGACCTTACCAAAGGGGACTCCCACAACAAACACAGAGCGCAGAAATCGGAATAGAATGCTTCAGCTGATCCAACATCCAATCCGTTTTGGGGACTATGTAACGACCAAGAATTAAAATTTTTAAAATTATGATCGAAGATACGTTACAAGCAGCCAAGACACCCCAACACGAGCCAGAAGCAATAAATAAGGAAACAATTTAACGAAGTGTCAACTGAACGTTTGCTAGGGACAATACGAATACGCTTCACATAACTTTACAATGGGAAATAAGGTTGGCCTGTGACAGACTCGACTCAACCGAGATTTACAGCCCACAACATGCAGGACATAAAGGAAACTACGACAGTAGCACTTTACGGAGAAATTGTAACGAGCACACACTGCAAGGTTAATTTGAAGTGTGCCAGCAGTAAGAAAAGGGTGTAGTTGCACAATGGTATTTACCCTGTATGAGAACTGACAACGATATCTAAAGAATGGAATCGAACTTGTGCACAGCGGGAGAACGTCTTACTTGCGACAACTGATATTTACGACAGGGAGAAGGAGTGCCGTCTTGGAAACGACGACACGCTGCGTCCGGATAGCTAACGGAAAAGGGTCATGGATAGTCAGACAATAACAAAATACGACACATTGTTCGCGTGAGAACAGCAGCAGGGTTCCGGAGTACACTTAGACAAAGACTTGATCGACAGCCGAAGAATTGCTCTTGTTCCAGGAAAAGGGTACGGAGGCCTTCGACGCGAACTTGAGGGGAGACGAGATACCCAACCACAACCCAGCATCTACCCAGAGCACAGGTGGAGAGGACCGTCGTCATCATAGCAACGCGAACGACGAATGAGAAGTGGAGAACCATAGTCTTGCATAAGGGTAGGAGTTCACCTGACCTATCATGTTTGACCAGAGGCGTGTTTTCCAGGAGATTGCATTGTGGTAAACGATGCTTAATAAAAACTGTTTACAGAGCACGCGGGAGGACAGTCTTTCATAAAATTTTCAATCATAATATACTTTGAACAGTCTTCACGGAACTTAAATCTTAAATTTTCTAAGTCTTAATACAGTTCGGTTAACATACGTACAGCAGTTGGACTTTGAAACTCTGCTACGCGGTATTTTAATCAGTTGACTTAAACATTTCGATATTGGCGAGTTATCCGGTAATAGTGTATCTACAGTGACTAAATCATGCAATATACGCCAGTGATTAATAACTCTCAAGTACTTTATCTTACTCAGTTACCGCTTATTCAGAACTAAACTAACCAATCGCAGTTTCATCAATAACAGACTCGCAGAACTATTGTTAATGCTTTACCGGACAACGAAATCGTAGCGTTGTACAGTGCGAAGCGATACAATACCAATTGGAACAAATACACCACGTTATCAAAGACACGATACATTAATGTACACAAGAAGTTCAATAATAGACAGTCAGATATATACACCCTAGTTAACGATGAACTTACTCACACAACACATGATTTCATAGACTCTGACAGTAACGGTCGACATCAACAGAAAATACACACAGCGCGAGTGAATTTGATCCGCGTGTGTTGAGTGTTAGTGACATCACCGCTACGCAACTTCGTACATATGGACCACCAGCGGGAAGGAGTTACGCCGATGGAAATATTGGATAAATCACTTTACAAGTAATCTTTATGTTATTCTTGTCATAAGAACTCTACTGTCCTGTCTCTTTTCAAGAAAACACCCTTGAGTATTTAAATTAAATATGATAAATTTAAATAACGCTATTCATCTGAGGCAAGAAATGAACGCATTAGTATAAGATTTATAGTTTGACTATTTATGTTTTTTTTATATGTTGATTGTGTTATATATGTATGTGTATGTTTTCCAGCAAACAACGTACTGGATTCGCATTGTGATTTGATATATATACATGTGTTCCTTTTATGAATGTATTTACAGGGAATCATCTATACGTATATATAGAAGCCTCTTTACTTAATGATGTTAATAAATAAGTGTTTATTTTACTCAGAATATATGCGTTCATTATTGTCAAAGTTACCTCAGAACAAGACATTAACGTCACTTGAATGATTTATAGTAGATTTTATTAATCTATACAATAATTAGAGTCTCAGTGCAATAATTATGCTAACATCAAATAACTAACGTATCACGTAGCTTCAATCAGTTTGGTATAAGTAGCCTAATTGAGTAATTTCATGATCACATTCTACAAATTAGTATAATTAATTGCATACGTTATAAATTGGCGCTCCAAGATCGCGGGGCTCGGCAATCACAGATTAATTAATTAAATTATTGTTAGTATAATTAATTGCACAATATAAATTGGCGCCCATCGCACGGCAAAGAGCAGGCAGTAGATAGGATAAGCGTATATATTTCATGTTAGTTGTAAGAACAAATATTATTAGTGTGAAGCTAGTTGGACTGAATGTTAACGCGGAGTAAGGCTGCAAAAATGACGACTAGTAGTTCCGATTCCATGAATTTCGATATTAATAACCAGCAGGGTGTACCTGATATCGAACGTGAAGAATCACCAGTGGAGTCACAAATGACCGAGGAGACGTCAGACGTCAGAGCGCGGGGACACGGGTCCCAACAACAACCGCAGGAAGAGGTGACGTTGCGCGCATTAATGGACTTTATGAGTAGGAAATTCGAGAAGCAGAATGAAGAGGCTAGTGAAAATCTTAGAATAATTAATGAAAATTTTATAGAGAAGTTCAACAAACTAGAAGAAAAGTTAGACAAACATAAGGAGGAAGTCACGCAACAAGTGGCCGAGCCAAATCACACAAATACGCGCGGAAATGCGTGAATACATAAATAATTGTGACAAGAAGATAGACGAGGCCCAGAAGCAGCAGAACGAGACCATAAGAGAGTTAAAGAACGACACCGACAAGAAATTCTAAGAGGTACGAGAAACTAGAGAAATAGGCCGACAGGAACTAAAGAGTATTACCCAAAATACTCAAACAAGCATCAAGAAGATTAACAACAGAGTAGAAACACACGTTAAAGAAAATCATAAGAAGCAGGAGGAATTGAGAGTCGAACTATTCCAAACAGTAAGACAATTACAACAGGAACAGGGAGACGTAAACAGCACGATACAGCAGAAGATCAATGAGGTAGATGGGAGACAGAAGTCGGCGGAACTAAAGCTGGATGAGAGCACCAGGGAGAAAACAACTCGTATCAACGAATTAAAGTCTCAAATAGAACGGCTGCAACGACAGCTAATTGAAGGTGAGTCTGGGATAATAGTAGGATTAACGGACACACACATGCAGAATTAAAATACAACGGCACTGATAGGTTCCCGATGGAATTCCTGAAGGAGTTGTCAGAGATTCAAGAGCAATATTACAACAACAATGACATTAAATGGATCGGGAGGCACTTGGAGATGGACGCTGGGATATGGTGGCGTGTCATACGGAACCAAATATCCACGTTCGACGAGTTCAAAGAAGCCTTCACCTTGAAGTACTGGGGTCAAGAACGCCAGGACAATATACGCGACAACCTCGAGTACGGCAGATATGAGTGGAATGGGCCAATCACAGCCATCCAATACGTAGAGAGAATATTACTAGAAAGCCGGCAACTATCGCCAGCATTGACCGATACGCAGCTAATCCGGAAGTTAGCCCGTCATTTTGGGAAGGATTTGCAGCTCGCCGTGGTCAGACGTGGTATCACAAATATACCGAATTTCGAGGCATTAATTACAGAATTTACAAGTATCCAGTCAAGTGGAGAAAACGGTCGCAAGCCGCATTATAGACCCTACAACGAAGGAAAAATAACCCGAGAGAGAGAGAGGGACATTATAACAAAAGTGAAAGTGACCGACAGCCGAGGGGTCGTTTTGACAACAAGCAATATATCAATACTGTGCAGTTTACGCCAGGAGAAGCGGGCCCCAGTAGAACGGTCAATGACACCACCCCGAGGGCGAGCGGTAACGGCGACAACAGCAAAAAAAAAATATGTCAAACTAGAGAATAAGATAGAAATTTTAAACGACTTACTTCCGAGCGAGAATGTAAATATATTACTACCGGACTTACGAAAGGACCTGCTACAAGAGGACGACGAAATTATTAATAAACAAGTATTGAAATGTCCCGAGATTACTATCAAGTTTAATAATGATATAATTGTACAAGCCTTGCTTGACACGGGCTGCCTCATCAACGGGTTATCGGAGACGTGGTTTAATAACCATAAGAAGAGTATAGGACCATATGAGACACTACCCGTAACGAATACATTTATCATAAGTGCTGTAGGAAATAAATCCAAATTAGTTAAGAGACAAATATTGTGTGACATTGAGATTGATGGTATCCGATATGAATGTGTGTTTTTGATAATACCAGAATTGGTTAAACCATGCATACTAGGAATTAGTTTTCTACAAGAAGTTGGGTGTCGCATCGACATCGGAAACAAAGTAATTAATTTAAAAAACAACACTGATGAAGAGGAGCATATTATACCAATCATGAACATTGACGTGATAACCAGTGAAGAAGAAGAGGAAGTACTGCGATGCATCGATGAAAATATTGGGAGCATAGACTGCGTGGTTGAAGGAATACTGCAACGCCTGAAGGAGATTTTAGTAAGGAACCGGAATGTTTTTAGGGAGTGCCCGGGAAGAATAGAGGGTTACACACATGAGTTTCACGTTACGGACAGGACACCTTATTTTCAACGAGGTTGGCCTGTGCCGCTTGCTTACAGAGACAAGGTGAACGAAGAGATTAACCGAATGTTACGATATGGAGTAATCGAACGTTGCGCCAGCCCGTAGGTCAATCCTATCGTGACTGTAATCAAGAAGGATGGGAAGGTTCGCCTGTGCCTTGATGCAAGGAAACTGAACAGCGTAACTGTACCCGATTACGAAGAAGTGTCCCCGGTAAACGAGATATTGGCTAGATGTGGAGATATGCAGTATTTATCGACGGTCGACTTATCCAGTAGCTTCTGGCAGGTCCCATTAAAACAAGAATGTAGGGATTTCACTGCGTTCATGCACGAAGGGAGGTGCTACCGCTTCACAGTGACACCATTTGGACTTAGCACCAGCTCTGCAGCGTTGACACGTGGATTGGATGTGGCTCTCGAGGAGGAAGTCAAGAAGAACACGATTATCTACGTGGACGACTGCTTGTGTTACTCCAACAATATCCAAACACACTTAAACCATTTAGAAACACTGCTAAACAACCTTAATAAGGCAAATGTCACTGTCAACCTCACCAAATCACAATTCTTTAGACGAGAAATCTCATTCCTTGGATATCGCCTTACAACAAAAGGGATACAAGCAACCGATGACAAGGTAAAAGCAATTATGGATTTCCCAGCACCAAAGAATACGAAACAACTCAAAGGTTTCCTTGGCCTCACCAATTTTTACAACAGATTCACGAGCAAATACGCGGAAACAACGCAGCCTTTACACGAACTGCTGAAAGGAGGACGAAAGTTTTCATGGACAAGAGAAGTGAACGAATGTTTCCAAAGGGTCAAGAATTTATTTATAAACACAGTAACTCTACGGTTCCCACGGCCGAACCAAAGGTACTACATTCAGTGTGACGCTAGTAATTTTGCGTATGGTGGCCAGCTTTACCAGATCGATGAAGAAGGAGAAATTGGTGTGATCGCTTTTGCAAGCAAAACATTTAAAGGCGCAGAACGTAATTATTTCACGACGGAGAAAGAACTCCTAAGTATCGTTAGATGTCTGGATAAGTTTCGAATGTACATACTTGGCCAGCCCCTAACGATAATCACAGACAATAAAGCTTTAACATTCATGCACAAGTGCCACTTAAACAACTCGAGAATTACAAGATGGATTCTCGCCATACAAGAATACAATTTCGACATTATCCACTGTAAAGGAAAGGATAATGTAGTTGCGGACATATTGAGTAGATACTCGGCTGACGCGGAACAACATGAGACAAACGAGGAAACGCACGAGTACTTAATTAATCATCTAGTTGTTAAAATGAATCAACACATAGGGAAGATAATTAGAGATATCGGTAAATACCAGAATGAAGATGACAAACTCAGAACACTTATTGATAAGATTAGGGATAATGATGTAGACAATAAATTAAGCAAATTTTATAAAATTGTTAACAATAAGTTATACCGACGACAACGTGGCGAATGGAAACTATACATTCCTGACAGTGTGTCGAATAACTTATTTGCAGAGATACACCAAATGTACGGACACCTAGGCCCGAAAAGGTGTGTAAAAATGTTACAAGAGCACTTCACGCTCGACGGCTTGTTCAAGAAAGTAAAAGCATATATTCAGACTTGTGACTCATATCAAAGATACAAGGACACAAACAACAGAATGCTGTTTGGCGGAACAAAGCCGATGATACCATCAGCTAGAGGTGACATCGTGAGTGTCGATTACTATGGACCTCTACCAACTGGTACAGGAGGCGACAAATACTTACTTGTCATGGTGGACAATTTCACAAAGTTTGTCAAGTTATTTACATTACGAAGAGCGACAACCAACACGACATTACGAAGAATCAGAGACTACTGTGCGAAGTTTGGACGACCAAAGGTCATCTTAACTGATAACGGCACGCAGTTTACCGCGGAAAAATGGATTAAAGGTCTCGAGAAGCTGAATATACAACCGAGATATACGGCGATAAGGAATCCTCGCGCAAACTTAGCCGAAAGGATTAACCGCCAACTTGGGAACCTATTCAGGATCTTTGTACACTACCAGCATAGTAAGTGGTCAAGGTACGTCAGGTTGATTGAGACGTGTATCAATGAAACGTACCATGAAACAATAGAAATAACCCCTCACGAGGCGCAATTAGGAAAGAAGCCGACCCGCGCATGGGAGAAGTGGCTGTACAAAGAAATCATCAACAGTAAATACAGTTCGAAGATCAATGTATTTGTAAAAATCAAGGAAAAAGAGAGAAGTATGCTAAGCGCATCAATGATAGCAAGAAAATTACTAAATTCACTATCGGCGATAAGGTGCTGTTAAGAAGCTACCATCAATCAGACGCCGCAATGAAAAAGATTCGACAAATTTTTCGAGTTGTATACAGGACCATACAAGGTTAATCGCGTTTTTGGCGATGCAACATACGAACTCACTGAGTTCGAAAGCAGTGGGAAGGTGAGAGGGAAATTTAATGTGCGTCAGTTCAAGAAGTATTATGAAACGAAAGTACAAGTTTCACAGGAAAGCGAAAGTTACGTCGGCAGTTAGTGGACTACAGGGGACGGGGCAAACGCATAGGGTGAATGTCTCGCGAAAACCGGTCCAACTAGCTAAACAATATGATGTGTAACTTATTAACGTGTAATTTAAAGATTTTTTTTTGTACATGAATTTCTTAAGTCACGATGTGACAATCTAATGACATTAACTACATGCGAATAACCAATATTAATGAAAATTTCAATAGAAAAGACACTTATAGTGCGAAAAGTTTGATCGGGTGTGCAGCAGTAAATTGCTAAAGACATTATAACGAGCCTTTTATAGACACACAATGATGTAAGATCAATTAATCAAATATGAGTGGTATAAAGCGAAATTATCTATAATCGTGATGATATCAAATGAACTGTTAATTGTTCATAAGTAATGTATGTAAATTTATAATCAATATAATCAGTATAAATGTTAGTAATGCGTATTGTGAGTGATACTCAGTAATAAATAGTGAATGTATCAATATGTATTTACATGTTCATAAACTGTTGTTTTAAATGTTCAAGATAGACTAAGGACATTAACTATCGTAACGATATTTAAACGATACATCAATAATTACATTTCATGTTGAAAAACGATTATTTCATGTATTAGGTTATAAACGGATGACATAGCCATCCACAGCTATTATTATGGTAAAATAATTCCATATCTAATTATATATGCACCATATGTGAAAATGCGTTCATCCTTCCTCAGATGCACGGCAATAAATTCCCAGAGTTAGTTTACAACAAAATATAGGGAATATATACCCGTATACCCCAAGCAGAGGAAAGTGGGTCAATGACCGTGACCTTACCAAAGGGGACTCCCACAACAAACACAGAGCGCAGAAATCGGAATAGAATGCTTCAGCTGATCCAACATCCAATCCGTTTTGGGGACTATGTAACGACCAAGAATTAAAATTTTTAAAATTATGATCGAAGATACGTTACAAGCAGCCAAGACACCCCAACACGAGCCAGAAGCAATAAATAAGGAAACAATTTAACGAAGTGTCAACTGAACGTTTGCTAGGGACAATACGAATACGCTTCACATAACTTTACAATGGGAAATAAGGTTGGCCTGTGACAGACTCGACTCAACCGAGATTTACAGCCCACAACATGCAGGACATAAAGGAAACTACGACAGTAGCACTTTACGGAGAAATTGTAACGAGCACACACTGCAAGGTTAATTTGAAGTGTGCCAGCAGTAAGAAAAGGGTGTAGTTGCACAATGGTATTTACCCTGTATGAGAACTGACAACGATATCTAAAGAATGGAATCGAACTTGTGCACAGCGGGAGAACGTCTTACTTGCGACAACTGATATTTACGACAGGGAGAAGGAGTGCCGTCTTGGAAACGACGACACGCTGCGTCCGGATAGCTAACGGAAAAGGGTCATGGATAGTCAGACAATAACAAAATACGACACATTGTTCGCGTGAGAACAGCAGCAGGGTTCCGGAGTACACTTAGACAAAGACTTGATCGACAGCCGAAGAATTGCTCTTGTTCCAGGAAAAGGGTACGGAGGCCTTCGACGCGAACTTGAGGGGAGACGAGATACCCAACCACAACCCAGCATCTACCCAGAGCACAGGTGGAGAGGACCGTCGTCATCATAGCAACGCGAACGACGAATGAGAAGTGGAGAACCATAGTCTTGCATAAGGGTAGGAGTTCACCTGACCTATCATGTTTGACCAGAGGCGTGTTTTCCAGGAGATTGCATTGTGGTAAACGATGCTTAATAAAAACTGTTTACAGAGCACGCGGGAGGACAGTCTTTCATAAAATTTTCAATCATAATATACTTTGAACAGTCTTCACGGAACTTAAATCTTAAATTTTCTAAGTCTTAATACAGTTCGGTTAACATACGTACAGCAGTTGGACTTTGAAACTCTGCTACGCGGTATTTTAATCAGTTGACTTAAACATTTCGATATTGGCGAGTTATCCGGTAATAGTGTATCTACAGTGACTAAATCATGCAATATACGCCAGTGATTAATAACTCTCAAGTACTTTATCTTACTCAGTTACCGCTTATTCAGAACTAAACTAACCAATCGCAGTTTCATCAATAACAGACTCGCAGAACTATTGTTAATGCTTTACCGGACAACGAAATCGTAGCGTTGTACAGTGCGAAGCGATACAATACCAACTGGAACAAATACACCACGTTATCAAAGACACGATACATTAATGTACACAAGAAGTTCAATAATAGACAGTCAGATATATACACCCTAGTTAACGATGAACTTACTCACACAACACATGATTTCATAGACTCTGACAGTAACGGTCGACATCAACAGAAAATACACACAGCGCGAGTGAATTTGATCCGCGTTTGTTGAGTGTTAGTGACATCACGGCTACGCAACTTCGTACATATGGACCACCAGCGGGAAGGAGTTACGCCGATGGAAATATTGGATAAATCACTTTACAAGTAATCTTTATGTTATTCTTGTCATAAGAACTCTACTGTCCTGTCTCTTTTCAAGAAAACACCCTTGAGTATTTAAATTAAATATGATAAATTTAAATAACGCTATTCATCTGAGGCAAGAAATGAACGCATTAGTATAAGATTTATAGTTTGACTATTTATGTTTTTTTTATATGTTGATTGTGTTATATATGTATGTGTATGTTTTCCAGCAAACAACGTACTGGATTCGCATTGTGATTTGATATATATACATGTGTTCCTTTTATGAATGTATTTACAGGGAATCATCTATACGTATATATAGAAGCCTCTTTACTTAATGATGTTAATAAATAAGTGTTTATTTTACTCAGAATATATGCGTTCATTATTGTCAAAGTTACCTCAGAACAAGACATTAACGTCACTTGAATGATTTATAGTAGATTTTATTAATCTATACAATAATTAGAGTCTCAGTGCAATAATTATGCTAACATCAAATAACTAACGTATCACGTAGCTTCAATCAGTTTGGTATAAGTAGCCTAATTGAGTAATTACATGATCACATTCTACAAATTAGTATAATTAATTGCATACGTTATAAATTGGCGCTCCAAGATCGCGGGGCTCGGCAATCACAGATTAATTAATTAAATTATTGTTAGTATAATTAATTGCACATTATAAACTAGTGATATTACTGAGTTATTGAGAAGCATTGTTGAGTGTGGTTCCATGTGTAGATTTTGTGTTTTTGAAGAATTGTTTGTTTTAGTTTATAAACGTTCCATAAAACTTGTGTGATTTTTCTACTATTTTGGAATGTTTAAGAAACGCAAATAAAATGAATGAACTTGGAAAGCTTTCATAAATTTCTACACTTTACTAGTACTTTAGTACGCTAAATATGGCTTTGTGTCTTCTTTGAGCACCTGTGAATACAGAGGGTTTTGCGTTTGAAGCAGCCAAAAAATCGTGGCTTTCAGAAAATTTTATGGTTTAGGACGACCACGGTAAGATATCAGCATACGAATAACTCGTCCACTACGTTGTATTACTTACAAGCGATTGAGATAAACAAGCACAGCGACAACCTCACTAGAAAGGAGGAGATTTTAAGGTTGCATGAGATTTAGAATCCTGAGCTGCGGAAATCTAGCATTGCGGGGCCAGACCACAGCGGGGACACAAGTGAACGCCGGAGGTAGTCGAGCTTGCGGCCAACCAGAAAGCAGCCCAAACACATACGTCAGTATAAATGCGAAGGTTCATAGAGTCGCGTCGTCATTCGCCGGCGGAGCAGTACCTACAGTAGCTAGCCACTTATGGTGACCACTATAATAATAGTCGAAGCGTTTGGAAAATCAAAGAGGGTTACAGACAGGAAGGTGTTTAATAAAATTCTTTTTACTGATGGATTTTATTGGTGAATTTGAGGATCCAAAAGGATACCATTTTGGGGTCTCCAGTGAAGAGGCACTAATATTATCGTACTGATGTTTTCTGTTATTATAACTGTTACAGAATTAATATTTAAAAATTTGAAACAAATAAAATATAAAGCTTTACTAGAAAATACTAGAAATGACGATGACGGCGTGATAACACTATATGAAAAGAAAATATATGTTGACAATTGCACAGTTTGAGTCGGTGAAGAATGAACTGCTTCCAAGGAGGAGGGAGGTCGTAGATGGAGGGTAAGAGGAACTTGCAGGAGACAATAAAGAAAGTCTCGCTTCAAGTGTATTAAAGTTTAATTTAAATCACTGAAGACAGACAGTTATCTGAAAGGGTTGAAGCTAAGAAGGAAATAAGTACTAGAGCATCGCAGTGAATAGATGGAATAATTAATAACAAAACAGGAACAAGTTGAACACAGAAAAGCATTAGAGTTCCAAACATAAATATTTAATGTTATCTAAAGAAGAAACAATACGATTAATGAAGTAAACCTTACTGTAGACTGTCAACATACTTGTTACTGTGTATACATTCAACATTTGAATTATGAAAGATATCCGGGCTGTTTGGCCGTGGTCCCTGGTTAAAAACAAAACCAAACGTTTCGGCAGCTCCACTGGCTGCCATCATCAGTGGTAAAATTTTTCTGCACTTTGGGTGTCTACGTGCAGGCCCACAGTACTGTGGTATAGACTAAAGCTGTCCTGCCATGCTACCTGTACATATAAATTCAGCAAAGTCCCACGTACAGGTAAAAATGACACCATCAACCAATCACAACAGAGATGGTGTATGATTGGCTCGCACCAAGTTGCGCCATTATGTGACTCACTTTTTTCCAAGAAATACTGTGGGGAAGGCTGCTGATTCCCACGATGCTACCTGTGCTAATTGTTTACTAATTGCAACCCCTGCACAGGTAAGTACAGCATCACCGGCCAATCAGAAACAAGAAGGTGTGTGAGAGGCTCGCATCGCGCCATGCCATAATGTACTTAATGAGATGCTTTCGCCCCGCCGATTCAAGCGGACCTAGAGCATTTGCCCGGGTAGGCTGTGTCTGTTTCTGCTCTGCAGAATTTTCTTAATTTCTGCGGAAATATTGTTTTTACAACATTCTCAACATCACCATTGTCTTCAGCATCATCAAGTTCATCGGATTCTTCGCATTAACAGTGCAAATCAGTTTTTATTTAGCTTGTGCGGGAGTTTTTGTTTCCGTGTGCTGTGCGGTCTGTGTCGAGTTCAATTGTGCCTGTGGATAGTTTTCAGTGTCTGGTGATCCCTCTATCCTAGACCTAGAACGTTCATTTCGGCTTGTCCGAAATGGCGTCGAATACGCCCCCGAATCCTCTGCCGGCGCCGCTTGTTTGCTTAATGGAAACATGCTCAACCGGCTTCCGTTCCACTCCACTTCCTCACGAAAGTGATAGTGATAGTGAAAGTGATACTAGTGCGGTTGATATGTGCAGTGTTGGGTCGGGGGACGGACAGTTCTCGCTTGTGGAGGGCAAATCTGCCAAACGCAAGCGAAAACTGGCCCAAACTCCGCCGCCCGCCTCAGCTGCACATCAGTCATCTAGTCACGGTAACAGCGGCACTCAGCGCGAGCGTGAGTATTCAACTGCTACCCAAACTGTGTCTTCCCCACGCATTCCACCGATTGTAATTCCTGATAATAGGAATTACTCTCAATTACTGCGTTCCATATCCCTAGCTCTTCCTTCGGTCAAGGTCGAGGCGAGGTGCCAAGGCGCCTCGCTAAAGCTGGCGACCGCTACAATCCCAGACTTCCGCTCTGTCCAGTCATTCCTGACAGAGCGTAAGATTTCTTTTCACACTTTTGCCCTCCCGTCAGAGCGAGAAATCAAGGTCGTTCTGTCGGGAATTCCTTCCTTCACTGAAACTGATGCCATCAGGCAGGAACTTGTTGCGCTTGGCTATGCGCCGACCGCGGTAAGCGTCCTGCATGTTGGCAAAGGTGATGACCGCCGACCTGTTAACAGCTTTCTTGTAAAATTACTGAAAGTAGGCCCTTTCGAGGAGATTTACGCTCTCCAGAATCTTCTGCACCTACGGGTGCAAGTCCGAACATTTGACCCGCGGCCCGGCCCCTCGCAGTGTTTCAACTGCCAGAGGTTCGGCCACAGCAGTCTTTTCTGTCATCAGCCCCCGCGTTGCGTGCGTTGTGCTGAACCTCATCGTGGCTGTGATAAGCCTACGACGGGGTACACAGCTAAATGCTGCAACTGCAAAGGAGCCCATCCGGCTAATTACCGAGGCTGCCCTAACTTTATCGCCGCCATGAAACCGCAGCGACCTCCTGCGCGCCCTGGCGCGCAGGCAGGCCGTGTAGCTGGTCCTGGCCCTAACCGGCGAGCGGCTTTCCCGCCTCTCACTGGTTCATCTGCCAAGGTCCCGGCAGCAACTCCGGTTGCTTCCGCTGCCGCTGTCTCGCCTGCAGTCGTCGCTTCGGCGCCGCCTGCAGCGGCCTCAATCCCGGCGCCTACCGGAGCGCCCGCACCTTCCTACGCGGCCATGGCCGCTAAATCAGCCCCGCCTCCAGCCCGATCGGGCAAATCCAAGCGCTCTCGTCGTCGCCGGAACTCCGCCGGCCGACCTACATCGTCACAGGTTCCACCTGTACCCTCTCCGCGGGCTCGACCCGCCCCCAGTCATCGTCCTCAACCTCCCAGCGAGCAGTCTACAGCTCAGTCCACCAGCCCAGCGCCATCTGCTACCCCTGTCGAGGCCAGTCAGGCTTGTCCTCCTGAATCCCGGGAATCTTCTCGGGCTTCGGCGGATCCCTGACTGCCTGGGCAGATAATCTTGTTGCGTCTATCAGGACTGCTCGCGACACTACCACTGTGCTTGCCCTGGTGTTCCAATCGTTAGTTACCCTCTTTCCTCTACTTCCCCTAAATGGCTAATAGCCTGAGGATCGTCGCGTGGAATGCCTTCGGGCTACTCCCCAGACGATCTGAACTGATGACTTTCGTGACGGAGTATGATGTTGATATCATACTTCTTTCCGAGACTCATCTGGCTCATTACCACTCGTTTTCCCTTCCTGCCTATGCCTGTTATCGTCAGGATCGTCCCCTACGGCCTCGCTGTCCCCCCTCGGGGGGCACAGCTGTTTTAGTCCACAGGCGGATATCCCACAGGCTTTTGCCTCCTCTAGATACATCTATTATTGAAGGCTGCGCGGTGGCGGTGGCGGTGGACGCCGGCGGATCGGAGCTGCGCGTTGTTTCTGCGTACCTCCGGCCTGGCCGGCGAACTCCGCCACCGCCCGAGGAGTGGGACGCCCTCCTCGACCACCCCCTCTCAACCATTGTAGCCGGCGACTTAAACGCCAAACACCCTTCATGGAACAGCCGCGTTGTCAACGCCTATGGAAATTCTCTGTTCCGGTTCGTCTCTGGCGACCCGGCACTTAATGTCATCGGCCCTGAAGACCCTACCTACTTCCCCTTTCACGGCCATCGGCCGGACGTTCTTGACATAGTAGTTGTCAAGAACGTTGCCCGCAACATCGAGGTCTCGTCTGTGTCGGACCTTTCGTCCGATCACAATCCCCTTGTTATAACTGTTCGAGAGCTGTCGGCGTCACCCCGACTTCCCGCTCAGATTGTTAGGAGAGTCAACTGGCGATCCAATCATGATGAGCTCTCTCGAAGGTTACCATCTCTCCCGGCGGACCCAATCGTCACTCGTGACGATCTGGATCTCCGCGCCACAAATCTTCAGGAATTGGTCCAAGGTGTCATGGATCGACACACCCACGCACTCGAGGTGAATCATCGTAAATCGGCCTTACCTGCGGAAGTACTCCACGCTATCTGGCTACGGCGCCAGCTCCGCCGCAGATGGCAAAGAACCCGTGACCCAGTCGTTAAGCGACGATTTCAACAACAGTCCCTTTACGTTCAGCAGCTACTGCGGGACGTAAACTCTGATCGATGGGACTCATACCTTGAGTCTCTTGAAGTCGATCACGCCTCCGTCTGGAGAGCGGTGAGTAGACTGACCCGCGAGAAGAGAACTCGGAACCCTCTGGAAACCACGAACGGGGTTGTGTTTTCATCAGAAGGCAAGGCTGAGGTCTTCGCCAACTGCATGGAGTCGCAATTTACCGTTCATCGAGGCGTTTCGGACCCTGCCCACTCGGCAGAAGTCCGGGACTTCCTATCTGGTTATTTTTCTCGCCCTCCCGCTGGCCCAGACCTCCCGTTCGACAGAGACGAACTCGTTTCGTCTGTCTGTCGACTAAACCGCCGTCGCGCCCCCGGTCCTGACCGGATCGGGGCCGCTGCATTACAATATCTTCCGGCCTCAGGCGTTGACCTCGTTCTCGAGCTGTTCAACTCTTGTCTCCGGCTACAGTACTTTCCCCGCCTGTGGAAAAATGCCAACATCGTTATGGTTCCTAAACCCCGCAAGCCGCGCATGCTTCCTGAAAGCTATCGGCCAATATCTCTCTTGCCAGTTATCTCGAAGGTGTTCGAGCGGCTCCTGCTGGCCCGCATCTCGCCGTTGTTGGATAATTTTATCCGCAACGAACAGTTCGGGTTTCGCAGAGAGCACTCGACCACGCTTCAACTAGTCCGCGTGGTAACGCAACTCTCTGACGCCACCAACAGGCGAGCGGCTACGGCCGCCGCACTGCTGGACGTGAGCAAGGCCTTCGACAAAGTCTGGCACGAAGGTCTTCTCTTCAAACTCGCTAACTCCCCCTTACCATCGTCCATAGTGTTTTTCCTCCGGTCGTATCTCAGCGACCGAACCTTCAGGGTGAGCGTCGACGGAACCTGCTCTGCAGTTCGTCCTGTCGCCGCCGGCGTACCTCAGGGATCTGTCCTCGGCCCCGTTCTGTACCTCGTGTACACGAACGACCTGCCTGTATTGCCCGGAGTCACGTTGTCTTTGTTCGCTGACGATACAATGTATCATTACAGCTCTGTGTCCCCGCGTTTTGCGAGTACACAGTTGCAGCGTCAGTTGGACCAGCTTCCGGACTGGCTACGGAAATGGCGGGTGACGATCAATACGGAGAAATCCGGGGCGATCTGTTTCACTCGTAAGTCCATCTCCCGATGCCAGCCCCTCTCCCTGGAAGGGAGGCCTATCGCCTACAAAGAGTCGGTGAAGTATCTAGGCGTTCGGCTAGATCGTCGCCTTTGCTTCAACGCCCACGTGACGGACACCCTTGCCAAGGCTCGCGGCGTCCGAGCCAAACTTTACCCATACCTCGCGTGCCGCAGCCCCCTGGCGCTGCGCACGAAAGTTACCCTCTATCTGTTGTTTCTCCGGTCTGTACTGACCTATGCGGCACCTGTTTGGTGGTCACTTGCCTCCGCCACCAACAGGCGTAGGCTGGAAAGTTTCCAATCCAGAACCCTCCGTTCCTTGTCGGGATCTCCTTGGTTTGTTCGAAACAGTGTAATTCGAGGAGGTCTACGAGTTCCTGCTCTCTCAGCCTTTGTCTGGTCATTAGCTGCGACTCTCTTTGCCGCAGCTGAGACCTCTTCCTTCCCTTACCTCAGGACCATCAGCACCACGCAACCACCTCCCCCTGTCTGGGTCAAACGCCCTCGAGCGGTTCTCGATGACCCGCCATAAGTTTAATTAACTTAAACCTCACTTAACTTGTATATTCACTATCTGCCCATGCCCCAGAATTTACCTGTAAAGCTGTTTCCTTCCTCCCTTCCTAGTAAGCCGACCGCGCTGAATGCCGCTGCTACGCGCTATCACTGGCACGGAGACTCTCTGCCTCGCGGGGAGCGACCGACGCCTCACGGCGTCTGCACGCGGGACTGGGAACGGGCGACATCTGTCACCTGAACCCGTCCTTGCGGCAGTGCCCACTGATTGCAGAAATTTTTAAAATAAATAAAAATTGAAAACCTTTCTCCCCCGCCTTCTCAGTTAACTGGTTGGCGGTTGTCCATTCCTGTTTTTAGGCACCAGTCGAATGAACCAGGACTAAGTGTATCCACAGGCAGCCATTGGGCTCGACCCAGATGCTGCAGTCATGCACCGGGTGCAAAGACGCCCCGCTACTATGATGCTACATGCTACCGCCGATTCATAGCGATCGCAGCATGCTTCTGAATCAAGACGGACTCCATATGAAGACGAGGGAAGTAATCACTCACCGCCGACAAGAGTTTCGTCTCATCGAAACAGATCCGATGGTCGGCATTGGCGAGCGCGTGTTCGGCCACGGCAGACTTCTCCGGCTGTCCCAGTCTACAGTAACGGCTATGTTCACCCACGCGTGTGCGGACGCTGCGTTTCGTGGTACCAATGTACACCTGGCCGCATGAGCAGGGAACTCCGTACACACCGCACGATGACAGCGGGTCTCGGACATCCTTCGTCGGCCGCAAGAACTGGTGTATCTTCTTTGTCGGCTTGAATACTGGCCTCACACCGTGCCGACTGAGCAGCCTACCAATGCGGTCCGTCACCCCATGAATGTAGGGCAACGCCGCGAAACCGACGGTCTCCCGTGAATCCACTTCCGGCCTGGCTGTTCTTCTCGGCCGGACCGCACGTCTCACCTCCACGACGGAATACCCATTGGCCTGCAGCGCTAGTTCGAGGTGGCGCAGCTCATCATCGAGGTACCGGGGCTCGCATATCCTCCTAGCCCGGTCCACCAAGGTCTTCAACACCGCCCTCTTCTGGCTGGGATGGTGGTTCGACTGTTTATGGAGATAGCGGTTAGTGTGCGTCGGTTTTCTATAAACTTTATGTCCGAGGTTGCCATCGGTCCTTCTAAGGACCAACACGTCCAGAAAAGCCAGCTGATTGTCGGTCTCCCTCTCAATGGTAAACTGTATCCGTGGGTGAACCTGATTGAGATGTGCCAGGAACATCTGAATCAGCAGCCTTCCCCACAGTATTTCTTGGAAAAAAAAGTGAGTCACATAATGGCGCAACTTGGTGCGAGCCAATCATACACCATCTCTGTTGTGACTGGTTGATGGTGTCATTTTTACCTGTACGTGGGACTTTGCTGAATTTATATGTACAGGTAGCATGGCAGGACAGCTTTAGTCTATACCACAGTACTGTGGGCCTGCACGTAGACACCCAAAGTGCAGAAAAATTTTACCACTGATGATGGCAGCCAGTGGAGCTGCCGAAACGTTTGGTTTTGTTTTTAACCAGGGACCACGGCCAAACAGCCCGGATATCTTTCATAATTCAAATGACACCGGCCGTGAAAGCCTAAGGAATACATTCAACATTATTATGGTAAAATTATTACGTAACTAGATTAGTGCGTTATGTTAAGCCCATTCCGAGTTTTATTAAAAAGAAAAATTCTCTACCACTCTGTGTAAAATGTATAACGTTATACAATTTAACGAACAAAAATTTCCTGTGACCTCAAATGATAATATTAATTTGAAAAGCATGTTGATTAGTGCTATGAGAAATATGATAGGATATTTTCAGAAAGTAACTGCTGTGAGAGAAAATTAGTCGTCGTTATTGGAAGCGATTTACAACGTAAACAAGCTTTGTAGCCAGAGTGAAACGGAACGTTTCCGGTGGATAACGTCACAATGGTAAGCACGGTTATTGTCAGGCTACATAAGCTTCAGATATAACGTAAGCTAATGTTTAATGGCTCGTAGCAAACTAGAAGGTATGTGTAAAAAAATGAAAGAATCAACACGATTGCACACCACTACAGAAACCTCTCTCCCTCTCTCTATTTATGCACCTAAGCATTCAAAGAGTTTCGACGAAACCGAAACATCGAAGCATGATAATGTTTTTAGGCTTTTGAAACGTATAATGTGGATTACGTTTGGTGGATTACGTAAATCATTTCCAAACCACAGACAATCACAAACAGAGCATGTAAAACCAAATTTATTCTCACTAAAACGTTTGCTAAACTCAATGTCAGCAGCGATTATTTCTGTCTTGATGCGTTTACATATCAAATTTCTAGACTGTGGGGAATCGAAAGTGTGGAAGCGTCACGTTTTTCGATGACGTTACATTTTTGTGGAATGACCCCCCAGCCTAAAAACATTATCATGTTAATAAATTATGCAATCATATTACAGACAGTAGTGTGGTGAGAGCTGTATCACGACCAGAGTCTGCAAGAAGCTATGGGTTTAGGGAAGATGACAAAGTTCATGATAACTAATGATGAAGGTTATCTTGACAGTAATAAATTGCTGTATAGTCAGTGAATCATTTTATACAATAACAATTAATGTACACCAGGCTTAACCAGTTAATCCGATCAGTGAATAAGTAAGGAGCCTACAATTAATAGTACGTTAATTAAAATATCGTGGTTTTCATTTTATGAGCAATGAATTAGCCCTATTTATTAAATAATATTATTATTATTATTTCTATAAAGTTATCATTTTCTAGTGTCGGTGTGTCGATGCCTAAGCCACTTGCGTGTAGTCGTGCTTTAATTTTCAACATCGCCATACTTTGACAAAGCTGAGTGAAATACGTTAGGGGGGGGGATCTAGGTCTGCAGGTGTTCGTTTTTAGTAGCGTAGACTTAGCAAAAAGTACAAAAAGTATCGTTGGTTAAATGGGGTTAGTTAAGTACCGTTAATTTCCAACCGTACAGGCTAAATATATTGAATGCTGAAAAATAATAATGCGGAAACTTTTCGAGTAAGCCTATTCAAGACAGACTTTTAAATTTATATTCCAACGGAAAATCCTATTGCATATGCATAATCCTAATCCTAATGGGATGCATATGCTCAAAATAAATCATATGATGTTAAGAAGAGAATATATGAAATATGTAGCATGCAAGTGAGACAGAATTTTGACTTGTAAGGGGATTTGTTATTTAGACTTATAAATAAGTTATTGTAAGTGCATATATTTAGTGCAACACACGGTAATGTGTGTAACATATTAAGTTCGGGTTACTGTAGTAGAGTGCTCGTGCGCATGTGCAGCATAGATGCTAACTGCGAAAACTTACAGGAACCTTATTAATTAGGTTTTGTCCTTAGGACCTAGACAAGAATATAGTTAATATTATAACCAACTATTTGCCACAATTAAATGTACTATTCACGGGGTGTGATTACATATTGCAATGATACATAGGCCTATAGGTTAATTGATAGTCTGTTATTATGGAGGTTGATATTTATTGAAAATTAAGCAAACTAAATTCTGTTATTTTGTCAGTATCATACATAAATAAAATAAAAATTATTGTTTTTGGCACATTAAAATTATAAATCAAGTGTCTAAAATGTTTTATAAATGTTTGTAATGGTTGTACGTTAGGCTACTTGATTGATGAATTCCACACTTAGCTCCTTATGCTTGAGTGCGTTGATCCTGGATGATGCGTCTCTGCAATCGGTGTGGGTTCACTTCACTTCGCATATCTATTCGTTCGATCTCGGGGTTCGTTTCTACAGGCTTAGTAACTTTAATTACTCAAGTGCGCTGAACTTGTACTTATCACAATCTTCCATGTGTTCCCGCGTATATGTAAGTAGGCATATACCCCGGGTGAGATATGACTCACATGAGAGGACATCTTTCACTCATACGGACAGCACTATATTGTACTGACATATGTTATTATAATATAAAGGACGAGAGAGTTCACAACGTGACACTTAACTTCGATGTACCTCGCACGGGATGTCGCACAGAGGCCACGTCTGCTATGACCTACGTTTTTTTGTAGAACTGTCTGTCCTAACCTCAGAAACTCGAGACCTGAGTAACATATCGAAAGTTCTGATTGGTTGAAATTGCTTTATATTTATTAATAGATAAGGATGAGATAATTAAAAGCTCTGGTCCGCCTTTGCACAAAAGCTTTAGTTCATATCCGATTGTAATCTGCAAATACGGCCTCATTAAAATTGTCGTCATATAAAACACTATAAATAACGAAATAATATAAGCCGAGTCGTTCAAACATGAGTAGAAAGCTGTATCGTTAAGTACGATTTAATATGTAAAAGTTTCATTTCGATCTGTTAACAAATAATGGATTCTCTTTAATATATTCCTGCACTCGCGCATCTGGTATGGTTGCAGGACAAATTATAAACAATTTGATGTGTTTCACTTTACAATCCTAAACCTAATAACAACAAAATTGCCTAATTAACAAAGTTAAACAAACGTCTCGTCTCTACATGCCTATAGGCATGAAAAATGGAGTATACAATATTTCTTTTTCATCATTCTGTAATGTTTCGTTTTTCTTTCAGTATATGTTTTTTTTTTTAATAATTCAATGTATGATTCTAATAGAAAAGCTATAAAACGAGCATAAAATTTTAGACATTTCTCTGGAGGTTCAGAACAATTCTTGATCAGAATAATTTAAGTGATCTAATCTGTAATTCTCTCACTTAAAATTAGATTTCTATAGAGTAGGAGCAAGCAGATAACCAACCTAAGCTTTTTTGAATATCAATCAAGATTAAGTAATTTCAGTGGAAGTTCAGGTGATATTGGTTATTTAATCGTGACTTACGTAGTCTCCTCTGCAAACGATAAGTTCGGAGGAAACGGCCACAAGCCGCTTTGAACGCTGCCGATCTTGTAGAGGTAGTCTGTGCTCCATAAACCCATAAACATTATAACCAAGTGGTAGTTAAAACCGAGTGCTTTGCAGGTTAGTGGAAGATTATCCGCATAGGTTTGGAAAGATAATTGAAGTATACTGGATTTGTTGTAAGTCCCATTTACCACGGTCGTACAAAAAACTCGTAAAATTTCGAACCCGGTAACGATCCGAAAGCGGAGCTGTGAGACTCTACCACCTACATATTTACAGACGTGCCACACGGCTGTCTGTGATAAACTGTAGATCATCAGGTCACGGCATCCAGCTACGGACTTCGTTCTTCAGTCTACATTCAAGGAAGTCCAAATTATAATGTTAATATTCAAATCATAAACTCTAAAGAGCTTTTGAAGACTAAAAACTTTATAGAACGAACTATTAACAGACAACTTTAGTTTATTTCGTACTGTTAATTTGGTATGTAAATCAGTAGGGAGAACTTTAAAATTGCAATCATGTTATTTACTTAGAATTTGAAAAAAAACATTATTCCATGCATTGGTCTCGGCAGTATTAATATTGTCTGTGTTTACCCATAACCCTCAATAAATGGAGGGTAAGCTACTATATAAATGGAGATTATATAGTTTGAATCTGTGAAGAATAAAATGTTGCCAGAGAAGAAGGCCAATTGCCAATTGTTCTTACGCCTATGATGTAAGCATACTGCGTGCCTGCGTGTGGTGTATGTGCACCATTCGGTCTGCGGCGGTATGCACAATGTCGGCAATGACGTAGCAAGGAATCTTCTGGTGTTTTCTACGCAATTGTTCTGGACGCATCATCCAAAAAGCGGTCGATTCATCTGTCAACCACGGCGGGGTATAAATACAGAATTCATGAGTCAGTTTACGACTGTGATTCAGTGTGCAATTTGGTGTAAAGTGACGATTGTGTGCGGGCATCTATGACTGGTGACTTGTTTAATTTAGCGCGACACTCTTATATATGGTATAATTATTGTCTGTTACGTTACATTGTGTGTTGGACAATCGTAAGCTTGAAGAATTGTTGTAGGCCTATATGAGTGTTTATTGTTGTTCTGTTTATTTAAACTTTAATTCAAATTCTAAATAGCGGCATCTCTGGTTTCAGTTATTTATTTCAACTGTTGATACAGATGATCTGTGCGACCGTCCTGGTAGTATCCGAAACTAGGACGTGATATTTTTCTAAACGTAATTACGAATCACCTAAATTGAAAATCAGCCAATATACTGTTACGACGGTCTAACTGATCGTCGTATGGTACATTGAAAACAAAATACAAGACACCAATTAAGTCACTATAAAATATCACAAAAACCAGCTTTAAATATCACAATTAACAATTTGTATTCATCACGTTAGTCAACAAGACTATACCCTAACAATAATACAAGTTAATTTGTCAACACTAATTATAATGTCAACTAATAGAGTCGCGCACAATAATCACTTTTTACTGATGACCACTTGAACGCACAGAGTAATCGCCCGGAGTAAACTCGAACCTCACTTGACTAAATCACCACTTAAACTGAAACTAAGCGTCACTGAATTCTTATATTTATACCACGCCGAGATTCCAGAATAATCCACAATACGCGTCAGCACTACACTAGAGCGAAATTGCTTGCAGCCTTGAACACAGTGCGCGCGGACTGGCGAAGTCTGGAACAGTCTCGTTAACGCATGTTAAGAGTCACGTACGCACACAACATTACAGCTGGTTCTGCTGGGATAGCCGAGAAACATGTAGACCTGTCTGCAATGGCGTAACAATAATTAGATCCCCACCTATAGGCCTATATAGAAAATGAAAATCTCAATTCTTCTGTATTATTGTCATTTTTATACATTATCATTGTATGTCTTATCGTGACTCTCAGTTCAAGTGGCGATGGTAGCAGCAGGTAAAAAAGAAGTGGTAGATGTAGTAATTATGCTTGAGATACAGAAAATTATATTAGGTTTCCGGTCTCATTCTGTCAGTTAGTAACAACATTTTTGTATAGGAAGACTCGATGTAGATTTAGGATATACATATCTGGTAGTACGCTAAAAAATACTATGTAAACAGAACTCGAACATTATAAAATGAAGTGCAATGTATCTTAGTAGATCTGTCGTAGTGCAATATTATTTATCACGACTTCTGTACAGATTACGAAGTCGCTACAGAAATCAAACTTTTCACAGTTAAACACGAAATGAGACTTTATATTATGCACATGACAAATGTGATCCGAATCCTAGATTACAACAATTTGACGACGTGACTAAAATGGTGCACACCCTTTGAGCTGCATAACGTGGAGGCCGAGAACGGTGTGTCACGACTCCATTGTATTTTTTTAACGTATTATGTATTATAGGTATAATTAAATTACAGAACATTACTAATTGTACATAGTGTCCTGTCTAATTCCCACCCATCTTTGCAAAACCTAATACTTTTACTGATTACACGAGCGTGCGCGCGAACACACACACACGCTCGCACACGCATAGAACTTTTGTTGAGAAAAACTGTTATTTATAAAAAAAGGCACATATCTTAGTTGTATCCATACTAATAAATGAATCAATATTAACAAGTCACTATAAATTGTAATCAATATATTGGCATTCTTATACTAGTATAAGGCGTTTCCTTGTGTTCTTATAGTCGTGTGATGGTAAAATATAGCGTATACTTAAACTCCTTCAAGATCAATTTGTATAAGCGACAAACACAGATTGAATAAACAACCGTGCAGGCTATGTCCTGTAAGTAATTTAGCAATGGCATTCTGTACAATGCATGACGACTGGTTAAGGCCCCTTCATTTAACAATTCAATTCACTAGCAAGCGGCTCCTTGTTAACAACGCCTAACCTATTGAGCTTTGAACTCAATCAGTACTGCTGACCAGTCTTCTTCACAAGGGAACGCTGTGACCTCAGTCTTCTTAGCGACTGACATCAGCAAACATCTTTCATTCTTCATGGTAATCGTCCGTCTTTTACACGGATATCAATGTTACACCAAAGTTCTTTTTTAAAACTATTCACCACCACCACCACCACCACCACCACCACCACCATCATCACCACCACCACCACCACCATCATCATCATCATCATCATCATCATCATCATCATCATTATCACAGTCATCTTAATGTTACCTGATCCTCGACAGACTACTAAATCTGCTGTTACAAAAACTTCAACTACACTACATTTCCAAACGAAATCAGATTAATATCTCTTCGAAAAATGCCTGCTGTTAGCGAGACATATATAATATTACATGTTAAACAGTATGTGTACGTTTTCAAAAGCTCGACCATATTCCTGGGTATAAAATCTTGTCGCAGTCAAGAAAATAGATACAGTATATCATTCCATGACACTTATGAAGCGTTTGTATTGATTAAATATCCAAACGTACACTGCAGAATCAGAACATGCTTCAGTGAATTAAAGTTCTATGTTTACTTGGGTATTTTACTGTAGTCTGTATTTTGTAGACTGCGTGATAATTTTATATGTAATTTTATAATGTTACGACAGTCTTCGACGACGCAATCATCATGTTGTACAGTGGAAACAGAATAACTGACACCAATGAATAAAGAAATTACAAACTTTAATTAGACACAATCAACAGTTAGAAATCAACGAAGGTATTCTTATACTATAATTCAAGTTAAATTAGTCCAACACACAACAATGAATGCCACCTTATTACAGTTTTGCATTAATTAACACAATTATCACTTCCCACTAAATCGCAACAATTAATTTGATTGGCACTCGTAAAGTCGCCAGTGTTACTGAAAGCCATCTGCTTTGAAATCTAGTAATTATACCACTGCACCTTGCATTGTAGTGATATTGCGAGCCTGGTTGCTGGTGGAGTAGTCGAGAAACGTCTGGAAGTGGTACCTCAGATGACCTAGAACTGAGGTCGCAACGAAACTGCGCAGAATGATCTCCAAACGACTGAAACAGACTCGCGCGCCGTGCATGACAAGAGTCACGTCGGCACTTTTTTTTCAGTTCAACGTAGCACTTCCCCACCCTTAAGCTTGTTCGTCCCGAGCTGGCAAACCACTCTGCAGTAACACTTTGCCAGGCCGTCTAGGTGAATGACCTTGAATTTCTGCTGTTTTTCTTGTTGTATCCAATAAACATCATCATAGATTCTGTTTTCCACAGTGTAAAAGCCTTTCCAGTTAGTCTGGAGTTTCGGGGAGTCTTTGGATAGTACAGCGAAACTTATACACTCTTCGAAACCCACACTATTGCTTCGAGTGTAGTACTATGTTGCATTTTAACACTAGCTATATTCAGTCGTCCTCTCAACAAACGATTCATTTCTTGAGAATAATAATTCTGCGGTTCTAGGAACTGAGTCTCTGGTGTCTGAACATTAAGTCCTCAAGAAGTTACGGCCAAACACAAGTTTTGCTGGAGTCTTCTCTTGGTCAGCGCTCAGGACATTCTGTCTTATGTCCACAATTGAATCCGTAAGCGGACATTATGTTAATGTCCGTAAGCATTCTTATAATCACTTCATACAGAATGTATACAACAATCATTTGGTGGCTTAACTCGAGAAGACCCAGGCGTACACGTACGTCTACTTTTCCTAACACTGTAACAGGACTTTCAGTAACAATCTGTATGATACAAGAGCTAGATTGAAGCTGGCGGTGGCTGAATAACTTCGGCCGCACAATTGACAACGTAGCACCCGTGTCAACTGTAAATGATATTGGTTTACCTTCTACAAATCCATTAACGATCAAGTTTCCACTGGCATTATGGAGCGTAGAAATTGTGTGCTTTTTAGAACTTTCTGTCTCCAATTTATGCGTTCGCTCCCTTCTCTCTGTATTTTTATTCTCCAAACAATCTGCCTGTAGATTACCACATTTCTCACGTTTGTAAGAGTTCGGTCTTCCGTCCCTTTCCCGTTGTTCAAATCGTTGTGATGTTATTGACCCTTTGAATTGTTGTCTTGTATCATTTCTTTTCTGCTCCCATCAAAGAGTAATGTGATACTGTAGTCCCTAATTTTAGTGTGATGACATAAACTCATTAATGTATCAGGACGCTGACTTGGCGTCTGCAAACACGAGGGCGTAAACAAGAGCTTCTAAGTTATTTCGATACCTTGCCATTCATAACACTTGCTGAAGTTCACAATCTCTGACGCCTTCAATAAATGAATGCAAACCTCATTCTAAAATCCTCTGGTGTTTCAGAATAGGCCAGTCTAATTAGTCTGTCGAAGTTTGCTTCAAACTCTCGAAGACTTGTAACATAACTTTACGAGTTATCAATTAATCACATATTATATACAATCATTAATAATAGAAATGAATTATGAATAGTAATAGTAAGTAAGAAATTGTCATGTATGTAAAAAGAAAATGTGTAGAATAAGAATGAATAGGGAGAGGCCCAATGCGCCGACAGTCTGTCGCCAGCCAAAATAGAAATATAATAGAAGTCTGTACCTTGCATGTCATAAAGACATAAAATGCTTTGTATGATCAAAACAGCAAAAAACGCGTAAGTCCCGTTAGAAAGGTGAGGCAGTGGTCACCAAAAGACAATGGGATACACCCCAACATAAAGTGTGAAAGTTAGAAAGTAGCGTAGTTTTTAACAAGTTAAACGGCCACGCGGTAAAGAAACGTGACCGCATTCAAAGAACCAAAAAACGAAAGCGTCAGTAGGGAGCGCGAAAGAATAACGAGGTATGACTGGGTATATTCAAACATACCGGGGAAAATTTCAAAATAGAACCAATGGGAAAGTAATCAGCTATGACGGAAGAGAGGGTATCTCCAAGTAAACTATAAAAAGAGAAGAATGTTAAAAAATCGCGGCTAGTCGCTAGTCAAGGAAGTCTATCAAAGTCTGATGGAGTAGGAGTCTATGTCACTCAGTAGAATAACTTAAGTAATGTAATTATAACGGCAACGTTACTCCAAACTTGTAAATAATGTATAGATTGTTATGATAAAGAGTAGGAAAGGAATAAATAGTATGGTGGAATGAAGAGTATATAGATTAGTGCGCGGAAGTACGAGACAAGAAAGTATTATTTGTTATGTGCGCGTAAGTACGAAGCAAGAAGTATATTTATACATATGTGCGCGTAAGTACGAAGCAAGAAGTATATTTATTCATCTGTGCGCGACGGTAGTTATAAACGCGAACGTGTGATGCAAAAAGCAAAGCAAAGTAATAAATCAAATGTGTTTATTAGTGGAGTGAAGTGTAGTGAGTAATGTGGAGACACTAGTCATCTCAGAGGAATCCTGCAAAACAAGTAACAGAATACCATAATAACAATTTATAAACCAATTAGTTTCAAAACATAGTAATTAATGTCTACCGAACCTAACTCATCTCATTCTAAAAGTTCCACAGTTCGTTCAGATCCTAAGCAAAGTAATTTATGTGTTGTGACATGTCAAGAAGAATACTAAGTAGATATGTAGATATAGTTAAGTCTCTATAACAAAACGCAATAAATAAATTAAGATATAGTAACCATTGGAATTAAGTAAGAGGCTAATTAACTTACAAATGTTAGTATATTAATAAATTCATATTGGTTGATGGAATATTACGATGAGCATTGAACATGACATCGATTAAATATTTATGTGTATGAGTAACCGTAATATTGCAAACTAGTAATTCAAGTTATATTATGAGTAATTGTAATCCTGAAGATTAGCAATTCAATTAAATCTTGTTTTAGTAAGTAATTGTTAGTTTGATGCTTAATAAGCCAATTGATATCATATAAAGAATGTGTAGTGTAGAGAATTAGAAATTTAATGTACATGTCTGTAATATGAATGTTTCAATATAGAATATTATTAGAATTTGAACGAGAAAGTGTCATTATTTGATAAACCCTGAGGTACTCTGCTCTGGTGCCCAACAGTAATTATTGATTTGACATGATAACGAGCAGATATACTTAGTTATCAGACACAATAACATTCGTAGAATTAAGAATCTTCATATTTAGCGCGAAACGTGAAATTAAAACTCTTTATATTTAACACCCCGAACTAGGGGTATCCCAAAGATTGTTATAGACTCTCCCCAGAATGTTGTCGTCTTGCTCTCAACTGAGTGCAGTACACGTCGCGCAAATGTTTATCACCGTAATTCTGCATATGTGTTCTGGTTATCAGGTGGCATCTTTTAAATGAAACTGCTTTCTCTTTCTACGTCCAAAGATTTCCGCATGCAGTGGCTTCAAATTGCCGAAGACATGTCGAGTGAGTACTTCCATCAGGTATTATGGCCTTGACATGAACTGTCCCGACTCCAGGCAAAGTGACTCTCTCTGTTGTCTTACTTTCTATGGTTTTTTCTGTCTTTACCATTGGTAAAGTTAGTTCAAAATTTTTTTTTGAAACATGTGGTTATATTTTTATTAACTGCTCGATATTACATATATTTGAATATATAATATATATTACAAGCAAACCATCGGCAAGAATTACATAAAATAATTACAAACTTTTGACTTGAACTCATTTTAAAAATTTTTGTAATATTTTAAGAAATAACATTAAAAAATAAATGTAACAATATAAAAATTTAATAATGAAACTTAAGTAATTTATTAACAAATTAAATATTCTTGATTTATTATTATCGTTTGATGCTTTTGTTAGTTTCTATGTTTTTGTTACGTGCAAACATTAGAATCTGCCTACACACTAGGGAGAAATTGTTTCACTAACCAAACCTTTAAAAATTTCTGCAGAAAATCTTGACCATTTCGTTGTTTTGGTTATCCTTACACTTTGTAAGGGCTGTCACTTTACGGTTCATTGTGTGCACTCCACTAACCATCGTGACTATCTTTCATTTCCTTGTTACGGTCATCTCCAATTTTTTTGTTGAGCCCGGAAATAATATACTTTATTCTATTTTGGTTGTGTGTCTACTTAGAAATAATCTAAATAAATTTAGGAATAACCTCTCTTTGTTATTCTTATCATATACCTCCATTCTCTTTTCTATACAGTCAACAAATTTCGTTACATTCTCGTGCTTCCTGTCAATTTTAGCGACTCGTACAAACTAATTAGAAACTTTCCTTTCTCAACTTAAGAACAGTTCCGTTATTCTACATAATTTATTACATTACCGAAACATATTTCCACAGGTATTAGATCTTTACAATTTTATCGTTATTGAAATAATTAATCATGATGTCTAATTGTATTTTATTTTCATTATCACTAAATAATCGGCAGATATCAACGTTGAGAGAAGTATTCCATCCAAGTTATTTATTTTTTTCCTATACAAAATCTCTGAATAGTTATGCCAACAATATAGTAACAACTATTCATCTTCCTTCCGTTCTTCCTTGTATATTGGTTTTTCTTACTTGACAACACATGCAAGTTGAATTGAGCTGATATTTTTTCACATTTAAGAAATATTCAGAACAAGTTAAGAAATCTCAATCAATATGTAAGGTAAAGACACAAATATCATATTAAAAAAACAATGTCTTATGTACAAATATTTTAATTAAAGTTTTAATATTAACTTTCAATAAAATTAGTTTCATTACCACCTATTTTTTAGCTTTAAGTTTAACGTTTATTGTATGTTTGGAATCTGAAACAACTTTGAAATAACAGTTTCTGGTTCACTGGCAGAGCGCAGGACGCAGTGTCGTGTGGCGTGTCAACATGTAGAACCCGCTTTGTTGAAGTGTAGAGTTAGGTAATGTGAATTAGATTTAGGCGTATATCATACTTCTACTGAAAGGAGTAGTCAGACATAATGCTGCCAACGATTAGCTCAATGTAGGATCAAAGTGTAGTCTTAAATTAGGAATACAAATCCACCACACTACAGCGACGAAAGAAAACGTTTTGTTTTACGTTGAAGTCATTGTTTTACTTCGAGTAATTTTATGTAGGTCTAAATACCAACAAATAAAAACACGCCGAATTTCAGTCCTCTTCCTTTACCTTTGTATCAGTTCCTCTAACTAAGCTCACATTTGTACTTAATAATTGTTGACGCCAGTGTAAAGTCCTATTTTTTGAATAATCGCACGGCATTTTTAGAACTTAATAACGGAAAGCCTTTCGGCGTCAACAGTGGTCTCCTCCACAAAGTGTCAGTATTCCAGATACCAACTAACAACTAAGCGAATAAGTGTGTGCTGCAATAAATGTGCGAAGTGCATAAGACAAGAAACGTTTTTTAGAAAAAGCTGAACAATTATTAAACTTTCAACACCGCCACTTATCTGTCACGTTAACAAACACACAAATTGCCTCTTCCTCTTATTTAGACATTTGTAAAAACGACGAATAAGGTGCCGAAAAAGAAAACGCTACTAGCAACAAAAATTACAAGAAAATGGTAATCTTAATCAAGAATCTAAAGAGTTTCTAAAAATTAATGAAAATGTTAAAAAGCATTTATTGAACCGTTGTGTCAGATTAATGTTCCTTTGTTTGACATAGAAATTCTGTTGAAGGAGTTTATCATTACTTCCGGTATTCCGATATGCCATAGCTTTTATGTAGCAAGCACTGTAGTTTTCGTTTCCTGCGATTAATATTATTGTTTACCTCTAAGACTTCACCTAAAGCTGCTTGGTTTGAGACCACTAAGACAAGGTCACAAAAATATCGAGTTATATACACGAAATTTTGTGTAGCGTTGGGCAACTGTTTAGTTCTTTGTCACAGTACTTTTGTGACATATTCGATTAGCTGAAGTCAAGTAACAGGAAACCTCAGGATTTATCCATCTTTTTAATTACATAAAAAATAAAACAAGTCATCAGTATAAATACTTATTTATTGTGACGTATCATATACGAGTAAACGTAAATTATGATGATAGTCACTTGTATTTCTGAAGAACGCTTGATTAATTATTAATAAGTCAGTATAATCAGTGTCAATCTGTAACGATTCAAGGAACCGTTATAGAGCGGTCGCTTTCAGATGCTGAACAGAGCTGATAGAAAGAGCTGACCTGCGGAGCCAAAGTACTGTAGCCGCCGAGCGTTTATTGTGCATGCATACAATACACCGGCAAATTACAAAGCGAAATGAATAGAGAATTAATTATGTTTACAAGTCCTCTATCGATACAATGCTCTCAGGTCAGCGATCTGCGTAGTTATCGATAAATAGATAGAAGGTTCACAAAAGCCGTCGGACGAACATCTTCTAGCAGTTTTTTCTTGAATATTGTGATCAATTTGAGCATAAAGGAAGTCTAACAGAGGAGCATAAATAATTTGGTTATGCACCATAGTACAGTAATATGGACATAATAGAGTAAATATGTGAAACATAATATTAGAAAAAAGTTCATACACTTGCAAACATATATTTATTATTTATTTTTGTAAGTTTATTTTGATGTTTCATTCGCGATACGCGCAATTCGAAATCTACACCAACACTTTGGTATTTATATACAACAATACAGCCATTTATATGTGAACTGTACGCAAGATTACCAGTTTTACACACACACACACACACACACACACACACACACACACACACTGCACGGGCTGAGAAAACATGGGCAGAATTAGAGGGTATATTAGTGTTGAAGAAAATGCAACAGAAAACGTACCACACTTTTTTCAAGAATCAGAAACAAATATATTTGAAACCTTTTTATGTTAAAAGGTAATTCTATAAAAACACGTTAAGATTATGATTTGGCTATTATGTATTATCCAAACTAAAACTATACATTATGCATTAAAAAGTTGAAATGCTCTCTGATAATTAAATTTACATTTTTAATTAAATAAATTAATGTAAAGTTGTATAACTTTATAATTAAGTTGTGTCCCACTTTGTTACCATGACTGATTACATCCATCTATCCTCAGCCCATTTAGGGCCTGAGCTTCCCTCACGACACGCCCCAATTACCTTCTGCCCTCCACCCACTCGTCTCCTACCTACTCGTCTTCTGAGGCCCTCCTTAAGGCCGTCCAGACACATTTCCTTTTGTTTGCCTTTCGGCCTTCTTCCACCTGATCTGTCCTAGAATATTCGTTTAGGCATTTTCCTTCTGCTATCCTTTGAAGATGATCTGCCCACCTTATTCCATGTCCCCCATAAAGCTGCTGGAGCTCATTATTTTTTCTCATTCTCCACAGTCCTTTCTCCATTTGTGGTGAGTATATTAACCTTAGGATTTTTCTAATTGTGTTCACAATTAATCTCTCTCTCTTTCTGTGTCTGTCTCTCTCTCCCCCCCACACACACACACACACTTCCCCTTCTCTACCTACTTGCAACATACGGTTTTAAAACTAATAATCTCGGACAAGTGTGTTACCTGATGTGATGTCATGAGAAGTGAGATCTCTGTGTACATTTTTAAACACTGTAACTTATTAATGTGAGAAAATCCGGTACAAACTTGAGACTAGAAGCATGAAAAACGACTCGTTTTTTACTGAACGTGCAATATCGTTAACGGCACTCGAAAACGGTATCAGCGGGTTGCGCAGAATTTTACTCACCCATGGACTCGCGGTTATGAGAATTCTTGTATGTATAGGTGACAGAGTAAATATTTGCTTGTTACTCCGTTAAACATTAACTGTAGAGTAACTAAAAGCACTTCGATGAAGTACAAAATGTCGCGAATCAACAACAATTTTATTTGACGAGTGTCTACAGACTATTAAAATCGTCAGTAGAGGCAAATATTTGTATATTATTGAAAATTACACCAAGCTTGCTGTGACAATTCGGATTATGTAATCAATCATAGGTATGGAATGCCAGTCCTTTATATACCCAAGTCTGGTAAACCGTTCTCTCTTTGAAATGAATCATCACTGTCAACGTTGTGTGTTTCGCGGTTGTTCTCGAGGTTGGACCACACACCACACGGATACGCAACCTTCAGGAGAACCACCATGAACACACACACGAGGATAGAGTTAGGAGACAATAAACTGAATTTTTAAAACAGACAGTGTAAAACAGAGACAATAATCGTAGAACAAAGAATAAAGAATCTGTAAAAAACCCCAGTTTTTATAATTGTAGTTTGTATAAATTGTAAATAGTACAATTAATATAACATATTTTATTCAAGAAAACAAACTAACAAACTGGATATGAACATTTTATTGAACACGCTGACAATTTAAATCCTTTGGGATTGTTGCCGTTATAATGATTTTTTAAAAATATTTATTATCAGAATTTTAAATTGTTAAATTGCTAATTGTTAATTTAACTATTTTCAGGAAACCAAAGTAATATACACTTGTATGTCAATATGAGATTTACAATTGAATAGTTCCCCCGAGCAAGGTTGTATCCCCGAAAAACTAACTTTAAATTTAAAAAATATTAAATTTAATGTTTTTAAACCACCATCCGCCAATTATTGTTTCGGCCAATACATCTATCCGCACAACTTATCAAATGCCTTGTTTTACCATAAAGCAAAGGTCTTAAATGAGATATATTTTAAATTTGAGGATGATATTCCTGCAGCTCCCCTGTTTGCAATCCTGTCATACCAGAGACAAAAGAATACTTGATTAACTCAGCTTCGTGTATTGTTAATTTATAGCAGGAATACTGCCTTTGATAAAACATTTTAGAATGAGTTAGTTGAGGACAAAAATCACTTGTTGCAAGTCTACACAGACGACATGACTTACATCTGTATCACCTCAGCCCTTGTATGATGAAATATGCTTTCCATTTCTAAGCGTTTAATTTCTTCACCTGATTCTGCACTGTAAAGTTTCCAAAATAAACGATCACACTAAGAAGAAGCGGTGTCACGCCGAAAGAATGGATCAAAAGCGTGTAACAAACATACACTTGAATTTAATACCCTTTGAAAAGAGATCGAGTGTGTGGAAAGCGAATGAAAGTGTGGCCAGTGTGATAGAGGATGATTTGAATGGCATAGCGGTTAGGTGTTGGAAGGTATTATCATTGGAGACAATAAAATAGAAGACAATTATAAAAGAAGACAAATCCCGTTGTAGTTCTACAATGGAATCGAATGGAATGCAAAGGTTCTATAATAAAATTACCACTGTTAAAAAATATCGGTATGGAGAACCATACATGACTTCCATGTTCTAAGATTTATATTTAAAATCATTTTCCAAATGAAATATTTCCATAGAAACTACTTATTTCTTCTACGTATACAACCTAACGTTAGCGCAATCGATTTTCACTGATTATGGCAGTCGATGGCACTGCCGAAACGTCTGGTTTTACAGAAATAATTGGACCACGGCCAAACAGCCCGGAAGGAATTTTAACAACAAACTACTTCTTTGTTGCCGATAACGTAGTACACATATAAAAAGTCTTGTATGAGCAGCTGTTCGGTGCGGTTGTACTGTCGTGTGCGGTTACTTAATATTATCGCTATCTTTCTTACTAAATAGACTTATATTTGTAAGTAATACTGAAACAAAAATACCAACAAAAGGTTTATCTGATTACTCGAAAAAATCCAAGCAGCCGGCCAGGGGCCGCGCGTGTGTCTGCTTGTTCGTGTAGGACTGTGTGTCTGTCTGCGGCTTGTGGTTGTTTGTATTATACCTGTTTCTCTACGAAACATAAACGCAAGGCCATAAATTACTCATCTGGAAGTACACGCGTCTTTTAATTTATCTGTCTACTGTAATTATCGACAATAATGAATTATCAGCAACCACCCCTGTCAACTAACGTTGAACCTGTTCCTCCGGTCCGATCAGGAACCGCAAATATGCTGCCTACATTACCTCCAATGTCGCAAAATGCCCTTCAATCCTATATCAGTCAACAGCCAGGCAGAAATGTTAATGTTGATTTCACACAACACGGATCCCACAGCTGGCAGATGGTGAAAAAACGAAAAAGAAGTCGCCGATCTTCAGAAAACATATCTGAAAACACACTCAGCTTAATGAAGACAACAGATTTACGGTGTTACCTATAGAAGACCCTGATGACGTCCAACCTACTCAAGTCTTGGCTCAGCCGAATGTACCTAGACCTCCTCCTATGTACCTTGTAATGTAACAAAATAGGAAGACTAAATAAATGTAAACACTCAAAAATAAAAAAGACCTATAAAAAATAATTGAAACTAAAACAATAATATATGACAATGAAGTATAATGCATTTAGTAAATGGAGTAATGTAACATAATATATAAACAAAAAAAAATTGTATATAAGATTAAATGATAAGAGTGCAGTGATAACGAGCATAAACCAGTGAATAATAATGAGTATTAATCAATCAAACAGGATTGAGAAAATTAGTATCAGTGTTTACGTGAGTTGATAAATCATCACCATAAAATCACCACAAATATGTGGTGAAAGCTCATAGCGAACTAAGTGTTTTATAAACAACGATCACAAATCAAGTGATAATATTATGTGTATGAATATCAAAGTTAATAATAATTGTTTATGTTCCCAATTCCTTACTACTATAGAAACAGGACTATATTTAAGTGAAAGGGCAACCGTTAATTATCATACAAAAAGAATGGTCAATAAATAAAACACAGCAAAATGGGCTGAAAGGAGACATGGTTACTATGTGTTGAACCATTATATAGTTTAATTGGAAAAAATAGTTTAGTTATGCAAACGTTCATTAGGATCATAGCCACATGGGCATGACAGTAAGTTAATATAATAATATATCTTTTATTTGTGAAAATAAGAATACATCTTTTGTTTGTTAAAATAAGGTTATAGGAATGTAATGAAGAGTATAACTTAAATAATTCACTAGAAGGTAACAAAGTAATAAAAAACAATTCAGTTGGTAAAGTTAAGGCAGTATACTAAGCAATAGGCCAATACTAGTGTTTTAAGATTGGTCATATAACTAATTATGGTAAACTGCAGAAATAAGAAAATATTATGGTATGTTAAACAGTATTTATAGTTGTTGAAAGTTAATTTAAATGTTGAAAATTTGTTAGAATATCAGTCATGGAAACATGGCATGAAATTAAATTGTTTATAAAGTTTGTTAATGAAGAAATAGAATAAGGGTATAATAAATTTTAATACAATGTAGTAGAATTACAGAGAAAATTTGTAATTAATCATAAGACTTTAAATTAACAGGACAAATAATGATTGTAAAAGAACAAAATAAGGAATTATAACATGATTTTGTGAAAGTCAAATGACTAAATGGCCTATAAAACATGATTTTGTAAATCACAAAAAATACTTATTAGGTCACACACACAGGTCATATCAGGTATCAAATTGTTTGTACTAAAATAAGGAAAACCATTATGTAAATTAAGATAAGTAAAATTAGGTAATAGTTAGGGAGTAATTTATACTGGAAGGTGAAAAAACCATTTATTTGAAATAATACTAGTCATGTGACCCAGATTTCAGCTGAACTGACCAATGAGGAATTAGCAAAATTTGGTCAAGACCGTTTGAAAGAGTAAGAAAACGAATTAATTGATTGTTAGACTTAAATGCGAGCAGGTCAACTCTGTGAAGCGAAGAACAAAAAGTTCAACCAAGTATCAATTCTGAGTGTGTCAAAAAGAAGAAATAATTATATAAACCAAGACGTTATTAAAAAATGAAGACAATATAAATCAACAAGCATAAAATAAGAAAAGAACAAGTAATAAGTAAAGTATAAAATAAAAATAAAGTGAAATGGTTTCAACTAAATATGGTAAGAAAAACCTTATTCTAAAGACACTATTAACGACCACATAACACCAAAAATTACTTCACAGACACTTTTAAACAACATCACAGTGAAGGAAAAAGAATAAATAACTATTATTACAGTGAACACTTAAAACAAATTCATTTATTTAAATGAAAAAGTAACGGAAAAACATACTATTAATCGAGGTGGAACGCAGGCGGCCATCTTTAAAACAGATCGTCATCGTTTCAAACGAGGCCAAACGACCCCATGTTTATGAACTCTGGTTAAACGAATTAAATAACTATTAATTTATATTTTCAAACAAAATCAACTATTTAAGTATTAGTAAGTAAGATTCATAATTATTTGTAAGTATTGTACTTCTTAAATGCATTTCTGACTTTTGGTAGCAGTTAAAAAAGAACCTGAAAATTAATATAATAAGAATTAGTAAAAAATAAACTTTGTGAAAATCGACCCGAGGTAAAGAGTCGATCCGGGGAACGACACTTTCCACTCCAGAGCCGTATAATTAAATAAAAAGAATTAATTACTACTGAATTGAGTTTTATTTGGTAAATTAATTTAGTTTAAAGGATTTTAGGTATCAAAGGAAGGAAGAACACACGTTGGTGATTGGAACGTCTTCGAGAAAGAGTGAACAAGCAGATAACCTACTGTATATTCTACGAGTCGATTCCACAATCGAACCGAACTTTCTCAAACCATTTCTAAAAATAAAATTTTACCGAACTGGTGGAAACCAAATAAGCTTTAACTAATAATTTTTAACAGTCTAATCCCGAATTAATTAATTCGGACAAAAAATTAAATACTTAGAATAAAAAATTTTTAATTTTTAAATAAAATATTTTTTTCTATAAATACTTTATCACTATCTTTTCATAAGGAAAGAAGAAGGAAAGTAGTCTTCACGTTACAACCTTCATGGTGTCAATTACAATGAAATGATCAATAACCTTACAAAAATTTTGGAATCAGAACAGTACAATACTAAATCGTTCAATGACAATACGGTGAAAATCAACACTTTTGCACCTGATTCTTACAGAAAATTAATCCGTCACCTCGAGGACGAAAAAATTATTTACCATACATATCAAATTAAAGACCAGCGAGCATACCGGGTTGTCATAAGTAACATTCATCCTAGCATCGGTGTACACTTTATTAAAGGAGCACTAAAAGAAAAAGGACCCTCAGTCAGAAATATAATGAATGTTAGACACAGAGTAGAGAAAACACCCCTCCCTCTCTTCTTTGTTGATCTTGAACCTGCAGCAAGCAATAAACAAATATTTAACCTTAGGTCTTTAGGTAACATGCAGATTACTGTATAGCCACGTCAGAGAAAAAACTTCATAATCCAGTGCACTCGTTGTCAGTCATACGGTCACAGTAAGACGTACTGTAGAAAACCTTTCCAGTGTGTCAAGTGCGTAGGTGAACACAACTCCCCAACTTGTTCCAAACCTAAGGATACACCAGCCACATGTGCATTATGCGATGGTCCTCATACAGCTAATTATAAAGGCTGTGAAATTTATCAAAATCTGCAGGCCAGAAAAAGCCCCGTACCTAACACCACACCTAGGAGAACGCCTTCAATTTTTAGGACTATGAACACGGAACAGAACATGAATACATGTAACGTCTCTTTTCCTACTTACGCTTAAACTTGCAGGACTACAGCGACACTCAGAATCCTCGCCCCCTGATGACAGCAATCTCAAACAGACAGCAAGTGTTACACTGTTACACTTCCTGACAAAATTTGAGATTATGTTGAGTTAACTCATGCACCAAAATAGCGTCATGTTTAATCTCCTTACAACACTTGTCAATAAACTTTCTAATTAATTCTAATTAATAATGAATAACAATTACAGGACTGGATTATGGAACGCCAATGGACCCTCTCAACGCAGCCTAGAACTCAAAGTTTTCTTATTGACAGCAGGTTAGACGTAATGCTTATATCTGAGACACATTTCACAGACAGAAGCCACATTAGGATTCCAGGATTTACTGTTTATGATACACAACATCCTGACGCTACAGCTCGTGGCGGGACCCCTCTGTTAATCCGAAACAATATAAAGCACTATCTCTTCTCTAAAATCAAAACTGCTCACCTACAGGCGACAAACGTTTTAATTGAAGATCATTTAAATTGTTTTTGCAGTCTACTGTCCCCCAAAACACAGAATCAATGAAACTGATTTCAGCTCGTTTCTTAGAACTCTTGGTGCACGTTTTATGGTGGGAGGTGACTTCAATGCAAAACACCAACAATGGAGTTCGAGATTAACTAATCCAAGAGGTAGAATTTTATATAACGTAATTAGACAAGAATCCCTGTCCTTTCTGTTCACTGGTCAACCAACCTATTGGCCTTCTGATACAAATAAAATGCCTGACCTCACTGAATTCTTTTTAATACGAGGCTTGCCTCATAAATATTACAAAGTTGAATCTTGCCTTGATTTGTCCTCTGATCACACTCCAATTATTGCCGCTATTAGCAATATTATAATTGATTCTGAAAGTCTACCAACACTCACAAATAGTAATGCTGACTGGGACTACTTTAGAGAGCTTATAAATGATACTATCTCGCTAGAACGTCCACTCCACACGTCTGCTGAATTGGATGCAGCTGTAAATTATTTCACCAGTACTTTGAAAAATCAGCCTGGGAAGCTACACCTTGCAATACAGCGAAGAGTAAGCACTTAAACCTTCCTCTGGTTGTCCGAAAGAAATTAGCTGATAAGCGTAGGTTGCGACGAATTTGGCAGCATACTCATCTCCGGATGATAAATGAAAATGGAATTCCGCGGGCAGAAAACTTAAACGATTGTTAGAAAATTAGCGATACTTGGTAAGATTTTTGAGAAGCTGTTTGTAAAACGACTTATGCCAACAATTGTAGAAAACAACCTAATTCCGGATCATCAATTTGGCTTTCGAGGAAAGCACTCTACGGTAGATCAAATACACAGACTAACAAATGTTATCAATAAATCGTTGGAATCGAAGATGTTCTGCTCAGGTGTGTTTCTCGACGTTTCCCAGGCATTTGACAAAGTCTGGCATCTTGGACTCTTATAAAAAATAAAGAAAAATCTGCCACATAATTGTTACCGTATTCTACATTCCTACTTAGTGGGCAGAGTGTTTCAAGTCAAGTACTCGGATGCTACTTCTCCTGTGTTACCAGTAGGATCAGGTGTTCCGCAGGGTAGTGTCCTGGGTCCTCTGCTCTACCTCCTGTTCACCTCGGACTTACCGTCAGCAAGTGAAACCACTGTTGCTACCTACGCCTATGACACAGCAATCATAGCGACACACTCCGACCCCTCAATAGCATCTCTTATACTACAAGAATCATTAAACAGCGTTCAGTTATGGCTTGATAAATGGCGCATAAAAATCAATTCGTCCAAGTCAGTACACGTTACCTTCACCACACGTAAGGCAAACTGACCTCCAGTAACAATTAACGGTCAACCAATACCGCAAGCTGAAAGTGCTAAGTACCTTGGGATGCATCTGGACAGGAGACTAACGTGGAAAAAACATATAACATCTAAGAAGTTTGAACCTAATCACAATGTCAGGAATATCTACTGGCTGATAAGCAGAAAATCACGGTAAAGTCTTGTCAAAAAACTGTTAATTTTTAAAGCAGTTCTTAAACCGGTATGGGACTTATGGTATTCAACTTTGGGGTACTGCTAGTACGAGTAATATTGAGATTATCCAGCGCTTTCAGTCCAAAACTTTAAGATGAATAGTCGACGCTCCATGGTTTGTCTCCAACAACTCTAGACACCGCGACCTCAAAGTTCCAACCGTGAGAGAAGAAATCATGCGCCTCTGAAGGACTCACATCTCCAAATTAGAAAAGCATTTAAACCACCTGGCAATTAATTTGTTAGACAACAGTGAAGATATTTATAGACTTAAAAGGCACAAACTGTTAGACTTACCATTCAGGTTTAACTAATAATATAGTCTCTGTATTGTAACGTCTGTGATATCTCTTCTGTTCTATTCTGTATGTTTTGTATTCGTGTCAACATTAAGTGTTAATGTCAACCAGTATATGTGCCTTATGGGCCCAGTGTTTAACATTTGAACTTATTGTATCATGCCAGCAGCAAGTGGCATTTTTGTTCATTTTTTTACAAGTTTTTGTCGTTTAGTTTTGTAATTTGTGTATTTATTTGTATCTCTTTAATCTATTAACAAAAACAAGAAGAGCTGTCAATGGTCAGCTCTTCATAATCCTGTATGTGTGTTGTCAGTCAATTTGTTCAATGTTTGCTTAGTCGAACAGATTACAAATCTCCAATAAATTGAAAAAGAAACATAAAAAATTATCCCCTCCCCTTCAACTACCTTTTTCATTTGTAGATATTTCATCTATCTTTCTACAGTGGGTTATTGTGACCTTCTTTTCAGGATACTTTATTTATCAAAATTAAGTACTTTACTCTTGTTAAAACATAAAACGTTGCAGGTAAACTGCCCTTTCCCCGTAACCGATCTTCACAAAAAACAATAGACCTTTGAGACCTCTACAATTCAGGTGAGTATGCAAAAAATTATTTGATTCTGTTTGAATTTGCAACAGTTACCGTTCGCCATAAAAAAATTCTACACACAGACAGACACACAGGCACACACACAGACACTTTTGGAAAAATGACTTTTCTTCATGTTTTGAGGGTAGTACAATTAGAATCAGCCCTTATCTCGAACACGATTTTTTTCGCCATCACCATACTTGCATTTCCTAATGGAACATGGAAGTAAAAATGAGATACAGTAAGTACATTTTCCCTTACGTTAAAAACGTTTTATGTCTAGTGTTACGATATAAACTTTCGAGTCAGAAGCGTACCGCTTAAACGTATTCAGTGCATTCATAATAAATTTCCGAGTTCAGCGTTTGCTTAGTACTGAACCCGTGGCAGCATGACAGCACGTCAGGACCTTGTGTCAGTTACTGCACCATTAATAATTTACGTGGTTCACTATTCCAGGCAAAGCCGTGAATAATGACTTGACAATGATGATCACTTTCCAGCGTTACATTCATCTGTTATTTATATATATATTACATTATACATTATTTTATATAAATTATATATTTATTTATTTCATCACTTTCTGCTACAGTCCGTTTCTTGATGTATATAATACATTTAATATTTATTATTTATTATAAATTTACCTCAAGATGTTATTTTTCTATTTGGAACATGTTTCGGGTACTATCTTGTTCCCATCCTCAGCCTTCCGGTTTTTTTGTCTGGTGAAGTACATATGTGTTGTTGGTTGATAATTGTGGCTTCCTGTTGGCTTCTGGTATTTCAAGTTGGTTTTATTGTGTGTGATTGTGGTGTATGTGTTAGTTTTTTGTGTATTTTCAATGTTGAGTGCTTTGAATATTGTGTCATGTTTTGTATTGATTTGTATTTGTTCAGGTATTAGTTTGTTTTCTGTTTTATGTTTGTATATTTGTTAGTTTTCCCATATGTTCATTATGGTGCCTTTGTGTGGTATATGTTTTATTAGTGTTGCAATAAACATGCAATAAACACAGGACATGAATTCCCAGACATAACCAAAGAACACTAATAAAACATATACCACACAAAGGCACCATAATGAACATATGGGAAAACTTACAAATATACAAACATAAAACAGAAAACAAACTAATACCTGAACAAATACAAATCAATACAAAACATGACACAATATTCAAAGCACTCAACATTGAAAATACACAAAAAACTAACACATACACCACAATCACACACAATAAAACCAACTTGAAATACCAGAAGCCAACAGGAAGCCACAATTATCAACCAACAACACATATGTACTTCACCAGACAAAAAAAACCGGAAGGCTGAGGATGGGAACAAGATAGTACCCGAAACATGTTCCAAATAGAAAAATAACATCTTGAGGTAAATTTATAATAAATAATAAATATTAAATATATTTATTTATATATTTGTAATTTGACTAGTTATGAATTCCTTCATAAGTATAATATTGTATTTTTTTATAATAGTGTAAAAACTATATGATAAAAACATCCATTCGTGAATATCAATTAATTTTTGTACGCATTATAACAATAAAAGACTGAAACATTGGTAACAGTTGAAAGCTTGAAATGTGAGGACATGAGCTATTTTGAAAAGTTGCAAACACAAGATGTTGGGAATTCAACGTTTTAGTAAGGCTTTCAACTAAGAATGGAAACCATTCAAAACTGAATTTTTTTAAACACACCACATTTATGTACATGTAAACATGTATACTTTTAAGAGCACTATGGAACACATTAATTTGTATTATTATTACAAACATAATAATAAGGTTTTGAAAATATAAGCTTTAATCTATTAATAAAAATTAGTGTAGAAAATTTAATAACATTGTAATAGATGTTCAAGATAAATAGTGAAAATTGGCACGCAATCTTCGAAATACTACTTTGTATAATTTACTGAGAAAATTTAAAAACGTGACAATTAGTAAAAAATAAATTAAATTAAAATTTACTGCTTGCAATAAGTGTCCCAGGTTGCCAAGGAAGATTTAATAAGCTCGAATAGGTCTAAAATCTAGTCTAAGGAGACACTGATAATAATATAGAATAATTTTTCAAATTTTGTTGTGCGTTCTCTCATTTGATTCTTACAACGAAACATTCCCGATAAGTATCTATCGCTGTTCAATTTTGTTAGGTTTAGTTGTTTCATACGAGTAGTTCTGAGTTTTGATGATCTTGACTGGAACCATGATATGGTCAGTAGAGTACTTCTGTATTTCTGTAAAAACATTTCCATACGCCTTCTTGAAGGAGTCGTAACGCTGTAACTTTTAATTACTAAGACGGTGCTGGGACAGAGTTCTATGTGTTTTAATAAGATACATTGCCAATCTTAATTATTAAGGTGCCATACCTGTATATAATTATTAATTAAAAACATTAATACCCAAAATGGAATATTACGATATAATAATTAGAATCTGAAAAAATAATAGTCTCATAAATAATAGTCTGAAAAAATAACATTACATTGTATAAAAATACATTTTAATTGTACATTCTTATTTAACAAATGGGAAAATGAAGAAAAAAAGTGTTGCATCGGCCGGGAATCGAACCCGGGCCGCCCGCGTGGCAGGCGAGCATTCTACCACTGAACCACCGATGCTTAATCTCATACTGCCTTCTCATCACTGACATCTGGGTATATCCGTTTTTACAAATATACGTTTCGTGGCTATAGTCTGCATTTCGTAAAATTGTTATGAGATTAAATTCTGCAGTGCGACCCACATACAACAAGTCACGTAATTTTCCCATTGATAGAACGTTACAGTCATAGCCCGGAAGGGAATATAATCGGACCGGAAGTGTATCGCTTTACACGAAGCCCTCTCCTTTACGAAGTTTTTCTACCATACACAACTTATACCGAAAGGTTCAGCATATAATAGGGTATAGCACAGATACTGTTTCTACTTCCGCTTATCGCATACAAAATCTCTTACTGTAAACCCCCTATTCTCTCTCTCTCTCTCTCTCTCTCTCTCTCTCTCGCTCTCTCTCTCTCTCACACACACACACACACACACACACACACACACACACACACACACACACACACACACACACACACACACACACACATTCAGTGTGTATAGTATAACGCTTAAACGCACCGCGTAATTACAGAATTCTCTGTATAACAAAACCGCAACAGGTAGTTGGAGACTCTTATTAAGTCATGATATCTCAAGGATTCTGATGAATTCTAATGTAGAAAGAAATGTAAATATTATATATATAAAGAAATTTAAATGCTATTTTAATGTCTGTGTTTTTACATATTCACACACATAAATAATAAAATGACAAAGCTAACAAAACTGTTTAAGAATACAGACATTAAAATAGCATACAAAACTAACAAAAATAATCTACAAAAACTAAATAACCCACACAACAAAGATAATACAACAACCAATGGTATATACAAAATTGAATGCCAAGATTGCAATAAATGTTACATAGGACAAACAAAAAAACAACTGAAAAAACATTATTTTGAACACCTAAACGCATACAAAAAACAGAAATATACAAATCTAATTTGGCCACACATGCAATAAACACTGGACATGAATTCCCAAACATAACCAACATGACACTAATAAAACACATACCACACAAAGGCACCATAATGAACATTTGGGAAAATTTAAAAATTTACAAACATAAATCACAAAACAAACTAATACCTGAACAAACACAAATCAATACAAAACATGACACAATTTTCAAAGCACTCAACATCGAAAATACACAAAATACTAATACATACACAACAATCACACTCAATAATACCAAGTTAAAGTACCAGAAGCCAACAGGAAGCCACAATAACAACCAGTCAACACACATATACTTCACCAGACACAAAATCCGGAAGGCTGAGGATGGGTAGACAATGGTACCCGAAACATGTTCCTAATAAGGAAAGAAATATTTTGAGGTAAATTCATTATACAAATTAAATATTATATATATAAAAAATTTTATTATATATATATATATATATATATATATATATATATAAATCGAACCATTTTTTTTTTATCAAGGTGTGTTCGTTTTCTGGATTTCAAATTGTTTTAATCATTCGTTGTAGCCTACCTATCTGCATAATGATGTGTGAGACAAGACATAATTGACGTCAAGACAAGCCCATAATTAAAATAAGTTTTAGTTGCCACATAATGAGATAGTGCCAGTGAGTACGGGTACCACTAATAATACCTGGCGTAATATCAGGTGTCTGATGCAAGCCGTGTGGCCTTTGCTGGCAGCCTGACTTCTAAACCGTACAGCACATCTCCTGCCATTTTAGACGTGCAAATCGAGTCTGATATTGTTATATTTTTAACAGAAAATATAGTTGAGCCACTGAAATTGGTCTCGGCACACTCTACTAAATATTAGTGCTGCCCCAAAATTCACCCGAAAACAGAATCTCTCGCGACTACTTTCTATCAATAAATACATACAAATGCGCTCGCGAGCGCTGTACACTTAGGGCCACTGTGTTTATAATTTCAGACTGGTCATCATTAAACGTTTAAGGTCATAGGACTGTATCTAAGCCTAATTACAGTACTTTAATGTAATAAAAGTGAGCAATTTTTTTCAGTCTCTGAATCTATTTACGCGGTCACTAAGCAGTTTCTGGCCTTGTCGTGGTGAACACGTCTCTCCTCGCTGAACTTCATCATTTTTGATTCGATGTTTGCGATAATCGTTTTTTTACAGAAAATGTTTCTTCTGTCTGTCTGTGATCACGTTAGAACGGTTGTACGTGTATCAAACGTTAATAAGCTGTGAAAGGGATTTCTGTTAATTATCCAGTGGAAAGAACATTCTCGTCTGTCAGGCAGCATCTCAGTAATTAGTGTTTCTAATTAGTGCTTCGTCATAATGTACAAAATTCAACTATAAGGAGTCCTTCGCTAACAGGCCTACACATATTATTGTTCCCGTATTATATGTTTAGTTATAATTTCATACTTTGTTCTGTTATGGGTGGATTATTTGTCATTAGCAAACAGCAAGCAACGGTGAGTTTACTTCCTTCCTTTTTATGAATATTTTTTATCCTCACCATCTGCGATTACACTAATGATATTTTGTCTATATAGGTATTAAATAGTAATGGTGATATTGTAATCCTGTGCTCAAGCAATTTTGTTTTAAGTTTGTCTGTTATGTACCTAACTTTAAAGTTATTTATAATTAGCAAGTAAATTGCTGTATTACTTTTACAGTATAAATATAAATTATTTATCAGTGTCTAATCGTGTTTACTTTGATGGCATAATTAGACCTATTTGTAATATCTGGGCGATCTCTTTTAAAACTGTGACATCGGAAATTCTATTATCGACAAGATTTTCAAACGATGGCGCTGCATTGAAAGTATTATTACTGGATAACTTTTATTTGCATATATTAGATTAAAGTTGCTACAAATGTAAAACTTGTATACAGTAAGGTGCGAGCCCCCATATATTTTGCGTGCCAGAAAAAAAGCAACGTGATTACTATGAGACCTCAGTAATTAATTGATAAGACTACAGTAAGAGGACAACACTAAATAACTAGAAGAGAAGTTAGATTCCTTTGGTTTCATGTACGCAGTAACTCACTGCGTATTCTGACTGAGGTTATACTGTAAATGTATTCTCTTCAAGTGCGTTACTAATTCGTCACTGTTAGAAACAGGCGAATACGATCCTCACGAAGATTAACAGATGTTTAAAATTCTCAGTACGGTTGCCTCTGTTATGTTTGCACAACACAACTGTTTCATGAACAGAATGATTTCCACCTACATACACCACCAATTTGAAGTCGATTTAAACCTATGCAAAAACTACAATGTGTTTTATGTTTTTTATCATATTTATTTACTACAGTCGTATTTATTTAAAAGAAAAACCGTGCGTTATTATGCCTGCGCATGTGTACGTCTGTTTATGTTTGAGTGTGGACAAACACGTTAAGCTTTCGTGTATAACCAATGTTTGTTTAAAACCACGCTATCTTGTTGTGAGATCCACTCCTAGTTCAAATACTACTTCCTAACCTGTTACAGTTCGTCCTCTCGTTTACTAAGCTTGCAACGATTATTTTCATTCAGACTGTACACAAATTAAGTTGTGTTTAGTTGAGACGTTGAACAACAGTTTACTAAAAGCTTCACTTCAGTTATGTCTTATTTGGTTTATTAAACAAAACCCAGATTTATTATTTGTTAACGCAAAAATGATTTAGTCCGTCAGGAAACGAGTACAGTTAGGTTACTTGTAGTCTTAGGTTACTAAGATAGCATTTATTACTGGAAGAGGAGGAGAGAATGTTGTAATTATAATTTTATTATCAATTCCTAATTTGAACAAAAAATTTAATTATCATATTGTATTCACGGTGGTTCTCAATCGAAATAATTTAGAAAATCTAAAATGGTTTTTGTGATTTGTTTAGACTAGAGAGTCAAAACCAATTACGGGAATAAATACAGAGGCTGAGGGAAAAGTTTTATCCACCGCTAAAGAGGGGTTGGTATTAATGGATGAACGCAACATATGTGCCGTCCTTTATCATTATTTAGAACGACGTAAATTGTTAGTGGTGTGGGGGTGTGAGAGTTTCCTACACTTGAGAAATTAAAACACTGCATCTTTTGCAAAACGGTGGGAAAATATACCGTCATAGCGATTTCGTTTGTACTATATGTAAAACGGTCACAATTCTGTCATATTTCTTCGCGTCCCACGGATAGTTTGTGTTCCCTCACATGCGCTACGAACATTTGTCTCTATTGCAATTTTACCGTGTTTTCCTTCCTACGTTTATATCTCTTGTTCAGTTTTGTAATTTTTTCTTGTATATCGAACTTTCTACATCGCCAACATTGTTGGTTTTGTTATTATTTATCTTTATTATTACATTTATCATTATCCATAAAATATCGGTTAGATACAGGCTGGGAAAATTAGTTTTATAATACCTGGAGTCTGTTATCTAAATCAATGTTTACTCGCCAGGATTGTCCTTTAAGAATAATTGTTGATAACATGTACGTTGTTGTATTATGAGTACGAGCAGGTATATCAATCATGGAAGTTTTAGTAAAATGCATTTTTTTGTTAGTGTAGGCTCGATGATAAACGGAATGAGGGTTTAGTCCTAGCCACCAACATTCTTCTTTCCTTCAGAAGTAGTGTTACAATATTTGAAAGAAATTGAACTGGTAGTTAACCTCAATGTATATTTAAAATCCATATCTTACTGTTATTGATACCCATAAAACTAACTTTAATGACATTTAAAAATAAAATCAATACCGAGAAATGTGTAAATCATGTAGCTCTTCATAAATATTACACTGACTGATACAAGAGATAATCACGCTTACACGTTGACAGTAGCTGTTTTGTTATGTGTGAGAATGGTCCAAATACAAGGTTTCAGTTATGGAAGAATAAAGAATGAGGAAATGTAACCAATGAAAGCGGAAACGTTTATCTTTCTAATGCTGTTGCGCACAGAAATAGGCATTTCATTAAAAATATACTTCAAGGATTTTATAGGTAATAGGATTGTGCTAAATTAAAAAGAAGTCAATGCTTTAACGGAATATGGACGAAATTATTAACAATCTTATTCTTTTACGATTTGAACTCAAAAACTCAGAATGCAGAGAGAGAGAGAGAGAGAGAGAGAGAGAGAGAGAGAGAGAGAGAGCGAGCAATTCGTCTTCTGGTGCAACAGTGTTATTTCTGTTTGTGATTATAACCACTAACACAACTTTATTAATTAAATATTAATTTTAACTATTAAAGTCTTCAAGATTTTATTAAAAATCTTATATGATAGTAGTCTCTGGATTGTACTGGCTGTTAATTTCCTTTAAAATCCATGTTATTGAATCCGGCAATAGATAATAAAATATATCATGACTCTAAGTATACATATGAAAAAAGGTAATTTTCTAAGGAAGCTTACGTAAAGGGAATCGACTTAATAGTTTTCATATTTGGATAAAGTCGTGTTCAATGAAATGCCCATGTGGGCATTCTAGACCAAAACCTGCTCACGTTTGCTGGAGTTGAATTTATAGGTATGAAAAAGTGGCAAAATATCTGTATACGGTTTTTGAAAACTTCTTTGGGCCATACGACTGCCATTGAACGGGTGAGGGGAATGATACATGAAAAATGCATGTAGAAAGATTTCTAAAGGGGAGCTGAAGTGTGTGTTGATAGGAGCCGTAGATATGAGGGTGAATTTCCGTTACTCATTCAAGTGGTCCCTTAGCGTTCACTCCACATTCAGTTTTACGGTATCACTCTACACTATCAAGCCGAGATGCCAAAAATTATAATGCCCATGGCTTTATGCGCTCCCTTCACGTAATGGAACCGCATCATTACTTTACCATAATGGTGAAACTTCCCTGTCGCTGCGTTGACATGTTATCATGTTTGTTTACGTTTTTTGGTTTCAGTAAAACTGTTACTTACTTTAAGTCTTTTACTTATGTGCATGAATCATATGTGCCATAGGATTTGATCAGGTTCTGTAGCGGAATGATGAAATACAGAACAGTATAAGCAACTGTCATTAGGTTTTATAATACATTAACTGCAGCATCACAGCATCACATCTATACATCACTGTATACGTTTATGTTAGTAAAAGTAAAAAAACGTTTACCATTTAGATAAGCACAGGTATATGCAGATGAAAGAAGCAAACTAAATATTGAATAGGTATAGGCCTAGTTATATAAGAAACAATAGTAAAGGAAAACGGGTGAACAAAATTAAAATCGAACAAGAGTCATTGGTCTGTGCATACAGGCTGTACAGAATATGGAAACATATTCCATTATTTACAGTAAGCAGTTATAGACAAGCAATGAAATATAACGCCCAAGGCATGAAAACATAAATAAGCTGAACTAATTATTGGAACTGAAAGTGACAAAATAGACGAAGTCATCGTGCAATATTTTTTTAATCTTGTTTAATCTTAAACCTATATACAATGATCAATCCTGTGTACGCTAATTTTCGTTAATTTATGTTTGTAGTCTTTAATGTATTGTATCAATAGGAATTCTGCACCATTGGTGACATATCTGACAAAAGATCCAGTCACAGTGAAGTAACACGTGAAGTGGAAAACCCCGTTAGAAAGGATAGTCGTTAAAAGGTGGATACAATTTTATTTGTTAAATGATATGAAAAATTAAAGGAATGTATATAAAAATATGTATAATGTATAATCCAAGGCCAATTAAAGAATCCCCGTTGGCAGTGACGAATAACGTTCTGAAAGTTTTAACCACTACGATATTTAAACTTTGGTTGTTTTTACATATCAAAGAGAGATTTGATTTCATCAGTTAAACTAAACGCATAAATGCCTTACAAGTATGATCTGTTGTCTTTGATCTGCATGGGTGTCGGTTATCTTTATAGACGAAATGTCTCGAGAGAGAGGAAGGGGAGTGCTTGTGTTCTGAATGACGTATTATGTGTGATTTACACACTACATTTGGTGATGCGTAATAATGTTCAACGATCAGCCGATAGTGGGATATGAGTTTGTATCAGTCCTCAGCTAAGAGCGAATTCACTACTGATACAACAAAACCAAGCGTTTTTCAGGGAATAAAAAACAAGTAGTCTATAAAAAAAAACTTAATAAAACACAAGTATTGTACGGTATATATTTATTGTAAACCTGCTAATAAACTCTCGGGATTACAGTTAAAAACCCAGCATCAGATAAATAATCTTCTGGAATTTTAAAACATTAGAAATACGTTTTAAATGTGTGTACTGTTTTTTAGGATGTTGTCTGGTTTGTTAAACTGATCAGCTTCATTTAATTGTACAAAATGTTATTTACAATCGGTGCGGTCGCCTACGGACAGATACGTTAGAATTACCCTCCTAGTCCCTAAAGTCTGCAATTTGAATTTGTGCATTGACGCGTGCAGCGTAATTTGGTGCATCCCAACCCCGTCGATACGCATCCAATTCCGCCCCTTGGAGCATAAACTCGATTCTTTCACTGCATGTATTCCCATTGGCTGATTTATGCAGCTCTTTAGTTGAAACTTGTATGTATCCAGTTATACTTATTAAAATTAACAGGATTGGCCAAGTGAATCATTTTATGAAGAGTATAGTGCATAGACGAATAAATTACGAACATCGTATACAATTTCTGCATTTAAACGTTACTTTTCTCTTTGATTTAATATCGCCTAGATGTAAAGGACGTTACTTATTTAGAAAATAAATCTTTACAACTTACATTCAAAGTTAAGTTACAACGTGTTTCAACTTCTAATAAAAAACAAATATATTTTTATATAAATACTAAAAAAGTACAAAATATAGGCCTAATATCTGAATGTTCACTATATACATTGTGGAAGCGGTATTATATGTTCTTACAAATTAAATACAGCTAGGAGAAGTACTAAAAACGAACCAGTATTAGCAAACTTGTTTTGATCAATATGTTAGTAAAATCAGGAACAGAACACAACTAAGGTAAGGACATGTAGGATATAGAAGGCCATAAGGGCCTCAGCCACGAAACCTTCTCCTGAGGGGGAGGTTCTAGAAGGTTCTGGGGAGATTCTTAGAATATTAATAAAATTACCAAAAAATGAACTTATTATTTGCTATTTATTTTTTATATAATCGAGAAAGTAAGTGCGAAGGGTTACATAATTATATAAACTTATCTAACATTAACAAAGCCACTAAATAAGAAAATGACATCTTAAATTAAAATACAAATAAAACAAATGATACCAGAAAGCTGGAAACATTTTGTTCAACCTTCTGCAGACGCTGATAGTGTTAAATGTTTTAAAATTTCGCCTTAGTAAGAATTAGTCTGTAAATATTTGTAACAATTGGAATTAAAATGGTTTTCTCGTACTGCCACATAAAAGAATGAATACATGAAATGGGTCTCAAAACTACAATTCGAAATCGCATTACGGATTCTGCAAACATCTGGTTCGGCGCATTCTTATGAAATTAGCAAACAAATCAGATTACGGAGTGCTTGTAAACTGCGTTCCGAAAGCCACGTTCGTTGAAAAGTTTACGTATGTATAGAATAACGGACACGCTTCTTTAAGATTTTAATTGTTTAATCCTTTAATTGTTTAATTGTAACAAACCATTAACTTAAAATATACGAAAAAATGATGAAATATGGTCAATCGAAAAAGCATTGTCAATAATGATATTGTCTTTGTAACAATCGAATTTGAATCATCCTCTACACACTAGAGACTAGACAATTAATGTTTACACGAAGAGATTCGAATTCGCAAGATGGCTACAGCATACCGCACACGCGCGCGCGCGCACACACACACACACATACATACAATATATATGAATGTGTATACTGTAATTTATTTAATATTTATGAATGTTTTAATAGGAGCATATTTATAAAAATATTTTTAAATATTTCCCTGAGGATGGGAACAATAGGATTCCGGAAACATGTTCTAAATAAGGATAAACATATCTTGAGGTAAAACAGTTATAAATATTAAAAAAATTATATAAGCATAAAGAAATTGACAGTAGCAAAACGTGTTTGAATACATTTATTGCAATAGAACATTGCAGTAAGGGAATCTGTAGCCAGGACTACATGCTTCTATATCATTTTATGTCGTTGTAGACATGTTAGAATTTGATTTTTGTTAAATTGTGTTAAGTAGAGATAAGTTGTGAATTAAGAATTGGGTAAAAACTATTATATGTCAAAATGACCATAATTTTATTTACTATCATGTCAGGTGCGGAGTTAGTGTGCGAGTGCGCGGCTGCTCGTGTTATTCGTATTTGTGGAATAACTCTGGTAATAATTAACGGATTGAATCGAGACTTGGATAGCGCATGCATCTAAATGAGCGCTATATTTTCTTGGTGTCAAAGACTCGAAACAGACTACTTAAATAGGTATTTTTTTAGCAAAAATCATCTTTCTATAGATTCCTTATCTTCTAAAAGTCATAACATTTCTAGATAAAATCTATACCTGCTTCTGCAGAATTTTACCAATTTATTCAGGACTTCTGTCTATCAGTCCTACCCATCGATCACGTGTCAAGGGTTTCGACCAATCAGCGGCCCCAATTTTCATTAAGATTGGGTCTCCGTCTGAGATGTTTCAGGCAGTTCCATCTACCAGCTCAACTATTACAGACGTGCTCTCTGTGCGAGTTTTTCGTGCAGAAGACGTTCATATGTAGGGGTTATTAAGGGAATCTTAGCGACGAGTTACCCGTTTGCTAATACCTTATATTGGTGTACGAACTCAATTTAATATAATATAAAATAATTATTAAAACAGTGCTAGTATCGCGAGAGCCAAGATATCCGTTTAGGGGAGCTTTATCCACCGGGATACGCCTGTGTTAACGCGAGGACACCTCAAGACGCGGGAAGGTGTACGCTCAATACACCGTATTAAAATAAATGTAAAGTACAGCCCAGTTCCGAACCCTGAGTTAAAGAAATAATCACTATCGGTGTGTCGGCGTGCGTGCGTGGGAGAGGAGTGTCCAACGGATCGTCAGTGTTGCTGAGAACGGCTGGCGGCGAGGGTGCAGATTCAACGGACCACTGGACAGCAGCAGTATTACGAAGCGACCGTAAAAAGGATATCATCAACAAGTAACAATAGACATTTTAAAACAAAACAGTTCAGATCAATTCATAGACATTATTCAATTAAAATAAAGTATTTGTAAAATTACAGACCATATTTAAATTTGTTTAAAATATACAACCTTACTCCAGATAACAGACTATATTATTTCGAATATACTATGCCTAATATATGTTTTGTCGCATTATATATATAATTAATATAATATTTTAAATAAACGTTATTTTAATACAACTGGAGAAACCTTATTTTGAACATTTAAACGCATACAAAAAACCAGAAATGTATAAATCCAATTTAACCACACGTGCAATAAACACAGGACATGAATTCCCAGACATAACCAACATGACACTGATAAAACACGTACCACAAAAAGGAACAATAATGAACATATGGGAAAATTTACAAATATACAAAACACGACACAATATTCAAAATACTCAGCATTGAAACCACCGAAAAAATAAATACATACACCACACCCATACACAATAATACCAAGTTAAAATACCAAAACCCAACAGGAAACCATAGCAACAACCAACCAGAACACAAACATGCGATTAGATTCAAAACTATGATGACTGAGGATTTGGACAATAGGTGTCCTGAAACATGTTCCAAATAAGGATAAACATATCTTGAGGTAAAACAATTTAAATATTAAATTAATTGTTTAATAAACTGACTGTAGCAACGGATCTGTTAGCTGTATTGTAAGCGAAACATTCAATTACAATTCTAACAAACCTCTGAAAATACAGAATAATTTCTGTGAAACGTGCGTCAGGTGGTGAAAATAAACCTACTTGCAGTGTATTTATTTGAAGATATTATGTGTGTGTGTGTGTGTGTGTGTGTGTGTGTGTGTGTGTGTGTGTGTGTGTGTGTGTGTGTGTGTGTGTGTGAAAGTTATGTTTTTAATGAAAGTTGGAACTAACAAATCCTCTGTTCAATTATTTTATTCGACTGTTTAAACACGACGATACGTGTTACCGTCCTAACAATATTTATAATTATTTGTTTAAGTATAACAATATATGTCTAATAGTAAATATTATTGCTGATGTCATACCCCCCCCCACACACACACACACACACACACACACAACATTCAATCAATTAATAATCTGTTTGTGTTTTATTATTTCTAAATTGGGCGTGCATAGGTCCCAAATAAAATTATCGGAACATCGAAACAAATGGTTTAAAAATTATATTGACCTGAACTCACGAAATCATTCAATATTTATTGATTCACAGTTCTTACCGAATTATGGATTCATAATAAAATTTCATTTCATTATTGCCTTTAATTATTATTTATTTATCTCGCAAGATGTGTTGTTCCTAATGTCATAACTATTAACATGTGTAACTGTAAAATAACGGAGGTGATTACCAAAAGTCTGCACATTTGGTAAAATGTGCAGTAATTGTGTTTTAATCTGCAAAATTATCATAAAAAACGTTTGCAGCTATCATATTCAACCTGACTCTGAAATTATGTTTCGTGTTCACACACACACACACACACACACACACACACACACACACACACACACACACACACACACACACACACACACACACACGTGTTAATTTATTCGTATGTAAATATTTGTAGAAACCTGATTGTGTAGAACAGACCTGCATTCAGCACACAGATCGTCTGGCCAACGCTGTGAAAATACCGTTTATAGCAGGAAATACGATGTAGCCAAGCGTTGCACTAGTTTCAACATTTCAGTAGTTAAATTTACAAGTGTACGTACATATATTCTGAAGAACGGTCAATATGAAAATACTGCTTGTTCATAAATCATTTGTAGCTTTCATGGAACAGGAAGCGATCTAAAAATACCATTCATAACTGTATATCAAAGTGCAGTTGACCTGTCATGCAATTGTCTCCCCTTTAAGAAAGTATTAACGATATTACCCCATTGTGTGAATGGGGTCGTTAACCAGCCAGCCCCTGGTGATATTATCGGCTTCTTCACTGATGTTACAACAAACGGATTTTAACTTCTCTCCTCCACACAAACTATTTTTAAACACTGTTGTTTCCTTTCGTCTTCGCGCTGGTCTAGTAGACGAACTCAAATAAACCTTTACTCTCAGAAGCACTGTTTGTGTATTATCTATTCTGATAAAACTGAAAGAATTAATTTAAAGTGATCACGGCCAAGTCGTCACACTTTCCTTCCTATTTCACGAAAATCAAAGTATTTAGATACTTTTTTTGTATTTAAATATGGGAATTATAAACAGTCTGCGTTTTAGATTTTGTTTTGTACTGGAGCAAGTAATAACTACATCATTATTAACAAATGCAAACTAATTTATTAATACGATTAATTCATTGACGGATTGTGGTCATTAATAAAAATTGAAAAATGATTATAGGCCTACAGGGGCTAAATGATTAACTGAGAAATTATGTTTTACAAATTACAATGAATAATAAAACCTAAAGATATTCCAAAACATTAAACAAAGCACGTTTAGAAAGAAATTACTAAATATACTAAAAACACTAAATATCTGACAGGCGAGACTGTTATTTGACTGTTAAGGGTAAAGTGACGTAAAGATTTCAAATTGAATACCTAAAAGTTTTTATCGATTGAGTGTGTTTACGATATCGGTTACGATTTTCATAATAAATAACCAGTTAATATGTTTACCTTGAGCTTATGTTGTGTGTGTGTGTGTGTGTGTGTGTGTGTGTGTGTGGACGGGTGGGCGCGTGTGCGCGCATTTGGGTGTTTTTTAAATCGATGAACCAAAAGTACCACTTTTTGTCACTAAATTAATACATTTTTATAGTTACTGGAAAAGTGTTATTTAAATTTTAACACTAACTCTGTGTGTGCGTGTGTGTGTGTGTGTGTGTGTGTGTGTGTGTGTGTGTGTGTGTGTGTGTGTGTGTGTGTGTGTGTGTGTGTGTGTGTGTGTGTGTGTGTGTGTGTGTGTGTGTGTGTGTGTGTGTGTGTGTGTGTGTGTGTGTGTGTTATAGTTACTTATGTAATGAGATTATCGTTAACTTAAATGTTACTCTGATGCATAACAAAAGTGCCATGTAAATCTCTTATGTAGGCCTACAGAAAACAAAATGCGTCTCGTTAATAGAAAAGTGATGCGCTTGTGGCAGCGAGTTTGTTAGAAAATATATCTGAATTGAGATGTTGTTTAGAATCACTGGACCGCAATAACTGATCCCACATGACAAGAGTTTGATGGGCTTTACATCCCGATACTAGCCTATTACTGCGTAAGGCAACACGCAACTGAAATACGTAATTCGTTTAGCATTACGAAATCAAACACATGAATTGATAGTCATAATTATTTATTTAGAATTTCATATTCTTTTAGATTTATCCGATATATGTACGCGCTCACGCGCTAGGTAGCAGTAGCTTTTTCATGATTTCAACAAATCATATATATGAACACACTTGGCCCTGGAGTTAATGTAATTTATGTAAAATTTCGGTATGTTGTCTAGACAAATTAATTTTATTCTGAACATCTAGGCTTAACTTCTAACAAGTAAATATATCTATTCTCCCCTCTTTCTCTCTCACCCACTTACTACCTCCTTCCCTCTCTCCCTCTCGTCACTCTCTCTCCCACCTATTTATCTCTCTTAGTTATATATATAAAATATCTAGATACATTTCAATTAGAAAAATTATGAATAACATAGTGTTACTGAAATCAAATCTAAAGTAAATTACGATAAGGGGAGACGAAGTGAAGACGGCTGGACTGAGAAAAAAAGTGAAAAATGGTCCGAATCCTTTCCTTACAGATATTTAAAGTGATTTAAACAAGTCTTTTTTTACGACAACATGTTTATGACTAGCGTTCTCTACTGTTCTCTACTCATAGCGTTTTATTAACATAATTGGTAGCAGTTAATAGCCTAATTTTTTCGCATTTTGGAAGATCTAATCAACGTCCCCGGAAACTAATTCTCAGAATAACGATTACGTGTTTCGACAGTTTGGCTAGACGTGGCCACCAAACGTCCAAGTATCCAGAGATATGGCTTTATCAATAATTTTTTATTTTTATGTAACAACTTGAAGGACGACGAGATGTTAAACTGCTGTTTAAAAACAATAAAATATACATTCTACTTTTGTTTATCTTCATTGAATATTTTAATTCCCTAATGAGCAGTAACCATAATAGGCGACATTTAATTGCTTTTTATTTAGGAACAATTTAATTTGCGTTTGGTGCTGTCTAATTTTAGAGCAAAACTGAATGGCTGGAATGAAAAACGTTTTGAGTTTCGTTATTTCTTCCTGAACTTCATGTATTCAATTTCCTTAGACGATAAGAGAGAAAATAAAAACAAAGCAGCGTAGGAGAGTTTTGGCATCGTGGGGAATGCAAATGAAATCTGTACTCCTTTAAAGTTAACACTACGCACTTGGAGAGCTTTCTTATTTTACCGAACTGCCTCCTCCTACGGTGATAGAAACAAATGTTTCGATGAACTGTTGACAGCTTTTCGCGTGTAGAGAAGTCGATTGGAAATAATACGTTCATTGTTTCGTTTGTATATAGAAAGAACTCAAACTCTGTTACTGATTTCAGAGTTTAGTTCAGAACAATTTCGTTGCCGTAAATCCCCCAATGTGTATTGACATATTAAAGTGAGCAAACAAAATCAAAAGTGAGAAGAATTTAAGCAATAAGAATTATTTTGTTTTTGTTTGGAATAAAGTTCACATGTCTAGGCCTCTATCGCTAATAGTTATGTTGATAACTGACGTCGACAAATTTCCATAATTTAAGGAAACACATTTTATTTGTAAATAAAATCTGAAAACAATAGAAGATATTTGGCAACGGCTTTATTTATTTAGAATCTATAACACTACATAAATTTGTGGTATTGGCTTTAGCAGCCTTAGCCTTAAAGAAATAATGGGATACGATTGCTGAGGAAGACGGTGATATGATGTATTGTCGTTTTCCTTTCTTCGCCGAGACTGCGGTAGGGTGAATTCGATTACGTCCTCCCTTTATTAGCTCTCCACCCTCCTTATAGCCATCTTAATCAAGGAGATGTGGGACTCCAAGCTGAGTAATTTATCTGATAGCTCAACTAAAACCACACAGGCGAGCCGACTATGAAAACTAAATAACTCTCAGAGAAATTAACTCACCGGAGTGTTTTTGAATTTAACAGCAGAGGATGAATGGTAAAAGAAAAGTACAGACACTAATAGAAAGTCTACAGTTCACGACTCGAACTGACATTAATTTGTTTTATAATATAAAAATCACTGCACTCTAATCATTGCCACTCAACGTCCATAAGGCATATAATTGCCTTACAATTTTCAATAAGGTTTATAATTGTTAAGGTAAAAACCAAACTGTTTCAAACAACCTTATTGTTGCAAATTACTGTTAGCTGTGTTTTTGTGATTTATGATTTCCGAGCAAGCGGTAACTTTCACTCATTCAGGCAATGATCTTTGACATGTTCGTGACTCACCATTCTCATACTGCGACTAAAAATTGTAAGCGACACGCGATCTATCCATGAGGATACGTCAAATACAAAGTAAAGAAAAAGGAAGAATGACAAAAATAAAGAGGAATGATAAAAAACCATTAAAACATTAACAAACATAAAAAAGGGAGAAGGAAAAAACAACAAACAACACCTCTTATTTATTTATGCATTTACGAAATGCTTAGTCTTAATATTCTAATGTGGTCTAAGCATAAACATTAATTGCGTGTTAATAGCAGATATTACTTGTTAAAATATTGTCCGTGTTAATAGCAGAGTTAAAATAGATATTACTTGTTAACTTCTCAACCTGGACCATTCCGTGACAAGAACTAGAGTTGAACGTTAGACCATCCTGAAACAAACTTGGAGTGCAAATACATGAATTTTAAGTGTCTCACTTGTAAGGACAAAGTATTCGAGTAAGAAATTTTCTCAAAATATTCAGCTGTGTTTTAGTGGCTCTTTCTTAAAGACGATAGAATTATTTATTGCGTGGTTTTAAAAAGGTCGTTTACACTCAGGCCTACCGCTGTTGTGGAGCCTTTGCGTAGGAAGTGGTTTGTTCCAAAGTAGAAAAAGATAGTGTGGTTCCCATTAGTTTGTTTAGTGGGATGTCAAAATTCCTTTTACAATTAAAGTGTAGGATACACATGATCTTTTGTGTTTGTCAACATGATTATTCCGTTTTATAGAGTTATATTTCCTCGGCCTCGTGACTAATTTAACAGTCAGCCGTTGTTTTCTATTAAATATACGAGTAGATCATTGATTTCGTTTTTGCTTCCATTACACGATTCTTCGTTCCAACAAGTGCTTCAGAGTATTCTACGAGTTCTGTGTCCTGCTTACAGTCCGTTTACGGATAGTCTGTACGCATTCACATTCTTCCCTTATCCTTTACATTTTCCTTCACTTTACATTTTCATTCCCGTAAACTAAACAAGCCAAACTGATTCTTGCATAACATGAAAAAACTCATTCCTTTCATAGGTACAGCTTTTTGTGTTAGTGTCGGGAAGTATACATTTTAAAAACAAAACAGAGAGACAACATTAATTAATACCTTTATACTGAGATAATAAATAATATATTTATTATAATAATAATAATGGCTCCCATGTATACCACCGAAGTAGCTTAGGAGAAGGCAGGGTAGGCTGCCTTATGTGAGCCGTACAGCATACAAGGAAGGTAGTGTGGCCAGCACTACGCTTCAGCCGCCCATTATTATCCCCAGGATGTTATCCCAGGTACTCATTTTCAACAGGCTGAGTCGACCTGGGGGCTGAAAAACGCACCTTGATTTTATGGTGCGGGCCCGGGAATTGAGCCCGGGACCTCTAGATTAGTAGCCAGGTGCCATACCCACTGGTCTACTGAGCCGCCTAATATATTTATTAATGAGCCTAAATAAAATTTCTTTGGATTACCGGCGAATTTTGCACTATTACTTCCTTATTTCTCTGCTGCACTGTTACTAATACCCCAGTAAGACACAGCACGCAGCATAGCCGCAAACATTCAGACACGCACACATGTAGTCATGCGCTAAATTTTATTTAAAAGTGATTTAGTTGTCGATTTAATATAATTAAGTAATTGAACAATCGAAGCGAATTCTCAGGTTTAACTCTACCGTTTGGCATGTGCCAGTATATATATGTGTCTTTCCGTCTATCTATCTGTATGTTTGAAATATCCTCACTATAACTTTTGGAAGCATCAGCCAATTTTTATATAACGTGGCAGACGTTTACCATATAGATCCTATTGATTTTTAAATTGACCCTCCCAAAAAAATAGGAGAAGTAGCGAAAATGCAAAAAGGCACAATTTTTAAAAATATTGCAAAAATCTACGAAGGTAACGAAAGAGAATTTTAACCAAAATTCGAATAGAGTGTTTAATTTCATAAATTTATAAATTTCTGGACAATATGGTTAAGAAAGTAATCATATTTTTTGAATCGTATAAAATTAAGAAGAAGATGAATATACTGTACAGTTTTGGAAATTTCGACATTTTAGGACACCAGTGTATAAAAAGGGTAAATATTTGAAAAAAGTTAAAAAATCCCTGCTCCGTATTAGACTAAATGGAATTTCAAAGAGAACGTAGTGTTTACTCTAAAATATGTTTAAATTTAGGAGAATCGCAGACCAAAAGTGAAAGTCAACATTTTATAGAACCACCTCCTAAAAATATAAAACTATGTTTGCAAAAACAATTTACTAATTGTTATCAGTCTGTGAGACGTATGGCATACAGAACTACGTTTGTATGGCCCCCTGCCTGCGTTTCTCATCTTGTCGTTTCTCCGCCTGTAACAGCAGCGCCTGTAAATTTTCCATCATCTGACTGGCATCCATTGTTTTCCGATTGTTTTACAAATTATACTCGTCTTGTACAAAGTGTCCACTGTTTCCACTGTTAACCGTTCTATCTCACTTATGACACCACTGTTACGACGATCTACTTGATCGTCGTAGGTACAGTGGAAAACAAAATACAAGATACCAATTAAGTCACTAATCACCAGCTTTAATTTTCACAGTTAAACAGTTCGTAATTAACAACATAGTCTCTTACAACAAATCAAATAAAAATTGTTCACACGCAATGAAATGTCAACTAATATTAAAACACAATTGTATTACAATTATACCGCCCGATTATAAAACACAACACTTCACTAATAACCATTTGAACGCACAGAATAATATCGCCCGAAAATAACTGAACTAAGACCGCTGCCGCCTAGTATTTATACAACGATACAACGCTCACTGATCAGAACATTCTACAACTACGCGTTGTCTCTTCACTATGACGTAATTAGTTGCTGCCTTGACACAATTCGCGCGGCTTCTGACAAAGTCTAGCTAATGCGTCGAGAATCACGTACGCCACACAATTTCATCTGGATTCATCTGGAACATTCGATAAACACGTAGATTGTTCTGTAATGTCGTAACACATCCCCCTCCTTAAGCCTGTTCGTCCCGAACTGGCAAACCGTTTCTGAAGTAATACTTAGCCAGGCGATCTAGCTGGACGACCTTGAACTTTCGTTGTCCTTCCTGTTGAATCCGATAAACAACATCGTTGATTCTTTTTTTCACAGTATAGGGTCCTTCCCCGTTAGTTTGCAACTTAGGTAAGCGACCACGACGGCGCTTTGGGTTCAACAACCAGACCTGATCTCCTTCTTGGAAACCCACACTATTGCTGCGAATGTCATACCGAGTTTTCATTTTATCACTAGCAATCTCCTCACAGTTAGTTTTCTAATTGCGAGAAATAGTTCTGTGGCTCTTGGGACTGAATCTCAGGTGATCCGAACATTAAGTTCCCAGGAAGACGAATCTCCCATCCAAACACCAATTTTGCTGGAGTCATACCGGTTGTGCCGTGTACTGATGATCTATACGCCATGAGGAATAGTGGTATACGTTGGTTCTAGTCTGTTTGGTTCTCGTCAACAACCTTCGAAAGATGCTGCTCAAGTGTCCTATTGAATCTCTCAACCATCCCGTCCGACTGAGGATGCAGAGGCGTTGTCCTGGTCTTTCGAATTCCGAGTAGACGGCATAATCCTTTAAACACTCCTGATTCGAAATTTCTCCTTTGATCCGTATGGATTTCCATAGGGGCTCCATAACGGCAACAGAAGTTGTGATGAACTAACTCCTTTGCTACAGTGGTAACCTCCTGATTTGGAATTGCGTAGGCTTCCACTTAGTAAAGTAGTCACCTACAACCATGATGTACCGGTTTCCATCGTCAGTAACTGGGAATGGCCCATCAATGTCTATGGCAATTCTCTCGAAGGGCAGTCCAACGTTATATTGTCTCATTTTTCCCCTGCTTCTGGTTTGTGGGCCCTTGCTTGCAGCACATATTTCACATGTCCGAACCCATTCCTCTACTTCGTGGCGAAGATGAAGCCAATAGAATCGCTTCAGTATTTTGTCAAGGGTTTTGTTAACGCCAAGATGACCTCCAGATGTTCCATCATGCATCTCATTCAAAACAGACTGCACTTTTCTTCTGGGAACTATCAACTGCATGACCACGTCTCGTCCACCTGCACTTTCCCAAGCCTTTTTCAGCAATCCACTTTCTATGGTAAGAGATTCCCAATTGTGCCCAGTAGCCCTTGAGCACTTCGGAACCATGGCAGATATCTTGCCAATCCGGGCTGCGACCTTCCTCTTTTGCTTTCAAGATCGGTCCAATGTCTTCATCAGTCATCTGTTCTTGTCGACAGTCTTGTGTCGTCCAGCCGTCTGCCAGGAAACCTATATGCCCTTGACATCTTATGAATCCTTTCTTCTATAGCAGATTTTTGTAAGTCATTCTCTTGAATTATTTCTCCTAGATACTTACATTTTCGAACCCTCTCTATTCGACCAATATCAAATAGCAACTGCTTTATATAAAAGTACTTTTACTTACGTTTTTCTACAATTAACACTGTATCCACGAGATTTTCTTACATACATATTTGAAAATGGATATTTAATCTACTTGACTTTAAACTTTGCAATCAAACCTGATCCATCAGGTAACATAATGCAGCGTTAAAATGCTTCTGTTAAAAACATAATAAAGTGAACAAAATGCTTACTTTGATAAAATAAGTTTAAAACATACGTTTCCTATTTATCATTTGTGAATAAACTAGCGTTAAAAGAAACGACAAGAACAAAACGGCAGTACAGGTTTAAAGTTCCTTAAAACTGATTCCTTTTAGTGAATGATTGTTGCATGCGTCCAACAAACTGCTCTACCGCAATGTTCTCATTATTTAATTTATGGGTGTGGTCTCTCGCCACTGCACATAACTGCTTTACTGCCTTATCTTCCTTCACGCCAAATAAAGCAAAAGTGGTGGCAAGTTTAATGACCTCTGGTCTCAACCAACAGACAGACTTTATCTTCTCGGAAACTCTGTGGAGTTTATTGAAACTAGAGAATAAACGAAGCACCCAGACGTTGACTGTTGTATTGAGATCGTATTCATTTATATATTGTTTGTGATACGAACTACAGGTATTAAAATACACACGTTCTAAAATTAGTAATACTGATGGACATTTTTCATCTCCTTAGGGACTAGGCACTGATTATTTCTGTTCCGCCTCACAGCATTGATGTGTTCAACTTACTTTTGGGCGTCACAGCTCATGAGGGTTTCGAATAAATTATATTTCCTCCAAACGCGTTGTGGCCCGACTTTACAGAGCCCACTCCGTGTAGGTGAGAGTGGAACTGGGATGGAGAGGCTAAGAGTTTTCTTCTTCATCAGAAACCTTATAATCCCATCGCTGACATCCCCTATATACTATTAAGGAAAATTATAACTAAAAATTTGTAATTGCAGCGTACTTAACATGAAAAAGTTCTAACGGAAAGTTCCTGTAAGGAAAGTTTATAGTGTAAAATTTCCGTACTAAAATACATGTTTTGAAAATGTTACACATTACTAACTATTTTGTAATAAAAACTGAATGTTAAATAATCATGATGACAGTTTCTGGTCTGACTGGAATTTTTCGAGTCGTCAGTGTGTTTTTTATATTGTGTTAATATGTCCACACACACACACACACACACACACACACACACACACACACACACACACACACACACACACACACACACTTTACATATGTCGGAAACACTATTTGAAGAAACGCTTCCGACATCTAAACTTACCTTAATTGTCATTCTTCTTTGCTTAAGACTTGCCGTTTTGCCATTTTCCCTTTGCCGTTTCTTTCTGAGTCCTCTTTCCCTCAGAAAGAAAGAAATACTTGTGGAGAAAGAAATACACTAACACATAAAAAAGCAAAGCTCACATGCATACATACATAACGCAGTCCGTTTGGAAAGTCACTGTTCGCTGTAAAAACTTGTCTGAAGTGACGTCCACGAGCGCCATATAGGTCTGAACTCATTCAGTTAATACCCATAACCCAAACCCTTACTTTCTGCAAGTAATACGCACACCTACGGAGCATAGTCAGTTCAAGAAGGGCCGCTCCACGAGCGGAGGGGGTCACTAGGTTAGATTAGGTTCCCAAGGTCGTACAGGATCTCGTACCCTAATAGCAGAGCGACTTTTCGAATGCACTGTAGATATGAAGTGATGACTGACGAATGTGACCACTCATAAATCCAGAACACACACACACACACACACACACACACACACACACACACACACACCTATCTATACAGAGATCAAGTATGTGAAAAGGATTGCTTAAATGTTTAATAGTCAACATATTCAAGAAGTGATCTAGGGACATTAACGTTCATGCGTGTAATCTAGCACTGAGGAATTACTTCTAGTTTAGAATCGAAGTTTGTGGGAGTCAAGACATAAAATATTGTCATTACGTTTTGAAATTAATAATAATATTTAATATTGAAATTAAATACAACAATTTCTTACAATCCGATTTTATTCTTTTGATTTACTTACCGTGGGAGAAACAGTTAGCATGAAATTAGAGTGGAAATATGAAACTTAATATTATCGTGTAATTTATCAGTCAAAAAATTGTTCAATTTAACTAAACTGTGCTCATGTGTAAGCTCCAAAAATGTATGCTCTTGTTTGGAAAGTAAAAAAGAATTATTCGAATTACAATACTGTGTAATGTTACTCGAGGCGGTTCCACTCGACTCCATCCACCACATCGACGAGGCAGTTGCCTTATTCGATGAAGCCGTGGCCTCTTCCGTCGAGGTGTGCTAACGGATGAAGCCCAATCTCACACCCGATTTCTACCGGATCCCAGAAGTCAGTTTTCTTACCTTAGAGAAGAACAGACTTCGGAGACGGTGGCAGAGAGATCCGGCCGACATAGGAAAGTTTGAATTGGATAGAGGGGAAGTAACGACATGACTTGCTGGCCTTCTGACGAAGGTGCTGGGAGTTCGCGGTCGTCCGCATGGCAGATGATTCACCGAATGATAGCTCCGTTTAGAGAATACCTTCTGCGTTGACAGGGAAGAGGCGCTGTCCTTCTCTCCAGGCCATCAACGGACCTGGGGTACCCATTGCCAAGCGGGCGAGAAATCTATATTCCTGGCCGGGCGTTTGGAGATTCAGTTTGCTCCGAACTCGTTCGGTGACCCAGACTCCGATGAGAAGATAGAAGACGAGATTGAGGAGTACCTTGGCACCCCTACCATCGCTGAAGCCGAAATCAATTCAGAGGTTACGGACAGGCTTTTAGCGCTTCGACCCCGGAAGAGCCCTGGATCGGACGGTGTCACTAACACCAACCTACAGAGACTTCCGAACCGGGGGGTTCGCTTCCTGGTGGACTTGTTCAATGACTGTTTCCGATTCGTCTACTTTCCTCTGAAGTGGCGCAAGGCGACGGTTACGATGATTCCGAAGCCGGGTAAAGACCCCAAGTTCGCCGAAAACCTCCAGCCTGCTGTCATCCACGTCGAAGATCTTCGAACGACTAGTCCAGCGGCGACTGTTAGACCACCTAAACCGGTTCGACATTCTGGTCCACGAGCAATTCGGTTTTCGAGCCGGGTACTCCTCGACGCATCAGTTGATGTGATTCGTGGAGACCGTGGCCGAAGCCGGTTGCTCGCGGGAACAGACTGTCACCGTTATTCTGTGTTCGGCGTTAGATCGTGTTTGGCATCCAGGCTTACTATACAAACCCACGGAGATTCTGCTTCCGGATTTCTACACTCATTTCATTACCAGAACTCTCCGCGTGCGACTAGATAACACCCTTTCTTCGGAAAAGGCTATTACGGATGGTGTACCTCAGGGAAGCCCCTGCTTTTCTCTGTGTACGTCAACGACGTGCTCAAGCTGCCCGGAACCAGATTGGGCATTTTCGCCGACGACACGGCGGTGTATTCCGTCGATCGTCGAGCTGAGACGGACGTTATCTGGCTCCAGGAACAGCTGGACTCCTATGTTGAGTGGGCAGAGAAATAGAGGGTCACAATCAACGCGGCCGTAGGCTTCTCCAGACGCAGGAGGCTCCGTGACAGACTATACATAGGCGATACTCCGCTGTTCTGGTCTCGGGAAGTTAAGTACCTCTGGATCGTCGTCTCACCTAGCGGACACACTCCGAGCAAGTAGCCCGCAAAACTGCCAATCGTCTGTACTTGGTGCCGATGGTTACCTATGCTATCCTTGTATGGGGCTATTTGGCTTCTAAGAAGACCATCAGGGATCTCTGCGTGTCTGTTCCCTGAACGCCACCATACGGACAGTTTCCGCTGTGCCCGCTTCGAGGTTAATCACCTCATTAGCGCCCTCGATCGCAACCCATCTGTGCCAGGTGAATCTTGGATCCGGCCTCGGCGTACACTCGCCCTCAATTAGGTGACTAATTGACTCCCACGGCCGGTAGCAGGCCACGCCCTAAATTCCGGAAACTTTATAATCACTGCGGCAGGAGCTATACATTGAAGCACGGGACACAGCATACGAGCGGGCGACGGGCTTGCCCTTCGTCCCGCACAACCCCTCAGCTAGCTGTGATGAAGATTAAAGCAAATTTTACTATATGGCATAGAGTCGTACTTGCTATATTTCTTTTAAAAATCATTGACACAAGAACGGGACTGTGAGTCGTTGATTGACACAAAATTAAGTTTTATTGCGCGCACACACACATTTAATTTAGTTTTATGTTTTAAACACGAAGTATATAATACATATTTGAACAAATTTAATTTATATATGGCTTTCCTTTGTCCTTGGTATTGACTTACTGGCTTTTTTTATCATAAAAGTAACACTCAGTAACTGTCAGTTTTTTAAAGCATTAAATAATATCTATATTTTACATGTGTCTCAACTGGTATCTGTGATTTTGTATTATTACATGATTGGATTCAGTGTCGTTTTTCTCCCGCGGTGGCATAACTAGGAGGTCTTACCGAGGAGGGGGATGGGACTAGCTAGAAGGCTGGACTCCCCATTTTTCCTCTGGACAAATAAGAAATTGAGGATTCTTTCCATATAATTTGATAAATATACTGCAACGATACATATTTGCATATACGCCAATAATAATTCTTTTTGCACATATAAGTAATGCGGTAATAGAAATTGGTGTAAATTATTTTAAATAGCGGAAAACTGGAATGGACTAGGTTTTGAAACAATTCTCAACACACATTATTAAGGACGGTGAGCTGTATGTGTGTAGGGTATATTTGGAGTGTGTGTGTTCTGCCTGCCGATACCTGACTTAGTCAAGGTAGGAAATCCTTTGTTTGCATGTTCTGTGTGTGTGTGTGTGTGTGTGTGTGTGTGTGTGTGTGTGTGTGTGTGTGTGTGTGTGTGAGAGAGAGAGAGAGAGAGAGAGAGAGAGAGAGAGAGAGAGAGACCTCTAGTTCATAAATAAAAACTAATAATTAAATTTGTTTGTTTAATAAAATTCTCACATTCAAAAATACATTTAGCGAAACGAACAGTGACATTAGAAGACATGCGAAGAGACACAAAATGACTGAAAATTACGCGTGAATAACTGAACTATTTGAAAACAAATTAACTACTCTGATAATTGATAAGTTAAAAATAATTTATATGTATGCATTGAACGAGTGAAAAATCATAAATATTAAGCAACGTAGTGATACAGACGAAAAAGTGATTTGTTTAAAACTAACGCTTATGCAGGACGGAACAAAATTTGACAAATCTGGAAGGGCATGCAGAAAAATCTGGCCTGTCTACTTTCACCACTCTTTAAATACGACGGACAATTTAGAGTCAGATGTGAGAGTAGTAACGACGGGGTGACTATGTCGCTCTGATTTGCGACATGGAATCTTCATCAACGGCAACATCATGCAATGAGACATACATACACAGACAAATCGAGTGTGAGCACCAGAATCATGATGAGATGTATGTAAATTCTATCTTCACATTTTTCGAATTAAAGTCAAGAGATTGCTGGTTTACGTGTGCAAAGGCAGTGGGTCAAACCATAGAGGTATTAGACTAGAGGAGTCATGACATAGACAACCTTGTAAGTGGAAGTGTGTCTGGGAGAAAAAATAAAAGCAGATTATTGCCGAATTATAAATCCGTTTAAAGCCTAGCCCATATAGAGTTATCGTGGTATTAGTTTAAATAAATTCACAAAAGCCACGTATCCAACGGACGTCGACATACTTCATCACATTTTTATGTATAATACTAAAGTAAATTAATGTCCATTGTTGAACTTTAGAGTTCGCAAGTAATTACAGCTGCTTCCTCTGTAGTAGCGGGTCAATTGGCAGTGTTAAGTACAGACACATGTTCCTCGCGTCGCTTTGTCACTGAATAAGATTTACAATTTGAAAGCAATTTATAACGCGCGATCCTCGCAAAGCACTGACCTACAAGGCATGACGTGTGATCCATGTATTCTTCGGTTTTCGTACAATCTTTCTGTATATTGTCTTTTACATATTAATGACTTTTCTATATCAGGATTCGTAAACGCCATCTTGTATTATTATCCCTTTTGGATCAGTTATAATATCATCCCAGCTTAATATGAAGTAAACCTAAGTGTGTCTAATTTAATAATCTGTATCCAGTGATGTGCCTAATTTAAGAATATATTTATGGATTTGTTACTACCTTCCCATTGCTGTATCTGTAAGTCAAAGGAGACGAAAACGACATTAACCATATTTGCACATAGAGTGAGGTCCATTATCTTTAACGGATATTTGACATTTTCTTGATTTAAGACTACGTGACATTGAAGTGTAAGAAAATTTGATGAGATGTCTGATGGTACGGTTGGTTAGTAAAACCATCAGCGCCAGAACTAATAAGATTTTGTATGAGACCTTTATGTGCACAGTTAAGCAGAAAATACGTATGAAAGTACCTATTTACTTTTCATGTACCGTAAACCTAAAATCATTTTGTTAACTTTGATTGTTAATGAAGTATCCAACGAACACCTGTGGACTGTAAGATTATTGATGTTTAAGGAAGCGTCGGATTGGACAGTATTTGAATATTCAAGAAACGAATGAACTGTTGCGTACTATTATAACGTTGCGGAAGATCCAAATAAGTCAATTATAAAAGTTTCATTGTCTCGAAGCTATATTACATTGCATACAAATGAAAAAGTTGTAGCCTAATGTTCACGGTAGTTTAAATAAACTTTGAACACTCTACATGGGTGAAAAAGTAATTAGTGCACATTAATTTAGAACTCAAAGATTAGTCCTGTTTGCGGTGACCAGTACGGGATATCAGTACAAAGCTAAACCAGTTTGTGTTATTTGTTGTGATATTGATTCATATTTTCACAATAATCGAAAACAACAAATACTATTATAGTTTCAGATGTTTTCGATTTTTATTGCATCATTTTTAATAGTATGTGTTGCCTTATATGAAAATAGAGTAACGGCAACCAGTTTTACTTGACTACATGGCTTAAATTCGAAACATAAAGTAACCATAGCTTATGGGAATGTATAAAATTATAATGTATCTAAATTAAAATGACAATATGGAGAGATCAGCTTAACTTGTTTTATCGTTGACAGAATCGCCACTGCCGAGTAGAGTGACGATTGAAAATGATGCGATGACGCACCAAGAAAATAAATTCAACACACGTGAACGTAGGTAAAGAAGTCAGGCTGCTAGGCGATGAAATGTTGTAAGTAGAACTTCAAACCTCATATTAAGAAGTGGGGCGTGTAATAAAATGATGATGAGGAATGACAAGATAGATGAAGCAACAAGCAGAACAGTTTAGTTTTACAGTCAAAATAAGTTAAAAATATTTAAAATATTAATTTTTAATAATGAATTTAAAAGGAACCATTTATTCTCTTTAAAATATTTACGGTATTCTGGGATAATATCAAGACTGTGCAAAGCATGTTCACCGGAAGTTCGAAACGGTTAAAATAAACGATTAAAAAAGAAAGAATTTCAACACGAATTACTAGATCACGTATTGTATTTGTACTGTGCGTTTGTACAATACATTTACAGATAATGTTAGCGAATCGCAAAATAAATTTGCAGTGTGATTCTATACACACGTTTCCTAATGATACAACGGGTAAAACGTATTTAATGTTTGTTACTGCAATTTGCTATAATGGTTTAAGAACGAAGTCGAGGTTCTGAATAAATCCAACCGTTACTTGAATATTCAACCTGTAAACGGATAACTTCGTGAATACAATAGTAGAACGATTTAAATTTCTCTCCTTCCTCTGAGAACGCTTATTCAAAGAAAGCGGAACTATTTCTGCGCTGAATCAAACAACTGGCCTTTCACCGCAACAGAGACAAGAATATGTCATTCTATTCATACTAACTAGATATCATTAATCATGTTTCAAATATCAAGAACACAGAGACACAGATGTATAACTGCAGTTATTCCATTATTCAGTAACATTGCTTAGAAACATCACTTGTTAACAAAACAGAAGTACCTGTGTACGGCCCATTTATTTGTAATGTCTTTTATGCGCTTTGAAATATGGAAGTTAAAGATAGTTTACTGTTTACCGTATTCCCGACCGTATCACTCATTACCGCTTTGTTCTGATACCATTTTTGTCACTACACCGAATATCAAAATTGACAAATTGTAAATTATAAAAACCACCAATTATTTAGTCTAATAATAGCGATTGTATGTTTGCTCATTAAGTCTGATATGAAACAATTTTTATATTGGAAAGCAGTTTTAAATGTGCACCTATACGTACATATACGCACATCATAATCTTTTATTAAAAGTCATCATTAATCAAAGTATGTAAAGCAGGTAATAATAACAAAACTAAATTGTACTTTACATGAACCGATTTATGCAACAAAGTCCAGAAACAATCCAACGAACACGAGTGAAATTCAGAAGAAGCTAATGTTTTAATAGGGAAAAGAGTATTAGTGTGCAGAAGAATAAAATAAAGACCTAAGTGTAAAAGGTTTATAACAACTAGAAGGTTCAATATCATGAAATAAAAATTTGGTCACATACAACAAAGTATATTTACATGAAATATTTACATATAGTTTATTTATTAATTCGGGGTTGTATCCGTTTTTGACTGCTATGTATTTAATTGTGTTTAATTCATCTTGGTGGTCATGTGTGTTTAGGGCAGCTTTCAACTACATGCTCCATAGGCTCACGTCAATACCCCTAAACACACATGACCACCAAGATGAATTAAACACAATTAAATACATAGCAGTCAAAAACGGATACAACCCCGAATTAATAAATAAACTACATAAACGAATCCTCAACACAAAAAGTAAAACACATCTGACCAACAGCACACAACCCAGTAAATACATAACACTTACATACTACAATTCCAATACACATAAAATTGCAAACACATTTAGGAAACAAAATTATAAAGTAGCTTACAGAACCAACAACACCATTAGAAAACACATAAACAATACTAACAAAGACATTGACATATACAGCAAAACAGGGGTTTACAAATTAAATTGCAATGATTGTCAACAATTCTACATCGGCCAGACGGGAAGATCTTTTTCTTCCAGGTTTTCTGAACATTTAAAAGCCCTCACCACGAACTACATACATTCCACATTTGCCACACATTTACATAACGAAAACCACAGCTACACAAACATAGAACACAACATGGAAATATTACACTACTTACCAAAAAGTAGAAAACTAAACACAGCTGAACAATTTGAAATATACAGATATCACACACTACAACCAAACAACATATTAAATGAACAGATACATTACAAATCACATACACTATTTGACACACTGATCCACACACATAATTCGAACCTCAGCGCCAACCCCTTCCCACCATCAACCCCCACCACACACTCCATTCCGTAACGGTTATTCTGTAATCGACAGTTAGTACTCAACCCACTGAAGAAGAGAAACAACATCTTGAAACGTTTGGGAAGTGACAATAGTAAGTTCATAAGTGAAAGTATTATATATATTATTAAATTTGCTTTTATGTTTTATTAAATTATTTTTCAAATGCAACCGTAATCCAAAATCATCATTTGAAGAGGAATAATAACCTTTTCTGTTTTAAATAATTTTTTTATAACTTCTAGTTTTAGAGTAAGTCAACATTAAATATTTGGACTGAGAAAATAGAACTATTTTCAAGAACTTCTAACTCGATCGGTATTTACCTAAATGGAACTAATTTAGCTCCTAAATAACTAATTTACTTAGTGAAACACTGTGCTTAAAGCATTAAAGGGCATTTTATACTGAACTATTTGATTTCTGTGGAGCGTTTTCTCATCAAAAGAATTGAAAATATGTAACTGTGTCACGTGCATCTCACTTATTCCCTACTAGTGCGTATTGTTCAAAATATTTAATAAACATCAGTTGTACGGTAGACATGACATAACGTCACTTAGTTCAGAATTCCTCGCCGTCAAGTTCTTAGTCTCTTTTATATAGTACTGAATCATCTCTTTCTGCATGCGCACAAATGTGTAATCATATGTCCGATAAAATGGACCCGCGTTGTTTTGTGAAGCATCATCATCTGCGGCAATGATCAAATTGTCGTTCCATACCTCAACCTTTTAGAATCCAAGCATTCCAATTTAAATTTTACTCACATGAAGTAGATGTCTTATTAAACATTCATTGTATAAACTCCACTGAACAGAACCAGCGAATGTATTCCCCGACATTTCACTTTTTGGGTAGTATTTTCACTTTCCAATTTTGGTCATGCTATCTTTATTCACTCTTTTTATTATATTTATATATTTCCAGTAGTGCCAGATTTTTCTGTAGTTTCCAAACCTGCGGCCACTTCACAAGACATACGCTTTGTATAGTCCACCGAACATAAAGTACACATAGTTTGATATTGAGCTGTGTAGCTTGCACCACGAATTGTCGAGCGTTGAGTATTTGACCCTTGTTCACTTCTCTATTATAAAGACTTTTACTCTTCTAATATTTGACACCATAACCACTGTTGAATCTTCTTCTTCTTCTTCTTCTTCTTCTTCTTCTTCTTCTATCTTGGAGTACGACAACTGTTACTGTTTCAGAAACCTTATATACATTTTGAATTTAAATTATTATTACTTCAAATTTTATAAGCTGAATTAAAAATCAAACCATCGTTTTCTAGCCCCTCTTACCTTTTACAGCTAAAATTATGTGGCTTTTTGGTACAGAGTGCTTTTACATGTCTAATGGAAACATGTTCAGTTCCATCGTTAATTATAATCAATCATTAGTATTTTTATTACAAGTGGAACAAAGGTTTAATAATTGGTAGAATCTGTTAGTGTTCTTTTTATATGAAGAATGAAGATTTATTCGTACCATTGTGTTGTCTGTTTCCCTGTGTTCCAAGTTTTTGTGTATAATGCACGCATTATTTGAATGCAGTAGTCGTACGTAGCTTTAAATATCTGCCATATACCGCAGCGATTTTAAAACGATTCCTGGCTTTGGAAGTTCTTTATGTATCCTACTTCTTAATTTTTAATGCCAGGGTCTTTTTGTTTGAGTTATTCTTCGAATCAACATTCTTGTTATTTGCACTGACAGACCTTCAGACTGCTGTCTCCTACCTTAGATATTTTGACTATGTTGTCGCGATGTTTCCTGTTGAGTTTGTGGTTTTAATTCTCAGGCGAAGTATTAACATAAATAATAAGGTATAAAGATTACTGATTAAATCTAAGTTTTAATTATGGTTATAGGATATACCTCTTATAACACAAGTATAATCATTTGACATTATAGAAGCGTTATAGAAGGTAGAGTGGTACAGATCCAATATTTTTACAATTCGACGAGATATAAAGATACTAATGACAAATACTCTTTAAAAGAATTGTTCAGAAGTACTAAGAGGCCTTACCCGTTCTTTACAAACTTCATTGAACATATTCACAGCCATTTTCTCGAATAATATGAACTTTATTGTTTAGTGTGGATTCTATTTTTCTCACTGAAGTGTCTGTTTAAGGCATCCAGATTACATTTATTGTGACTAACACTGGGATACGATTAAAGAATTTTTAATTTCTTAGTTCGTTTAATTGTACATCAAATAATAGTAAAGATCATTATTCAGTTTGACGGAACGAAAGACTATTTGTAAAACAGATATTATTTATAAAGTGATTTTATTTTTTTGTGTGGAAGAAACTGAAAAAAGAAATAAAGTATTCTGTACATTCAGTGCACGGTTAGAAAAATGTTTTCTATGTAATAAAATTTAATTATATTAAATATGTGTAAAAATATAATAACAATAGATATCTACTGCTGTACTTTACAGATATTTATGAAGTTACTAATTGACTTTAAATATTGAATTTTTATATAAGCAGGATAATACCGGACCAATTTACAATACGTACATGCTGTGTAAACCTACAGAATACCGTCATGAGGGTAAGTAGGCCAGTTGTTTATGATGTAAACTATTCAGGTCTGTAAAGGGTTAGATTTTAGATTAAATAAATATCTAATTGTTTCAAATACGCTAGTTCAAAGTCATCAGAAGTCACACGGAATTACCTCGTGAGCAATCCGCATTTGTTTGCTGATGCGTAGACCATAATGTGGCTTCCCTCCCATCCCTTAGCAAATACGCATCGAATTCTTTTCACCGTACCGGATTACAAGCGCTTCGCTCTCAAAATGGAATCCAAATAGCACTGGTTATTCCCCGACCACGTTTGTTACAGTTACCTGGTTCTCTTCTCTTACAAACAATGTAGCCTACTTAAAATTCTGAGATAGATTTGAAATGAAATATTAAAACCCTGTAACACTTTACAACTACTATCACGTGTGAAATATTTATAACATAGTAATAAAGAAAATTTAAACGAATATTTCTAATGAAATCTTCCATTCAAATTTACATTAAAATTAATAAAATACTTGTGAAACCAACAAGCTAATTTATTACGTATATCAAAGATATATTCAAAAAGAAATAAGTACCGGTAATGTAAAATTAACTGAAAGTACCGGTTGTAATAAAAATGTAGTAGCGAAACTAATAAACTAGAGATAAGGGAAGAAAGTTTAATTTTACCGGACTGGTCAGATTCATGACAACGTCGCATTAAGGCTACCCTATGGAACACTATGAGAATACACTTGAATAAGTGTACACAAAGAAGTGTACACCTTTAAGGTTAGCCGCCCAATAGAACCGCAAGTAGCACATCTGGATGCTGAATCACAGTGTCATCTCCGAAGCCCCAGAAAGACAACACGATCGAATACATCTCTAATTTTGATTGAAACGACAACCGCCAGGAAACCATTGCGCAACTGTTGAAAGCCGGGCACCGGCGTCGTCAACGCGACAGGACTCCGGCCTGGTTCACGGTCCCGAAGTGATAATCCCCATTGCACAGAATGGTCGCGAGCTCGACATCCGTACACGAACTTAGGTATACCCAGGATTTACCCTCAAAGGTCTACGGCTTGCCCTCCACTTTCTGGCGTGGGCAGGGAAACACTACCTAAACAGGATAGTGTCGCGCCGGATATCGTGTACTTCTTCTCTCCCGCCACGTTACGTAACACAGCCGTCTCCTCTGAGGCTAGTACGCCAAGGAGAGTAACTCGAATACGGCAGACTCGAAGTGCAGGTATATTTCTTTTTACAACGGGCATCGCGTAACTGGCGTGAAAGTACTACACAGCTACTTAGCTAGTTGCCAGGGACCTCAACGCTGGTTCCTTTCGCGCGACGCTACGAAGATGCTGGGTTATTCTTAGTCATGTTTCCCAATAATCAGCGCCGATACCACCGAAGAATAGTTTACCCTCATTTCTCGAAAGTAGTACGTACTGGGTTCTTGTGTCCACGGAAGACCACTCGTAATGGGCGGAGATTACCAACCAGGGCCCATATCCAGCAGGGATCGCTACTAGGACATATCAACGCAAGGCACCAACGTACATTTCACGTCACACTGTTTATTGTTTGCGGACGCGTGACTGGTTTTACTACTCGTCATCCAAATAACGGAAAACTGGAGTAGCTATTGACTAGGAAGACTCCGGTTCCCAAATACGCGGTGTTATTTGGGTTCACCAGCCTCGTGCAACTACTAACCATAGACGGGCCCATTGCCTCCTTCTACTAGGTTTCACTGCATTGGTAAAGCACCGCATCTAGTGCTGATGTCCGTTCACAAGGCACACATTCTTCGCCCGGAGTAGGTATATCAACCTCACTCCAGACTAAATATCAAGGGAATGTCGGTACCGGCTCCCATCCTCTCGCCTCCCTGGAGTCTCAGCCCCAGGCCTCCATCCGCAGGAACTATAAGAAGATATGTAATAGACTATGTTATGCTGTAAAGAACGTGCAACTAGGAGTTTACAATTATGTGAAATGAGATCGAGGAAAACAGCCGTATTTGTAGTGAATAAGATACTTCAAAAGAGTTGCTACACAGCAGCTTTTTTTTTACAATTAAAGAAGCGTTAAAATTGGGATCTAAATACGAGGGCAGTCTATAAAGTTCTCGGCTTCGACCACAGGCGGCAGCACTATTGCAAATTTTTTTCTTATGTTACTACTACATCTATTGTTAGCTTGCGTGTGCAATTTCTGGGCATTCTACCAAATAGGCCTACTTTGTATTATACAGCTGTTTGAAACAGAAGTGTTGTCCATATTCCTTTAAAAAGAGAAAATTGAGTATCGTGCGGTCATAAAGTTCTTTGTGAAAGAAAGTTTAACACCAAGCGAAAATTATTCACGGTTCGTTAAAGAGTATGGGGATTCTTCTCCTTTATTTTCAACAGTTAAAAATGGGCTGCCGAGTTTAAACGTAGTTGTACCAGCCTGGAACACGATCCACGTGAAGGACGTCCAAAAACGTAAAAACTCCGGAAACCGTAGACAAAATACATAATTTGGTTTTGCACGAATTTGCTGATCGCCGAATTAAAGTGCACGAAATTGCTGAGACTACAGGCATTTCAAAAGAATACGTCGGACATATTTTACATGAGCAATTTGCAAATGAAATGGTATCCGCGCTTGCTCACAGCACATCAAAAACGCATGCGCGTGAAAATATCTGAACAGTGCTTGGGAGCGTTTCAATACGAACAAAGCAGATTTGTGCGTCGGTTCATTACGATGGATGAAACTTGGATCCACCACTACACACCAGAGTCCAAACAACAGTCAAAGCTGTGGACTGAAGCCGGTAGCTGGTTGTTCAGGGCCAAAGGAGACAAAGTCAAATCCATCAGCAGGAGTAGTCATCGCATCAGTATTTTGGGATACTAAAGGTGTTTTGTACATAGATTACCTTGAAAAGGGTGCAACAATAATCGGGGAATATTACTCAAACCTTTTAACGAAACTAGACGAAAATAGTTGTGAAAAAACCCCGGTTTGCAAGAGAAAAAAAAATCATTTATCACCAAGATAATGAACCCTTCCCACAAAAGTGTTTTGTCAATAAAAAGATTAAGAGATCTCCGCTATGAATTGTTGAAACACGCTCCATATTCCCAGATTTGGGTCCCTCAGCCTTCCGTCTTTTCCCAGAACTCAAACTCTTTCTCGCTGGTCAGCGTTTTTCATCGGATCAAGAGGCGATTTCAGCTCTAAAGGGGTATTTTGCAGACCTTAAGCAAAACCACTTCATGGACGGGATAGTGGCATTGGAACATCACTAGAATAAATACTATGTTACGCTAAAACGATATTATATTGAAAAATAAAAATATTTTGAAAATTATAAATTTGTTTTTTTCATTTTTAGGCCAAGAAATTTTCAGACCACCCTCGTATATACGGGTATGGGGAGAATAGTCAGAGAATAAAGTAACAGTCTGACAATAAAGTAGTTATTTCATCATATTTTAACGATGCCTACTGTATTACTAGCAATTTCAAGATGAATGTTGTAAATGAGGGCTTGCGATCGATGTTAAGAAAACGTCGCGTATGGCGCACGAGAAGATATAGAAGGGATATTTACGTGCCAATGAAAGTATTAAAGTATGTGCCACTTTTTAAATATCTTGGTGGTCATCCTCGAGGTATGGTAGGTGTGACATATAAATATTGAGCAAACTGCCTAAATAAAAAGACGTCAGGTAGGCCTAAGTACAGTGTTGTGGATGACAAAATTCATAAAGAATCGTAAATCATAGTACAGTGTCATTCTTGAAAAAATTCTAACTAAAGCCATGTAACGTATAAGTAAAGTAAGGAAAGCTGCATGGGAAAACGTCCTGACAGACTGCCAAATTTGTAGTAACTTTCTTTGACGTTTGGACCAAAAGGATCTGTGGTCGTCGTTAGGAACTTCAAGGACCTTGTTGAAAGATCAAACTATGAGAGGAATTATAGAAGATAATTTAAACCGATTGGAGGCAGTGGATAAGATCGAGTTTGGAGAAACCAACCAAACGGTCGAGTTTGGAGTAACCTCAGTCGAACGTACCAAGAAGTTAGGAGACTTACAAACCAACGAGAATATATCTTAGACAGCATTGTCCAATAACGACTTTATGGTTTGTCCATCTCCCACATGTAGCAAAGGAACGATCAAAGGTGGTTAAAAATAATGTGGAAATGGTTACTCGATGAAAAAAGCAACAAAGAAGATTGCGAAAGTAGTGGAAAGTTTAACAAGTAATTGGGTACAACAGACTAAAAAAAATATCTTTTAGTTGGAGCAATGGAAGCAAAATACGAAATAGTATAGACATCTCGACAAAAGTAAAAGTCAAATATATTATTAAAACGAGTTAAAAATATAATAGAATTTTCACTTGATATGTAAGGGTAAGGTAATAAGTATCCGCAATTTTGTTATAACTGTCTGTAGGTTAGCAGTACCACTTAGTCCTCTTGTACGACGACAGATGGTGCCGCTGTCTCCGCTTTTGGACTGTTAGACCGTCCATCGCTTTAGTCATCTGTGGATTGTTTGGACGATAAACATGACTGCCGTGTACATCAACGAAGAACCGCATGCAGTTATCCGATTTTTGTGGTCTGAAGGTGTATCAGGAGCCGAAATCCATAGAAACCTTTCAAAATAATATAGGGGTAATGTTTCACTACAGCAAAGTTTGTATGAATGGATTAAAAATTCAAAAACTGTCAGACATGAAATTCAAGAGTCAACTCTCTGCAGGAAAGATAATGCTGACAGTACCGTATTGTGGTATTAACAAGGGCCAATACTGCAATAGTACTTAAAGAAGGGCTCAAGTAAATAGTCCATGTTACAGTGAGATGCTGTCTAACAACTGAAGCCTGTAATTCGATGCAAACGCCGAGGCCTATTGTTGGAAGGAGTGCTATTGTTGCATGACAACGCGTGCCCACATACTGCCGCCCACACTGTCCAAACCTTTGAGAAATTGCGTTTTGAGGTGTTCGAGCACCTTCAGTCAACTTAAAGATGCATTAAGGGGCCGTCGATTCTCCAGAGACCAAGAAGTGAAGGAAGCGGTGTATACGTGGCTTCCTGCTCAGCCGAAAAATTTTTTTCTGACGACATCAGCAAAACGATGGGCCAAGTGTATTGAAAAGAAAGGGGACTATGTTGAAAAATGAGCTAACTGTCAGATTTGTTCTGTTGTTATAATAAATTATATAAACATTTTTTGCAGATACTTATTTACTTACCATCGTATCTGTTAACCAAAGAGGTAATTTATTTTATATTTTATAAATGAATATTATGAAGTAATGTATGCTTAATGCTCAACGAACAGTATATTTTTCGACATTCCACTCCATATTTTTCAATCTGCGAACCGAAACTATCGAAAAACATCGTCAGACTAACAGTAGATACTGGAGACTAGAAGATGAAATGTTTCTCAAGTGCCGATCGTAGAATCAGAAGAAATATCACATAAAATTCTAGTGAGAAGCTACCTAAAAGTAACTGGTTTAAAAAAATTTATTTTCTTATAAATTTAGGTGTTGTAAGAAAACGTTTATGATGACGGCAGTGAAGATCGCATGAGGCACTTTGGAAAACAGGAAACTATGCTTACCTTTAATGTGTAATGTTGTCTGTGGCCTAGCAAAAGCTCATTCGTGTACATTGATTAGGTGAATAGTATTATTTTAAAGTAACAAATTTTGATTACACAGTCTTCTTTCAAAACAAGGTAAACATTTGTTTGGGTAATATTAAACAAATATTACCTATTTAATATAACTCATCAGCTCGGTAACTTTATAATTTCTCGTGACAAAAGAATTAATTTCAGCTATAATAAAATATTAAAAATTATCAATGCCGAAGACACAATTACGTAAAAAATATTATAATTAAAACATGTTACGGAGGAAACACATACAACACATTCCAGAAGAGCTTATAATACTTCTTTTCTACACATATATTCAAAACTTACATATGAACTATGTAATGAACGTATGTAATTCATATGTAACTACACGATTTAAGAACATATAAATTATATTTAAAAAATCATATGTAATTTATATTAACGTTTTGTTCGAAAGACATAATTGCATGAACCGTCAAATATAATATTCTAGAAATCAATGTCCAATCGTGGGTATGTTGTGGAAGTATGTAACTTTATTTCTACAAAATATTACGGGAAGAGAGTACGCATGTATGAACGTGTTTAGAATTTATTATGATATTCCCCAGAGATCATGTTCCATGAATATTCCTGCGAGCCCACACAGTCTCATGGGATGACAATTCAGAAAGTTAATTTGGGGATTACAGTCACGCTATTGGGAATAATATTGTGTAGTCCTCGTTCTATTCGATGTTAACAAGTAGATTTAAGCATCAAATAAATAATTTGTCGATCTACATATTTTTTAATCTTTGTATATATGTACATACATGGTATCATCACATGTAAGTCATTTACCTAAAATACTGCGAACCGACCATTGACGACAAAGCTGGAAATAACTCTCAGATATGAGGCGACAATTAAAAAGCAATGATGCCGATGTAAGTGACGGAGAGGATAGGGTGTTTTATCTTAAAATAGGAAATAGCAAGAATTATGACGCGATGCCTCTTCCTGTGAACAAGATACGAAGAAGAACAGGTCATGAAGGTGACCTACAAATCATGAAACTATTATTGTAGAAATGAATTAGCAAAATGTAATTATAAATGTGACAAACAAAAAGGGAACTAAAGTAAGGCAAAAGAGGAATGAGAGAGGGATAAATCTTTGTGTATGTATATGTATGTGTGTATGCTTATATGCGCGCGTATCGTGTGCGTGTGAGAGGAGGCGGTTACACGTAGACAGAGGAAAAGAGATGATGTGAGGAAGGTAGGAAGGGGTAAGAGAGAAAGAGTGATAGAGAGAGAACAGAATAGCTTATCAGACTTAATGCGCATGGATGTGGTCGGAAGCTCTTTGACCAATGGTATGTACATATTAAATTTTCCTTTAATATAGGAAATTATATTAAAAAGTTATTTCACACTAGGCTAACTTTTAATAATTGAATGACAACATTAAGTGGGGAAAAACTGTTGTCTGATTTATCATACCATGTGCTAAAACAATTTAAAATATAAACAATTTACATAGTTTTAATCCTCACTAAAAATAATGTTAAGATTCAAATATTAAATCTGTGAGCTCTTTAATTTTAATCTAATTTAAGAGTATTGTAATATAACTTTTGCTTCAAACATTCTATAGTTAAAGAATATTAGTTTGAATAAATATGCAATGTAAAACAATGAAAACTGTTTATACTCTTGGCATAATTATGACCACAAACAGGTGTATTTCATTCATATTTGTAAAATGTATGCTGCGCACTAGAATATATTTCATGCATGTTAACGTGCACACACGTTCCTATCTTGTACTTTCAATGACTGAATAAAAAGAACGGCAACTGAGCTGTCTACCCCTTATTTGGGCGGTTATAAAACATACTTGGATTTTTCTTCCTTTTCAACAACGTAGGAGAGTGAATTTGATTACATCATCCTATTAATTCTCTGCTGTCTTGCGCTGAACCCTCTTAAAAACAATTTCGTAATCAAGAAGCCATTTAATTTAGTAGGGATTAATGTACCTGAGAGGAACAGAAAATTAGAATTGGTTGTAATTTGTAAACAGAATTATGTTTGAGTTTTGCAGTAAAGCTTGATTTCAACACAGTTGATACTGGTGGACGACTAGGTCTCGTCTCATCTTTTGACAATTTAGTTATTACAAGACACTAAACACCTGGTATGCAACTTATTGCACGTAATAATATGAACTCTTAACTATATGTCGCTTTATTCAAAAAAGTGATGATATTTGGTCAGTAACTAAATCAGGTAACTAACATAGTGTCCATTATAATGACATAAGTCAACACCACAATAAATAAAATAAAATTAATTGACTTTATCGACAGTCTGGGTAATAATTGGTATCCATGAACTTGTCCCTTCTGTTTTTCACTAACAGAATCACGACTACTTTGATTTGGGAACCGACTAAGTAAGACTATATGAACTTATTTACAATCTATCTTTCATACAATGTTTTATATTTCATTATATATTTAACGCAAAACTTCATATTTTACTTCGACTTCAAATTTTACGGTTAGTAATTCCGTAGTTGTTCACGTCAATAGAGGTTCTTGTGGAACGAACCACAACTGGCTTATGAAATGGCTTATGGAGTGGCTTATGAAATTCATGACATCTTCCAACAAGCAGTCGCGTATCTTGTACCTTACGTTTCATTGCTTACATTTGTGAGATGTATGTGATAGCATATTGATGTTTCTATTGAAGGGCTACACAATGCCTACCTATTGCCTATTAGCAGACTTATTTCCTCAGTCATCCACCCTGGAAGACGGCTCAACCCCAGAGGAGAAGTCTCGAACGTGGCAACTCCCTCGTCGATTTGGTGGATGGTTTGGAATGGTCATGTGTCTGGGAACAGGCGACAGAGCGCCGGTCCGTAGCTATCCCATTTTACGACCATTCTGACGTCTCTACAAATGATGTGGTGGTTAGCGATGCGGACCGAAATAGAAAGATGATCAGACGACAGTTTCATGATCGGATTTCGCATTGCGTTGTGTAGAGTAGAACGTAACGTAGGATCTCCTGGCGAACAAAGCTAAGAAAGCGCTTCCCGTTCGGAGTAGTCAAGCGATTATATCAATCGCAATGCTTCAGATCACCTGTCATAATGAACCTTTGGTGAGAATCGAAGAAGGCCACCACCAAATCGGGGCGTTAGAGTTCTATTTGTCGCGCTTTATAAGCCGCCACAACGAGGACACCACGAAAAGCTCGTAGATCTCAATGGCAGTAGTCTCGAGCTAGGTCCGTTGCGGTAGTCCGACCCCGTGATGAGGTATGAAACCTTTCACCGCGACAGCCTTACCGCCTCCTGCCGACCCCGGCCAGTCCTCCCGATAAAACAAGAAATTGATCAATCAAAAGCGCCTAACCAGAGTCAGGTGGGTTTCTGAGAAAAGAAGGACGTCTGGTTTGAGTCAGGCCACGAATTCTTGGAGTTCCAGGAGGTTGTTCGCCAGACCATTGGTGGTCCAGACGATGACGTGTGGTCCACACGTTTTAGGACCCGACTATGCAAGCGGCTGCTTCCACCGAGAACATGAACCTCTCAGTAATATCAGCAGTCTCCAGGCGAGAGCGGATTGACCTAAAGGTCCAGGCAACTTTGCAGAGGTCGTATGCCTTAAAAAAGTCATGGACGACGTAGCGTCGTCAGAGGCGGAACTCAAGACAGTGTGCTCGGAGACTGTCTGTGCACAAGAATGCGAAGGCTTCATATACTTGGTTGTGTTGGAAGCCAGGTGTTAGGGCTATTGTTAACGCCGTTGTCTAAGCGCTAGGAGCTGAGGTGAGGACTTCGGACTTTGTATCGCGGGGCGCAGGCTATCTGGACGTGGTGGCAGGAGCTTGGGAGCCAACGCTTCGGTGCGCGTTGATAGCAGAGGAAGCGCCTTTGGTTTTCGTCGCTGGAGCTGCTGCTGATACACCGGGCCCCAAGCGCACGGCTACGTTCGACCTTCACTCTGAATCCAAACAGCCAGGTGAAAGACAGGAGGCTTTCGCCAGGCTCGCCTCTCTCTACCAGGAGACAGACAGCAGATGAACGCACCTGGGCTCGGGTGAAGTATATAGCATAAATATTATCTGTACCAGAATCCCAGGTTGCGCAGGATGTCCAGGATTTTGATGGGGTTGGTGGCAGCGCCAAGACTTTTTGAGAACAAAGGTTCTTTTATCGGAAACGGTGGGGGGGGGTTATCCGAGTTTCATTGCCTCTGGTAGGTTTGCTTCACTCTTAGATTTGCCCGGGACAGTGTTACCTAACGTAGCATGAGAAAAGCGGGGACAGAAGCGCTGCACGTAATTAAACCCGGGCACAGAAAAGGCCTTTTGTACTTTCGTATCGTACCTGTGTAGGTGATCCGGCGGCAAGATGACAGACACTAAGATAAGGCGATGTGTGTATCCGCTTGGTCCTCTTCTGCGTTCGGGAATAGATCATCTTCTCCCTTTAACTCAAACGACGACCGAAGAACACAGTAGAGTTAGCAGATGGTTCCTCTTTTCAGTACATGTGATGTTTACTGCACGAGAGCTGAAAGGAGGAATGTAAATCTCGAACGACTCGTTCCCAGATGTGGTGCTGTATTTTTAGACCTACCGACTTCCGACTGCGCATCGAAAAATTTCCAGTGTACTGTAACATAAAAGGAGAACTGAAGAGGAAAGATTCCACGTTACTCGCTTAGACGCTTTATAATACATCTCCAAAAGCACGTCGCTACTGCGCCAGTAGTCTATTTCATTGTCGTGAGTATATTATTACATCGGTCACACTGACCGTCGTGTTATGCAGTGGAAACAGAATAACTGACACCAAGGAAGTCATCAATTACAAACTTTAATTAGACTCAAACAACACTTATAAATCAAGGAAGGCTGTCTTCTACAAAAGTTCAAGTTAAATCTGTCCAACACACAACAATGAATGTCACCTTATTACAGTTTTGCACTAATTAACACAATAATCACTTCTCAATAAACCGTAACAATCACTGCGAACCGCATTTGTAAAATCGCCAAGTGGAACTCTACTGCCCTGCAGAGTCATGTAAACACTTAGGGATGCGGTACTATTTATTTCCTCAACGTACCTATATCTTCAGCGTAGACATAGTGATGTACGGTACGATTTCCTTAAAACCGGTAACGTAATTATTAGGATATGTTTGTTAGATTAATAAATAAATTTGCCTAATAAATGAAATACTAAATCAGCATTAAACAGAATTACTAACTAATAGGTATTCAAGGAGTTCTATTAATTTCAGTTTAAAGTGTATAAATAAAGAGAAAGCCTGTATTCGCTAGACTTACTCTACTGACATTAACGCTACTCTTTATAATTATGTGGCTTGTGTAAATTTGCCTATCTACTTGAGACGCCGAATATATATTACAAAGAGAGAGACATCTTAGAAAGGGTGCAATCAGGTCACTTTGATCTGACATGACGATGCCAGTATTTGATGGTACGCATTGCGAGATTAGTGAAACCTTGTCTGAGATAAGTAAATAAAGATAAATTCGTAGGTCTCAAACATGATAAAAAAATAGTAATATAAGAACTTTGCGTTCTTACGCAAATCATCCATCTACTGAAATGAATTTTTAGGACAAGCGAGTTGAAAAACTAAACAGCCCCGCATATGAAATTTGAGGTCCTACAGTTAGAAGATCAACAAAAATCTATATGGTGTATCATTAACTTTCGTTTCATAAAAAAATTACCATGTTGTTGAAAAAATAAAAATGATTTTGAAAGTCCTCAAAAGATAACTAAGATAAAAAGATAAATTTTAGTTTATAAAAGACACTTAACATTTATTGATAACAAAACACACACACACACACACACACACACACACAACGCTGTTGTTATTTATTTTTAAAATGGTAGTTTTTAACGGAAACAATAATTACATAGGTGATAATAAAAAATACAAGAATTAAACCTTAATTAGAAACATAAATGAAAATACACAATTAATTTTCAAAGTGATATTAATTAATTAATTAATTATAATTAATTAATATTGATTAATTAATTTATTTATTCTAAGTGATACAATTAAATTTTTTTTATCGATAATACTTTACTTACCTTTCTCAATTTTCAGCCAATCAAGTTTTTCTTTCTTGAACAAGTGATAGCCTACCTTCTTTGTAATCATCACTTGCCCTTTGGTATTTTGTAATTAATAAAGTACGTAATGAAATGTTAAAATAATATAAACTGACGCTATTTTTATATAAACGGAAAAAACAAAACCTAAAACCTCTTGTCAACTATGTATTTGTAATTTACGCCGAATATAGCTAATGTGCTTCATAACATAAGCGTTACCAAACTTTTTAAAGACTGATAAAATCCAGGATTCAGACAAAAATCCCCACGCGGACATTTCTATGTCACGTAAAAAGAAGGCATGTCCGTCGATGGCAATTCTAATGTTAACTAGTTGTGTAAAACGACATGACACTGTGTAGTAGCTGAGTAAACACAACATGACAACATAGCTGACAGTATAGGCTACCTTGACAGTTCGATTGGATTGGCTGTCAGTCAGCTCAAAAAGAGAGAGGAAACGGTATGCAAAAAATATAAAATCGATTGTTCTTCGATTCTTCATTTAATTTCGTGATATTACGTGAATGAGAAGTAATTTCGCAAGTAAGACTATATGTAATTAATTACTATTCTGTAGAAGTGAGAGATGTATAATGACTAGATTATTTACAGAAATGTCATTGCATTTCATAACGATATTGTATCAACACACGTGGTTTTAAGTGTCATTAGATCTGCAATAATTCCACATTCTGAAATATACGAGGAAAAATAACTACTGACTGTATTTTAAAGAAAATATTCAAGAAGATGTAATAATGTTTATATACTTTGTTTTGGGTTGGGATCACATACTTCGTTTTTCCGTTTTATTCTTTAGTTCGTGTATACTTGTTAGAGAACTACGGAATCAACGTCTTGTCTCTTATATAGATACGTGATTATATATGCGAATTGTATTGTGCTCTTTGTTTCAGAGCGAAGTATGCTATATGAAATTCAGTTTCTTTTGAACCCGCAAAAATTCATTACGTCTGATATCAACAAAAATATATTATCATTATGTAACAGCATACAGTGTGCATTTGCAACCCATTAGAAATACACTGCAAGTTTCACAACGTTGTAATTATACAAAAGTGATGCTTTCATTTAAAGTTTCACAATTGAGAGCGTAATGTATGTGAAAATGGCACAAAAATCTCGCTCATCGCTAAAAGGTCTTATACAGAAAGCCTCAACGTTATTAAGTAATAAAGTATAGTGTTCTTGAAAACAGCATTGGGAAACTGTGTGAGGGTGATTTCAGTTACGCACCTCCCTTACTTCCTTATTTACTCAGGCACCATCCCCTAAAGCTATCTTAATAAAGGTTGTGTGGACCTACCGCAGAGAAACTGTGTGGTAGTTTATAAGCATGTGTAGGAGACTCGTAAGGGAAATCAGCTTAGCAAGAAAAGTTTACACTTTGTGGCGAATCTTAAAATGTATTAGGTAAACCATACGTTCAGAATAATACTTAGGACTTAACTGATCGATTTAGCCCTTCCTTTATGGCAAAATTGATCAAAAATTTAATTGTCTCGTCTTTACAGTCTTCCCTGAAACGAAAGCTGTTCTGATTAAGCTCATAAAATATCTCCTTGAAAAGACAAAGACAACATTCCTATTATAAAAGCTTTGGAAGATACGTCAGTAAAAAATAAATTCTCAATGTGGTATTGTAATTATTCTTTTTATTTCTTAATCGGTTTGAGGATAAGCTGATAATTATTGATTATTGGATTTTTTCTCCCTGTCTTTTCCCTGGCGCAATCGTGATTTCTTCAATATATAGTATATATACTTCTTCAAAACTGGCACTATTTATTAACTGGCCAGTTTTAAAGAGGCGAGGCTAACTTCTTCCTTCATCAACCGACGTTAATGAGTTCTGCTGTGGATTGGAATGAATGAATTGAAATGTTGAATTAATGCGTTACTCTGTTTATTACTCTGCAATACAGAATGTATTTTACTCTGCAAAATTAACGCCCTTTTTATGTGTAGTTAGCTTATGGTTCAAACCAAAAGTGTGGAACTCTGGTCTTTGTTTTGTTTCAACTAGTCTAGTCTGTCAATTTCAACTAGTTTATTAACAACAGCGTGAAAACCGGAAATACTTGATTACGTTTTTTAATGGGGCCCTTCAATGGAGATCGAAAAATGTTTAAGCTTCTCATTTGAAAGTGCTAGTACTTCCACTTCTTTCCGCTAGGTTATTCGTACTTTCTTGTCGTCTAGTTCGGTTTGCAGGATACGATTTATCGGCATCAGCGAACCTCAATACTATGGATTACACACGTCAACTGTTCTACTTCCACTTTCTTTATTTAATTATGAAGGCAACTTCTCTATAATATGTAACTTAATGGTCTTAATTTTGGAGGTAACATATTTTGATCCAATGCAAGTTTCATTTCTCCAATTATATCTTCAAGACTAACCAAACGAACCATTGTATTACCATTGTATTATGGTAAATTTTATTTTTATAATTCTACAGGAAACGCTTCTGTTTATACAGTTACAACAAAGCATTTGTAATTTTGACGTCATTCCATTCTGGCAAAGTTGAACCCTTCTTTAACACAGACCTTTATTATACAGCCGTATTCTTATCTGTAATGTAAAATATAAAATTTAAAATTTTATATCAGCTGTGAAATATAAAATTTAAACTTAAGAAATACACTTAAATAAAAAAGGAATTTTGAAGGAAAGGGACTCAAACCTTTTTATCACTGACTTCGAAGCAACTCAAGCCTCTTAGATTACACAATGGACGACAGCCATACGCAAAGACTGCAGCGTAGTTAAACTGATGCTAAGAATTTATGTCCTGCTTCAAAGAGGTGTTATGTGTGTAGTGAAAGTATGATCATAATATTGAGAGGCGAAATATATGGCCAAAATACAAATTACTAGAATTACACAAATCCTCTATGGACATTCTATTTGAACGAAGAACGTATTAGCGGGGAACAACGTCAGATAATAATGAAAAAATGTGTCAGAGAATGAAAGATATTCGTCACAAGGTAGATTTTGAAAGTCTTGGCACAGAAAAATGAATAAGGACGGTAACCAACAGAACCGTATTTAAGGCCTTAGAAACCTCCCCCCCCTCCGACAGTTCGTTGAATGAAACTTCCAGAATTTAAAACTTAGCAGCATCAATAATTATTACTCCTGCCCAGCATTAACAATTTTTATATTACGTTCATTATTTTAATAAATTCCTTCTTCCTCTGGTTCTGCATTCCTTTATAGGCTTAAGCCTCCTATCATTCCCCACTCTTTTCAGCCGCACTCCTCCATTTCCTAATTCCCATGGTTTTAGGTCCTCCGCACCCCATTCCATCCACCGATTTATTGGATTCGTTGGGCCTGGACATCATTGGTATTCACTATGTGTTAGCTCCAATGTTGGCTCCAAAACGTTTTAGACCCTCCTCACCCTTCTTTCACGTGGCCCACGTCTCGCAGCCGTAAGTCACTACTGGCCTTATCAGCCATCTTTAGATTCCCAATTTGGAATATGGCTTAGAATCTTGGATCATACAAGATCTTTATTATTCTTGACGTGATTTTATAGCTACCCAAGTTTGTTTCGGTTTATTTTCAGTCCAAGCTTTTTATCTGTTCTTTCAAATTTAGATAAAAATTCACTCTCAACGAAGGACTCTGGAGATAGGAGGAATTACCTGAGTCAAGGTTATATAGTAAAAAATAGTGTTAAAAAATCTAAAAGTGACATTGAAAATGAAAGGTATTAGGATGTAGAGGAGTTTGTTAGAAGTTCCAAACCCAGAGAAACAAGGATAGTACAGAATTTAAGAAGAAATTTTACGAGAGAATTTCAGCTCTGATCTAATAGGAAAGGAAAAATGGGTGGAATATTATAGAACATTACTTACATGAAAACGTCAGACTTCCCGTAGAGCGTGTGATATTTAGTTTAATACAGTTTTTTTCAGATTTCAAGAAAATTTCCGTGAATTTGTCAAACATGGTCTGAGGGAAATAATAGATATCCCTGTTTTAGACATTCCCATCCAGTTAATTAAATATGCCCCAGAAGTCATTCTTGACCTTCTGACAAACTGTTCTTCCCATGTTTGAAAATGGTAGATATTCTTAATTATCTAGCTAGTATAAGTTCGATATATATAAGAAAAATAATAAGCAAGATTGTGGGAATTATGAGGGTATATATCTGATGGCATTGATGGAGAAACTTATTGATGAGCTTGTAGTAAGAGCAATAATTGAACTGTACATTGAGGACATTAACAAACATGTTCGCATAACATACTCAAGGAAATCGTGCACTGTCAATATTGTTTGTTTAAAACAAGCAATGCAGAAATTATCCCGGGAAAGGGTAGTCCATATTCTGATCGTTGATTTTAAAATAAGCATATGACATTGTGGCATAAGAAAGTTGTGGCAAGCAATAGAGCAAAATGGAGTGAGTGAACATCTGATGAACATGGTAAAGGAAAGCCAAGTAATGTACTACACAGTGAAAGGTTACTGATTATTAGAACCTCCGAAGGTCAGTTAAGGATTTAAAGGCATGATTTAAAGAATTAAACAGTTAAAGAAGGCTGTTTTTGTTCTTACAAAATTTAAAATTCTGAAACCAGTTACAGCTGTCGAAACATTGTAAACATACAAAAAATATATTCTTGTTTGGAAAAAGCAAGTGTTATTTATTATTAACAATAATAACTACAACACAAATAATTTTGAGAAAACGTAAATGTAAAATTGTAAATTTATATTAAGTCGGCTATATAACACAGGACAGAGGCATTCTTTAGTACGGGAATAAGTATTAGTAAGGACAACCTAATTACTTACTTATTTGTGGAAATATCGTTCTTGCAGAAGAGTAGGAGCATAAGGAGCATATCACAAAAAAGAGTAGAAAATAATTATAGAAAGGAACTTCCAGGAGACATGATATATGGTGGTAGGTGAAGAGGGACAAGACCTGTCCCTATACAAATTATTGAATACAACAATGTAAGAATAACATTAACATCAGACGGGTTGGAATATACAGTATAAGATGTCAAAGGGAAGAGGGTTGATGAGACGGCTCAATTCTTTGTATGGTGTGACCATGTAACGAAAACATCAAAGAAACTGTATATAAGTAGATAGTTGAAAACTGTGTATTGTGTGGGGTTGAAACACGGTGTTGTACAGTCAATTGAACCAGCTGTTGGAGACAAGAGAAACAGTTTTTGAAGAACAAGCTGTAAGCAAACAAGATTAGATATCATAAATGTGGAAAAAAGTCATAAATAAAAAATAAAAACACCATAATAGAAAGCATAGAAAAAATGAAATTAATAACATAGAAATGAAGTTGAATTGGTATGGGCACCTATGGCGGATGTCTGGAAATGGATGTCGACAGAGTTTGAAAAGTAGACGTAATGGGATGAGCCGCGTGAGAGAAATAAACGACGGCACATTTTCACCTCTACTGTTTCTATTATGTCTGCTTCAATCCCCTTAATTCTGTCATTAATATCCTCTTATTATGTCTGCTACATTCTTAATTTTATCATGTCTAGGCCATCACTAGTATCGTTTCCAATAATCCATCTCCATAACTTTGATTATGGATTTATTTCTTTTATTTACCTCAAACAATCCAGCCCTACATAAGTCTATGCTCTTTTCTACGTTTTATACATCCTAATCTTAGTACACTTTGTAACTCGAGTACTCTATAGTCTTCTTCTTCTTCTCAATCAGGGACTAGGTGAATCACCTGTTCCAGTCCCAAAGGAATATACCCACTTCACCAATGCTTCCTAGGTCTTCCTATACTTCGTTGTCTAACAGGTTTGTATTGCAGATCTTCCTTAGGCAACCTACCATCTGGCATTCTGTTCAGATGAGCAATCCATCTCTCTTTCTTCTCTACAATTCGATTTTGGACACTAACAATGTTCAACTCTTTATGTATGTCTTCACTGTACAGTATATCTCTTCGTGTGCAATTTTAACACATCCCAAAAATCTCACTTCCGATGTCTGTATCCTACTCAGATGTTTATTCGCCGGAAGCCAAGTTTCAGAATCATACAGTAACACTGACTCAACCATTACCTTTTAAAATTTTAGTGGTGTTTTTTCCTTTTTTTTTTCTCGACAGCACTCGACGGATTGTGCCACACATTGACTGAAACTTAGGTAACTTGTGATCAACATCGTAATCCACATCATAGGTGATGTCACAGCTAAGATAGCGGAAATCCCGTATACTCCTGTGTACTTCCTGTATACTCTTATTATCCATTGCAATGTTAGTCCGTAAGGGGTATTTACCCATAAATGGATAGTTTTGTCTTCTGCACAGACATTTAGGCCTACATGTTGTAATTTGAACAGACTTGCTGTAAGTGGAACAATAATCTCTAGAGCTCGCATTCGTTGTTTTGGATGATTACTTAATCATCCGTAGACAGCGTTATATTCATATATGCTCTACAATTTATTTTTATTTCCGGATCCGTTCGTAATTTCCACTCAACATCAAGTCAAATCAAATGTTGAAGTCATTAAACAGTGCTGGAGACACGCTACAGCCTTGATGCACTCCCTGATTAATGTATCTTCTCTCCAGAAGTTACTTCAAAAATAAAATATTCGAGATAGAGTGAATTCTTTCATTAATTGTATTTTCATATAACTTATAAGTTGTATATATCAACTTTTTACATCTATAATTTGATGGCACAGTTCTATCACGTTTCGTAAAAACAGAAATAACCTTGGCTACTCTCCATTCACCTGGAATCCTGCATCTCTTCCAGCACACCTCCTCACTCCATAGTACATTAATCAGTCGTCTTGCCCCATTCTTGATTTAAGCAAGCAGATCCTAACTTTTGTTAGTAACAAAAGTTATAAGAGCTACGAGTAACAACAAGTATTTAGAAATAATAAACAGTAACATCTCATGGCGATTACAAAAAATAAAATCAAGAATGGGGCAAACTATTGAAGTAAATTTTTCTAAAACGAGGCAACTCTGGATGTCAACTTTTCGATATTTTAAAGATCAATTATTATTGTAAACCTTGTTTTATAATTCGAGTCTGCCGCGAGCTAAAGTAATTAATTGTTGCTGAAGAACAGACATAAAAAATCAGGACCTTTTGCCGGTATTACTGGAGACAGACATTGTAATGCAACCAGATATAGCCTCTAAAAATACCTATAACTGATCAATTTATTTCATGAAATTGAAAATAGAAAATAAGATACAAAGATTTAAATTACGAAAGTTTTACATGAATTTGTATCTCCCTATGTCACAGTGGTGTCAAATTGGTATAACTGAATAAAAAGTATTCGCTATTCACTATACGGTATAGTGTAAAGTGTCACATTGCTATAAAATACATACATTGTTATATAAATATATAAACATAAAATAGAATGTATAAAATATAAAATGTAAAATATAAAACTTCGGATAATATTAGGACACGGCAGCACTACGAAATTGAATTAACGCTGTTGTCACTCAACTTATCCTTTGCAACTTATCCCCCCCCCCCCAAACCACCCAATAACAGAAGTTCCCCTATTTCTCTGGTGAAATTTTCCTCATAATTACTCGAAACTAATTACTCATCCGTTGCAACCTATGTATCAACATCCGTGTATCTATTAATACATCATATTAATGATGTATTAACATCATCCACATCATGTTTGTAAACTTATCAAGTCATCTTACGATAGCGTTTCATGTATGTGTGGATTCACCTCACATCGGTAGACATTCAATATTGCCAGTCAAAACAGGAAGGCCATTTTAATTTAAGGTTTCATCAACATAATCATCATCGTCATAATCGTCATCATCACTTATAATTTTGCTTATTATTAACGTTTTAGTTATTAATTAAATAAATCAGTTTTAGTAAAACAAAGGATGTTCTTCAGGTGTGTATGGAAAGTAGATGTCTCCCAGAGAGGTGTTAAAGACAAACTTGTGATTTGCATGAAGCTAAGATAAACTTAACAAAAGCCGGAAGGTATTTGCAAGTCATACATGCATATTTTATACTTGCTGTATATGTGCCATACAACTCGCTGAAGTACGCACTTTATTCAAGACTTTCTTCACCAAGAGTTTACAGTCTGAATGATATTCTCACAAACTGTTTGTGTTTGAGTACTACTTACAAAGACTAGTTTAAGACAACTTGCTACGAGTTTTCAGAACGACAAGTGCAGTTTTTACACGGCTATACAAGTTTACGTATTGTAAACTGATGATAAAAAACTTACGTTTGGTTTTAAACAATATCAATAATACTATTGACAGCTTTAATATTACAGAGATTGGTATAACTTAAAATTACCCAATAATTTGTACTTTTTATTGTAAATAATTTTCCCTGTTTATTGTAAATATTTTAAAGTGCTTTTTTACCTTTACTTTTGTCAATTAAGATTAAGAAGTTTGTTCCTTCAAACAATTTAAATTCTCTTAATATAATACACAGTAATTACTGAAAAATACAATATTATTATTATATTATGAAATGTTGTTCCATAAATTTTATTGCTTTCAGTTAATACGCTCTGCTTTTGCCAATACCTAAGGCGATTGAAATAATACATAATGCGTAAATAGACATAATACGTTATTGTAAAGACGGTAAATTCTGTCTATAAAAATACATAAATTCTGTCTTTTAAATAACTAGAAAATGTTAGTGGGTAAATTATTTATTTATCTACCGGAAATCTTCACTGAATTGTCAGCTGACATGAGACGTAATGGGTCATTATCAACATTTTATTTCTCATGTAACTAGACTTGGATTCAAATAAATTATTTGACGAGAAAGTAACTACACAGATTCTGTGTTTAAGGTTAAATAATATTATTAAAACTGTATCATATTAATCCTTTTTACGTTAATAATTAATTATTTTGACAAATTTTACATGTATCGTATTGTCTATTATACAATGTAGGAACTTAAACAATGCAGTCCTTATTTAAACAAACTAAGTATATAACTATATATACAACTTACTATATACATATTTCGCATATAATTAACTATATATATCGCACTGAAACAGTCACACTATGTGTGAATATATGGAAGCATATTTACAATAAGTCTTAGTCAGTGTCGGGGTGGGAATGTTACAAGACAATATCCTTATTAGAATAAGTACTGCATGTTAACGTAGTTAAGACTATAATAAACAATTACAAAGACAGCGGTGCAGAGTAGTGTGAAAGTAGAAATGTTGTGCGCGTATCGAATTGTGTGAAGATAATTAACAGTAAGCCGATTAACAAACACACTATAAGTGATTTATATTAGTGTGCAAATTTGAATAACTATTAATAACTAATTATTTTAATATTAAATAAATTTTATAGTATTTATTCAGCTGACAAAGTACTTGCATGCAGCTATGCAAGCACAAGCAGTTGAAACACGTGGTTTGGAAAGGTCTAGAATCCGGAAGTTCATGTTCAGCGGTATGATTTCGATTTTCTAGTACAATCTAGAATGTTTTAATAGGCAAAAATTACGTCATTACCGATTTATAAAAGCACGGGTGAGCTGTGTGTTAAGGAGTTTCTAATAAGGAGTCTCTCGTAGTGTCTGGGAAGTCTGTGTGTATCGCCGAGAGAGCGGCTGAGTTAGACTACGAGTACAGCATGGTGTTCGAGATCTTCAACGACCGAACGCTGTAAACGAGGACTAAATCAGGAGCAGCTTGGACGGACACAACACCCACGAGGAAACCCTGAGATCGATATCCCAGCTTAAAAGGACAACGGCCAGTGTGAATGCAAGTGCAGGCCTGCGAGATCTCCTGACCGATCCAACTTAACCAAGCAAATTCTAGAAAAGTGAAATTATGAAAAGTCTTGTAAAATATGAAAGAAGTAAAGACTCTTTTTAATTTGCTAACTGTCAAATATTTCAATATTATATATTTTTGTATTAATAATTTTCGAATATAAACAGTATGTTTTATATAAAACAATGGTGTAACCAATACATCTATTAAGTCACCCAATCAAAATTTATTTCTGCAAGATACATTGCAAATACGAGTCGTATATATGGACTTTCTTACTTTAGTAACCATCTCTTTTTGTGTTTTTCCATAATTTGTTATTGGGCTTCGTAAGTATTCAAACGACGGAACCTTTTCAAGTATTTGTCTACCAAAGTTGCAAGTGATTCTGTTATCCCCAGTTTCTTATTTATTCATTTGTTTTTTTTTTGTGTTTTTTTTTGTTAAGTAAAATATTCACTGTCACTATCTCTTCAACCTCCATTGTTGCTTCTTACCTTTTAGTTGTCTCAATCAGTAAAATTTAAATATCATTCCATATATTGTCTAATTTTACAGGAACTGTTTTTTTATCCTGTCTCTGTTTGAAGGTTATTCGTCTTCTTATATTTCTTAACGAAATTTTCATAATAATTATGAAGAGCAGAGGGCTCAATATATTCTTTTGTTTAATACCTATATTTAGGAAAAATCACTTGCATTGTACTATAGCACAGACGTTGTTATATACTCTATTTATAATTCTAATGATCTTTCCAGATGTTTCTAGTCTTTTCTAGGCAGTTTTGTTTTTATCTCAATCGTACCGAACGGTCTATATAAGCAGTAGTTGTTGCCCTGTGTCCATATTTCTTTCTGTTATGCTTCTTTTAACAAAGATGTTATGTGCTGTGTTTCAATTTATTGTAAATTCGGCTTGCTTTTCTTCCAATTTAGCTTCGATGAATGTCCTCAGTTTTTATTTTATTCTCCTAACATGATTCTTAAGAGTGGTTGTGAATTGTGACAAATTTGTTGTGGTTGTGACAAATGTAGTCCTACAGTTTTCGCACTTCATTTGGTTTTCTTTCTTTTAAATGTTATATGAGGTTCCTTTCTCTTTACTCCGGAATCATCATCGTCGTCGTCGTCGACATCATCACCATCATAGTCATCATCTTTATTATCACCATCACCATCACCATAATCATCTCCATAATCATAGCCATATTTATATATATTTCACTGCAATGCGCCTGTTCCTCCTGTATTTCTCCGGCATTTTTTATTCAGTCTTTCTAATGATAGTCTACCAAAAACCACAAATTTATTACAACCCGAAGTACTCAATCTTTAGGATGTAAGATCTTTATGTCTCAAGTTTTTCAAAAAAAAAACTTTTTATGAAAAAGTATAAAGAATATGGAAATATCTAGTCTTCTGTGAACATACATTTTATGCGTAGTTTCCTAATCCGTTGGAAGTGGGAACAATGAAATTAAATTTGCCGCTTCAGACGCTCAACATTTACTTCGTATCTACTTCCTGTCAACAACACTTGTACTCTTATTTTTTAATGCGTTTTCAGTCGCTTCATTCCCTCTTTAAAATCTTCACTTCCAGCTAATGACATGCTGAAATCGCACATTTTAATAAGATAAACTACTATAATGTACTTACCTACATATTGCCTATTGCCTACATATACTTGTGTATGTCTGTGTTTTAACGGTTTTTAAATTTTACGATATATAAAATATTGTTCTCAGACATTTTTACGTTTCTCATCTGAGACTGGTCATTTAATTACTGCAGAGTACCTCGTCATCAGTAAGAAAACAGGCTACAAGTTTTTATGCAAAAGGTGTTAGCAGTAAGTAAAAACAGTGTTTCTTATCTGATGATTTAGAAATAATTTTAAATAATAGTCACATTATAAATATTGTAGCTATAATATTATATATAATTTTATAATATTATAGTATATTCTATAATATAATATATAATAATTATATTATTATTATGAATAATATTATATTTACATTATAAATATTATATCTTATTACATATTTAAACGTAATAACTAATTTTATTGATTAGAGATGTTTTGTTCAATAATTGTTTATTATTTAAAATCTTTCCTTCACAGCCGCATATCTATTAAGTTGTTTATACTTGTTCAAGAATGTAATACAATGAGAGATACTTAGATTGACATTCACGTCTTCCCTACAAGCGTGCTCAGCAAATAAAACAGAAATCGAAGGGGAACGTAATCGAATTCACCAAGGATTTCGGAAAATAAAGGACGTACAAATATGCTCATCCATAAAAACGTAGTATATGACTCGTGGCAGTTGTACTGTATTAAGGGGTTTTCTTACTGCAATAATCTAATTAGAGCTGTGGGCTGCGAGGTTCGAATGGTAGTTAGAAAACAAATTCCATTTATATTATCTGTGCCTCGTACTTAATCAGGATACATTAAAAATTTTAGGCTTTAAATTACATTCACCTATACATGTTTTTCATCTGGTATACAGTATATAAAGTTACTGGCGTTTACGTAATCCCGAGACGCAAATTACGTTGCAAGAGAAAAACCTTATCTTACTACATACATACTGTTTATGAATGACGTTGTTTTTATTATTAATTATTTCTCATGTATTGCTGCCCTACTTTTAGAAAAGCAGTAATACAGGTGCTAACGGACTGATCTATTGTATCAATGTCATTGTCAGTATCAGTGGTCATTCTCTGAAGTAAGTGGTACTATAGATTTTATCATGCAGCGTCCGTTAAAACATTGAAGTAAAGTAACAACACTTGTTCAGCGATAAACAGCCTTTAAAAAATGTCTATCAACTGTCGGACCAAGAAAATTACTTATACTGTAAATTACTTTTAATTATAATAAATAATTAATTAAAATAAACAATTACTTATATAGACTAGAGGGGGCGGATTCACAAAGTGCTTTCGTGTTCGGTACACAAAAATCAACAACAATTCGATTTACACTATCAATAATTATTTAAATTAAGTTAACATTTATTTATTCATAGACTTGTTTCTCGAGATCATATTTATGACAATATTATAAATGTGTTTTGTAATATTATTTTATAACAGGTCACCAACGCCAAGCGAATCCGCCGAGTTACTTCTTGGACACAGGCTTAGACAAAGCATTTGCTTTCTTTGAAGCATGTTGTTTACGAGCAATATTGTCTCAGCAATACCACAAAACGTTTCTCATAATATTGGGTTTTCCTGATGCAAATTCACTATTTTCTACACACTGCTCAAAGTTAACTAATGCACAGAAATATTTCCGAGAGGAGAGCGTTGATAGTAACGATGGTATCAGAAAAAAAAATAGTGATAATAAAAGATAAGATTTTATGACATTAGTACCTAATTAATTTATTAGATATATTTCAGCGTCATGTATGAACACATAAGTCGAAAGGGTAAAGCGTAAATTTTAAAAATGTAAAGAAATTATCCACACTTTTAAACTCTTAACCCCCCCCCCCCCCATGATTCAAGTTGGTCAACACGGTACTTCGTTAATATCGAAAGACATTCACGTAGAAGAAGAAACGTATTGTTAAAAAAGGCCAACAAATTTGACAAATACATTTTTTTAACATTTCAATATCTTACTTACTTTATTAGACTCTCATATCTGCGTTGTCAAGCGATGGTCGTTTCTTCCCTTTCCTATCTCCTGTTTTTCTCATGCATATTTATGTTCAGTTGAATCTTAATATAAACAAATATTGTTTATTTGTTTGTCAGATTGATATCTTCCTCCACATCAGACAATTCGTGGCATGTAGCAGTTTGTCACGTTACTCCACATCTTTCAAAGTTTCCTACTGTTTCATTTTTCCATTTCGACTTCCCATTACATTTACCTTTTTTCTTTCGGTCTCACCGAACTGCCGAACTACCTCAGTTGCTGTGTTTTCATACCTTAATATTGTCTCTAACTATGTCACATTTTGTCTTATTAATTCTAATAATCCCCCTAATGTTCTCCAGAACTTTTATTTTACATGTAAGATAATCCGTAGACGACCATGGTTTACAGCTCTTCGTAAGCGTCGACACCGCAATTGATTCGTGTATTTTCTTAGCCAGGTTATTTGAATAGCAGTTTTCGTGTGTATAACTTTACCGGTTGCTTTGTACTGGGTGATGTCTACATCATTAATTAGGACTTCAGAGTTTAAGTGTTTACGATTTGAAAATGGTGGGAACACTGAAATTTCTCATTCAAAAGCGGTCCAGCAGTACTTTAAGTCATAAATTGTGGCGTTTGTAGGAAGGTAAGTAATTCAGTTCATTCTAATATTTAACAGATGTTCAGAGCCCATGTATTTAGCTTGAGGTAGTTTTATTTATAATTACTGTACGCGTTCTTGATTTACCCAAAGTGCACGTCTATCCACACATAGGCTACGTTTGGTCTTTTTTACTTTTATCCTTCAGTTTAGTTATAAGTCCGGGTACGAAAATTTTAAAGTTGATAATCAAAGTTTAACTTTGATAATTTGATAATTGTGATATAAACTTTGATATAATATTGCAAATTAGCAACAATGTACTCAATTGTATGTGTGTACAAGAGGGGATAGAAATATGGCACTCAGATATATAGGTAGTAGGCAAACAGACAGACAGATAGGTAGATATACAGACAAAGTCAGACACACAAGAACACAAACAAACAGGACCTACCCAAACACACAAAAATAGTACTTAGCCGACAGAGCCATCCTTAGCAGTCGCGGGGCCATGTGCAACCTAGCCTCAGAACCTCTATAACCCTAACTCTCCCCCCCAACTAAACCTAACTCCTTACATTCCAGAAAAATTCTAAATTTATAGAGAAAGGTATAAAACTGAAAAATTGAACTACCACAATGTGTATTAAAACAAGGCGCGAAACATCTCAATTATTTTCTTTCTTTGAAATCCAGACTCCCATTTACAAAACTTACCAGAGTCTCTAGTCATTTCTAAAACACACACGCAATATAACGACACTACCGTTCACAATTCACACCCATAATTTCCAAAGCTTACTAACACGGTTACGATGCGGTGCGATTTCCAAAGCCTACAGACCCAATAATGCGAAGAAGACCCATCTTCGACCCATATTTTGTACAGTTCAAGAAAATTCAAGAAGACAACTGACGGTACTTTGCACAAAATGTCAATTCCGACACTATATTTCCGAGGAAAATACTATTGCGTTTTTAGTAACATACATGTCCCTTTGACAGCTATAGTCGAATGTTTCTATACAAACTTGGTTATAGGCCTACATAGCGTAATCATGAATGTTTCTTATGATTTACACGACATATTAACTTCTGTAAATATTACTTCTTTCCGCATCTGTTTCCTACTCAGAATCAGTGTCGTCAGTAATAAAAATATCATTGATATTGTCTATAATCAAGTCTGGACAGTTTATCATCCTCTTTCAGCGCATGCCGAACACAACGCCTCGCACTACCAAATGGACTAATAGTTTAATCTCTTGTAAGGTTTAAGATATGGATCTCCACGTGGACAGATATAGCTTCAATACTAGAATGCAGGGTTGTTTTTAAACATGGGCCTTCTGGGCCTGGGCTCAGGGCGGCAAATTTTAGGGGGCGGCAGAAAATTAGAAAACAAATGATTTTGAGTAAGATGAATGAGTGCAGGGGCAGAGAAATTTTCCCTTGTAAGCTTTTTAAGGGGAAATCACAATTTGGTGAAAGTGGCTTTAATGACTGGAAGCATGCTAACCAACGAGTGATGAACATTAGAATTCTCAATCTCACCGTGACTGTGTTTTAATGTTTAAAAGAAGGAGTAATGAACAGTGTAGAATTGATAAATATTTATTGAATCAGTTAGAAGAGGAAGTTAAATATTGGAGGTGTGTTCGGCAGAGAGTGGTAGCTGTCGTTAAAAAGTTTCATCTCATGGACCAGCGTTTCGTGGAGAAAACGAAGTGTTCGGCTCAGTAAAAAAAATGGGAATTTTATGATGTGTATAGAACTTATTGCAGAATTAGACCCATTCTTAAAAAGCCACATAGATCACTTTGGGAATCCAGGCCAAGATAAGACATCTTATTTATCGCATGCTACTCATGAAGAACTAATTAAAAAAATGGCTGAAACCGTCATTAATGAAATCACTAAAAAATAAAACAATCAAAATATTTTTTAATAATAGTGGATTCTACTCCACATGTAACACACAGTGATCAGCTAACCTTTATTTTAACGTATGTGAATGATGAAGATGAGGGTGTTCCTAAAGAACGTTTTCTTGAGTTTATGAAAAATACAAGGCTGCACAGGTGAAGAGCTTGCCAAAGCTGTGTTTACTTTCCTCCAGAATCATGACTTGGACATAAGGAATCTTCGAGGGCAATCATATGATAACGCATCTAGTATGTCTGGAATTTATTCTGGTTTGCAGGCAAGAATTAAAGAAGTTTATTCCCTAGCACTTTACGTACCATTCTCTGCCCACTCTCTGAACCTAGTGGGTTCAAGTGCTGCAAATAGGTGTAGGTTTGCTGTTGACTTTTTTGACCTTCTACAAACATTGTACAACTTTTTCAAAGTTTCAGTCTATCGCTGGAACCTTTTAAAATATTTTTTTACTTCAAAAAACCTCTCTATCAAAACTCTAAGTATTACGAGGTCGTCTGCCAGAGAAGATGCATGCAAAAGTTTAAATACAGATTTTGAAGTTATTATTAAGGCCCTAAAATTAATTTCAGAAGACAAGACTGAAAAGTCAACTACAAGGCAAGAGGCAAAAGGCATCCTGAGAAAAATTACCTCTTCTGAAACAGTTAACAGTTTTCATGGCTACTGTATGGGGGGGGGCTTTGGTAGATTCGGAGATGTAATGGAAAAAATACAATCTGAAAGAATGAGCGCTGGCACAGTTGTTAAGCTGTACAACTCCCTTATTAATTTTGTTGAAGAAATGAAATGTTCATTCGAAGTCTACAAGAACATTGCGGAAACTAAACTAAAAAGTGTCCAACAATTAACAGAAGAAGAAGAAACTAAAAGAGGTGTGAAGCGTACAAGATTTTTGGATGAGTCAGATAGCGAATCAGAAGTAGACCTAGAAAGTCAAAGTTCTTCGTGTATTCTGCAGACCACCTATACTCAGACACTAATGAAACTGCTCACAGAGTTAAAATATCGAGTGTCAGTTTACACTGAGTTTTCTCAGAAATTCACTTTTCTATCAGATCTTATGGAAACTAATCTTGAGATATAATGCAAGCTGCTGACAGATTACAGAAGACATGTCCAACAGATATAGAAGAATCTTTTGGAACAGAATGCATTCATCTAAAAAGTATTTTATTATTATTGATTGTTAAACTTTCACTTGTGAACTTACTTTGTTTTTCCCCGTACGCGTTTCGGCGTGATGTGTGCCTTCGTCAGCGGTGTGAGACAGAATGTCCGGAACTTGTAACGGTTTTTTGGTTGGTAGTATTTGAGTATTAACCCATTCAACCTACCAACCAAAAACCGTTACAAGTTCCGGACATTCTGTCTCACACCGCTGACGAAGGCGCACATCACGCCGAAACGCGTACGGGGGAAAAACAAAGTAAGTTCACTAGTGAAAGTTTAACAATCAATATTAATTAAGTGCTGTGAATGAAGAAGATGAACTATCAAGACAACTGTAAAAAGTTTTCTTCAGGAAGAAATCATTAATAGTGATGATAAATCACTATCACTATCACATTTGTACAGACTTCTGATTTCTAAGAATTTACTAGATTTGTATCCTCATGTTGCCATTGCTTTGAAAATTTACCTGTCTACCCCTGCTTCAGTCTGCTCAGCTGAAAGATCTTTTTCTACACTAGCAAGGATTAAGAATTATTTACGCTCAACTCAAACTCAAAATCGTTTGATTCACTTAGCTGTTCTTGCAATCGAAAATGACTTAACAACAAAATTAGATTATGAAGATGTGATCAGCAAATTTGCTCATGAAAAGGCCTGACGTAAATCAGTTATTAATTAGGTATAGTTAAGACTTGTTAAACAAATGTATTTACAATAATTTTTGAATTTTTATGCATGTAGGCTTTTTTGTCACTGTAAAGTAAAATGTATTTCATGCCAAAAATATAGTTGTTCTCTTAACTGTACATCTTTTTATTATTTTATGAACGCTTTTTTATAACGTAATTGACAATATAAGCTTAAAATTACTTGTATGAAAAAATGATCAGTTGTTATTGGTTGGAGGCGGGCGTCAGATAGCCTTGGGCCCAGGAGCGTAAGTGAGATAAATGCGGCCCTGCTAGAATGACAATGTTTTTCTGTCGATATAATATAAATTAAGCAACAGATATTGAAAAAGTAAACAGGAACGAGTTAAGTAACATAAAGAATAATTAAAAATAAAAACATCCTCGCCATCACTTTTTCTCTTACGAAGAGAGCGCGGGGGCCAGTGCGACCGCACCTCTAGCAGCCCCTAAGGGCAACTAGTTGTCGATTTCTAAAGTTGTCTGTAAATGTGTTTTAGTTACGCAAACACTCTGAATTCTCTTGTACGTTTATGAGTCGCTGAATGACGACGAATAAAATTGAAACACAAAGCAAAATTTACCGTGACAATAGTTTTAACCTAACAGTCATAAGCTGAATCTCTATAGAGCAATTGATTTGGTGGTTATTTGAAAATATATAAAGTGATTTAATGTATTTATGTAAACTATTTAATTACATTAATCGTGTACAATTTAATTAATACACACAGTACTCACGTGTGTACACATAGGGACTACATACATTTAAATGCACCAATTACATACATTATTTATGGCGGGGGAAACGACTGTATTAGAGTTGTGTTGTTAATATTAAGACTAATGTACGTAGTAAATAATAATTTAATAATTTAATTAATAATTAAAATTAATAATTTAATTTAATAATAATAATAATTTACCAGAACACTAATGTACTTTTAGTGTTATTATATATTCAAATAAAAAGGCTGTTAATCATCAGTGTGACACTGTAGACTAAGCTCATGTCCTAGCGTGTTCCAAGTCCTGTCAGTACCAAGGGACCTATAAGCATGGATCAATATCACTTACGAATACAATGTGATCTGCTTACAGAACAGAAAAGGAAGTTTCCAGTATTAAATGTAACGCGAAATGAAAGACATAATGTTTTCAATACACAAACCCTAGTCCCGCCACACACACTCGCGCGCGCACTATAATGCAATCTATATACTCTTAAATGCATACCAATAGTAACAGTTCAATTTCATTAACGTAAGATAAGACTTTTTATTTATATATAAGACTTCATTGTTTATAAATAATCTGGTAAAAATATTTAAAAACTTAGATATGTTTGTCATTACGTGATGCAGGTTTATCCATTAATTACACAATTCTAGGAAGCAACGGGCAAAATTCTGAAATAAGACTACCATGTACATATTACAGATTGGTATCAACTCTACTTTGATGAAGACAACAAATGAATGCAGAGGAAATAAAAGATAAATAAAGGGGGAAGATAATCTAATTCACCGTTCTACGATTCCAGCGAGGAAGGACTATGTATTATAGCCGATGTATGAATTTGTGGACACTCATCCACAAAGCCACGATCTATCGTAAATCTCTGTTTTAGTATCTGCTAGTGGCCAAGTGGCCTATGGGCTAACTTTGATGTCCAAATAAGATTTGTAATACCAAACGTCACAAGAAAAGATGTTATTTTTAATAATCAGTATCAATTTTCCGTACTCGGTGTTGTACTTGTTTTGGAACTAACTCAGTTTCGAGTAACCCACTGGCACGGAGCCAACGACTTATAGCTTCGAATTAATTCTACAGAGGCCAAAGTCACAAAGTAGTTTATTTTCACGAAAACGTTCCAATACAGTAATCGTCAGTTTAATCGCATTTGTTCAGGCCAGTTCGCCGAGAATTATATATTATATAGTTTTCTATATACGTAACTCAAAGTTTCTTGCAGCAATTATATGTTATTGTGATATTATTCAAAATAGTTTCTTCTCCGAGTGGTGTATTACGTTTTTTCGTTTCAAAACTGACGCACGTTTCACTGAAACATATCAGCATATCATCAGAGAATACTACTAAACCCAACATTCACAATAAAAATGGAATAAACAAAATAGAATGTCCAGATTCAAATAAATTTTACGTAGACCAAAAAAAAACTCCATAGATTCCTTCAGCACCTCAATGCATTTTTTAAAACCAAATATTTATACATCTAATTTACCCACACAATGCCTAAACAATAACCACCAATTCTCAGACACTTAAAATATAAAGTTAATTAAAAACCTACAAAAAGGTAAAAAAATGAATATTTGGGAAAATCTTAATATTTACAAATCCAATAACAATAATTTACTAATTAAAGAACAAACTCAAATAAAAATCAAGCAAAATGATATATTTAAAATTATAAATGTATTAAATTAAATAAAAATAAATAAAATCAAAACATTAAATATTTCCAATATAACCGAAAAAACAACTGCTTAAATAAATAAACATTAAAACAACCGTTAATTAATTTAATTTTTGGATTTTCCATTTTACATTGAAATCGAAACATATTCGTTTATTCGTTAGTTTCTATATTAACGTAGAATTATTTCGATTGTTTTGATTTATTTACAAACCTCTGATGATGCTTATGTGTTTCAGTGAAACGTGCGTAGGTAATGAAACAGTAAAAATTGTACTAATAGAGCTTATGTACAAATAAAACATATATGTCTTGAATAACTTATTTCGTACACTATATGTTCGGCAGAAGGTAAATTATAAAATTTGTAAAATAAAGGACAGTCACATCGCCACATTACACACTAACAACACATTTGTATATTGTCTTAGCAAAGTTAGGGATAATTAAAAACAAAAGACAGCGTTCTGTAGGCGCCTGTTCACCCTTTGTTGATTGTACAAAATAAGCAGACCTAACTATTTTAGTAGTGCAGACCTAAGCATTTATTGTCTTTAAACAAATGACTTAAGTATTTTAATAAGTGTAATGTGTTAAAAAATATGTTTGGAAGAAATATGTAGTATGTTTTCAACATAATAGCAAACAATGCTCTGCGCCTGACCACGAACTATACAACAATTTGTAGAAAATCGAAATTCCATTTTGTTGATGGAACTGGACAAAGAATGTGCAGTTGAGTTGTCTCCACTTATGAGTAAACTTACTTGTGCACTGTGAAGGAAAACACTGTACTTTTAGTAGTTCGTTGTCTTGGTTATAAAATTAAGAGCCCTCAATCTAAGTAATCGTGTAAAGCATGACAATATTTAACATCTGTATAATCAATATGTACGATTCTGCAACTAACATCTAGCAGCTATGAGAATCCAATAAAATTTACTTGTTTCGTGAACATGAGAACAAAATCCTGTGCTATAATAATGAAATAAAATTTATATCCACTAACCAAAACTCATAAATAATTTAACATAAAAGTTAGCGGTGTATTCGTATAGTTGTTTACATAAGTGTAAGGTTTGTAAACTTAGAAACAGTACTTTTGAAAGAATAGATAACAATGCGTGCTTAACCTTCCCACTATACTCACGAAAATTAAGTTTCCTACTGCATTTAGTGCAGTCATCCTGCCAAATGGACGACCTTACGATAATATTTCTCTTACAATAACTGTTTAAGAATTCTGAGTAACAAATTGAGAAAAATAGTACTTATTGCCATTTTCTTCTGTCGCTGACCAACACGAATGCCAAAGACTTTTGTCGTCGTCTTGTGATTGTCGAATGGTTTCGTGAGTGTGAGAATATACAAAATCTACATCACTTAAACTGGAGCTTAATAGTTTTAGTCTAAAATTATTTTAAGTTGTAACTGTACCTTACCGTCATGTTAATTCATCTCTGAGACATAACTTAAATGAGCAGTGTGTATTTTAAACTGTAAGTATATATTATTAAAAGTATAATGATCTGACAAACACAGATATGGTTTTATACTTGCACGTTAATAAACTTATTGTGTTGATAATCACACACTGTATTTTTATCTTCACTCGTTCCTATCATTTATACTTTAGATCATTAAAAAATGGTCCACCTTTTCATATCCTCCCGGAAAGAGGAATGTGAAACAAGAATTTGTCAAAAATTAAAATCTCCTTTACTCCAGTAAAACAAAAAGAAGTTTATCACAGTGAACAATGATTTTAAAAATTGTGCAATTAAAAATTTCATTTGAAATTCTACAGTGTGTTTTGTTACTTTTAAATTCCAGAATTTTTTAATTTTATCGTATCTTTCAGGAATAAAAATAAATACTTCTTAAAATGTTTTCCATTGAAGATATTACAGCAGCTATCTCATCTGTGCTTAATCAAAGACTAAATATTGATGTTAGTTGATACACCAAAAGTCACACGGTCCATTCGTTCGGGTAATTTTCAGCCGTTGCAAACAAAGGATATGGTCTTTGCGTATGTGTGCTGACGTGTGCATGTGTGTGTTTGTGTGTGTGCGTGTTTGTATTGTAAGTTTCAAGAGGGCAAAATAAAAACATACCACATTTAATAAATTATAATTAACATATATTTACTCGAGTTTGCACTGTTTTGTGTATCTGTTTTATGTACAGATAAAGTCAATTTTAAAAATTGATAGGTTTTCAAATAATCAAACAATTTTGTCGCTCTCCCTTTGCTCTACTCCTCTACGAGCAAAACACAAGCTTCGAAACTTGTACTGGTGTAGAAGTCTTTAGGATGGTTCGGTTTTCTCTTTGTCAGTCAATTCTTTGACGACGGAGTCCAATGCAAAACAAACGTCTCGCCAGGCGCTGTTGTTAGTACATGCGAGTGATGTAGTCCGATATACAGTACATTTATGTGTCATACAATTGCTTTATGAGAGTCGAGGGCAGTTATATGATCAAAATCTGTGTTAGTATTTTAACATCTACGATCAACATTTAAATTCAGCCTCGTCTACGATTTAAGTCTACTCAGATAATCACTAATTGACAACCTAGTACAAAGTTTCCACAAAAACCGCAGAAGCTGCTTGCAAACCAGCCCGCACAATTCGTCGTCTGAACAAGTGCATGCAAATGTATAAACAACAATTGTATAAACAATAATCTGAACAACAACACATGTATAAAATTATTTTGTTGCGGGCATGGGCATGCACCAAGTTTATGACTCTTGCGGGCGCTCTGCGGACCCGCAGTAAAAAGTACATGCGACGGGGCACATCCGCACCGTGTGAAAGACTCCATAGAATCTATTGGTTAAAAAAGTCACGCGGGAGCGCACCGCTTCGTTTGAAAAGTACCTAGCATGGGCTATAATTAAGTATAGCGTTCAGAAAATATTTTCCATTGTTTAATTTCAAAGTGTTGTCACCGCTGTTCTGTGCCACTACAGTTTTTACTAGAGGCAGAAATCAAACTACATAGTGAATGGCTGTGACATAGTAAAGAGCACTAAATAAAAAACTAGGAGACTGAGATAGCGCCTACAGAGAAAAATACGGAGACATTGCTACGGAGATATTGTTGTAACAGAGAAAGTTCTGAGAACGGAACATTAGTGAAGCTTATAGTAAGAGTTTCATTTGGCATATACTGAAAAAGCTAGTTCTGGCGGTTAGTGCAACTGAACTTTTCTAATACATACTAAATATTGACATCTTCCGGTGTATAATCCCAATCCCTTAGCGTTGATTCGTTTCACTAATTTTAGAAATCAGTTGTAGCTTGCATATAAATACCTCTTTTACTCGTTATAATAATATAATTTTTCAATGGCTCTTGAAGCACCATACCTAGTTCCTCGTAAGTAAAAGAAGTGTCTTTCAATAGAAACTAATGATCGTTAGGTTGACAGTAAACTTCGTTCACCTTCGTTCAGTGTTTTTTTGGAATTATTTATAAAGTTTGTTGAAACGACGACGGTTTAAGCTAATTACTTATTGTTAAAAAACAAGAGTAAACAAAGACATTATACCTACAATACTGGTATTACGTAAAACAAGTAAGTGGCATAAATAGGATTTCCAAACATGTATAGCTTTGATTATTGTTTCCAAACTTAGTAGAATTAGTATGTTTTTTCAAACACAATCCTCGGATTCTTTAAAACATAAATTAAGAGAAGAAACCTTTACGTGGATTGTTGGACAGAGCTCCGCGTTGTTGTAGTACCAGAGGTTGAGTTTATGAAGAAAGAGTCTGTGTTTGGAAAAGGACGCACTGGGTAGACGAAATTAATATTTCTGTGTCCTCTGCGAATTTTTTTCTGATGATGGTAGCCATAGTTCTGATGTGTTTAAAGCGATGTTATGTCCAGTTTTATTACAGTATTGTAAGAGTGATGAGGTGTGGTCGGTCCCTTCTCAGAATATATATTTTGTTTTATGCTGTACTGGTGGACTGTCCGCTGTAAGCCCTGTAACGTTCGAAGGAAGAGATTTCGTAAAACCTTCTTGCAGTTTTGTTGGAGATCTTTAGTTCTGGGTTCCTGAAAATGCTACTGCTATTCCTGTTTGTTTCCAGTATGTCTTGCACAGTAATAGGCCTATTGTTTAGCATCCGGGTTACTATCCGTTTTATCCACTATGTAGGCCAATGTTTCAGTATCTACTCTTGAGCCTTCACACAAGGTTCTTTTTGTTGCAGCAAGTGGCTCGTGATTGGTTCCAATCTAGCTATCGCGTTAGGTTCGCGGCGAACACTGGTGCGTGCTTCACAGAAGCATATTCACAGTACGTTCAGTTTCCTTTTCTCGCTCCCTGTTGAGGGGGCCCTGGTCATCATTATTTCTGTATCCCCATGGTTTTTTCTCTTGGATGATCTGGATTTTTCTCTTTGGTGTCCAAATGCGACGTTATGTCGGCTTAGGCCTATACTACAATGTTGAGAAAGTGCTGAGATTCTGATCTACTTGGTGCAGGGGATTTCCTAAAACCTTATAGTTACACTACTGGTGAGCTTACGTTTGGATTCATAAACGTGTTAATAGTTTTTAATATTGTACAGATCTTGTATTTATGCTGATTTTCTGTGTGGTGTGTTTTGTTTTTTCACCTTATTGGTGCGTTTCCTATGATTACGTACGAAACGTAAGCCTGCAGCATGGCTTTAGGTTATGGTGTATTAAGTTTTCTGTAAGTAACGTTGTTTTTTTAAATGTGGTGTGGAGAGTTCCTTTTGCATGTCTTGAGAAGGACTGTGTGTGGGTTTAACCGATGGTTGGTGTGAGGATGGAAGAACTGACTTTTATTGATATGTTTACTTTATTCGTACTGACAAAAACTGTCTGAGTTATTTTTCTTTATGAGGATGTTCTAAATACCAAGGCAAGAGACACCAAGGCATTCTAAATCTATCGTAAGACATTAAGATGACGTTATCTGATACCTAGTTTAGTCTCGAAGTCGACGTTTCACAACAGGCTATACAGGAACAATAATATTCAATAATGTATGAATTGTTTGATATTTTTTAATAATTTTGTTGAACAACGTTTAAGTGATATTTTGCCTCCTGGATGATATGCCCCGGAATGTTGCTTATACACATTTTTTATTTATAATACTTATATATTGCAACGATACAAATTAAATCTCCATAGATAGGTTATATTGAAATTATTACAACAGAGTCTATATCTGGAGGTAAGAAAATTTATTAAATTAAAACATTAAAATTTACTATTGTCTTATTACTTTATAATATAAAATTGTTTATTAAAAATTTGTCTTTCAAAATTGAGTCTATGGGCTTGTTTTACAACTATGTTACTTGTTGCGTTGAATTCCACTGTTTGCGTAGCCTCTCGACGCTCCGCACGCAGTCCGACTGGACCGCTGCAACGTCGACCGTTCGAAGATCACTAACGCTGACAATGTATGTTGAAACTTCACATATTTGCACACATGCATACTGCGACATGAACTGTTATTGTTTATAATTTTAATTTACTAAATCTCAGGTATTATAACTGGGTAAAATAGATCGTGTATTGATCTTACACAAACTCCGGTTTCTTGAAGTGTTCTCGCGTAACTATCAAAATATCTCGGCAGATATTTTGCCCCTAGCAGAAATCTTCTATTGTACGCGGGAAGTACTAGAATGATCTATTTATTAATTGAGTTCTGTAGGTGGTAATGGTTACGAAGACCTCGAACCGTGAACCAACTTCTAAGTTTAAAGGAAAACGACCTGTCTTGTCCCAAAAACTCGTGACAGCGAGTACGTGTTTCTATGGCAAGTCCTAAGAAGAAACTGAACGGTCCGTCCGCTGAAAGCGTCCGTCTCAAATAAATTTTAGACCTTCTGATTGGTTGAAACTTTAGCAACGTCACAGATGAGAACACAGATAGACTGAAATCAGGCTTAAACTCTGTCCGATTCTGCAAAGGCCTGTCTAGATTTAATCTACTAATTTTATTACTTTCTAGGAGATAACACGAATAAAAGAAACTGATTTCATTAAAAAAACATAAAAAGTATAGTTGTGGAGAATTGAGTATATGGAAAATGTAGCTTATAACCATGAGAATACTCTGTCCAAATTTCAGAACTAAATGTTAAATTTCCTCGAAGTTATTAAATAAAATGTAAATCACACGCGCACCTGTGCACTTACACACAAATGTTTTACATGACATAAAAGAGAATAAAATTGTGAACATTTTGACATAATATGCTTTTCTAAACATAGCTTGGTTCAAAACTTATGACTACTTTACAAAAAAAAGAACAAAATCAATTTAAAACATGTCTATGGCCCTCAGAAAATATTATATAGCATTAGTATTCCACTTAAATGAACTTCATATCCTGTGTACTGTTGCAATATATATTGTTACCTCCAATAACAAATCTACGGGTTATTTAGCCTCACTGTTGGGATCGCCAATTTGTTACATCCAATAACAAATCTACGGGTTATTGAGCCTCCCTGTTGGTTGCGCCAATTTGTTACATCCAAAAACCAATCGTTTCAATCTTTATCTTATGCCTCTCTGTTGGTTGCACCAATTTGTTACATCCAATATCTCTTACCATTTATCTGAATTGTACCTTGTTTAACTTGGTTGTTGTTTGTGTATACCTTGTTAATAATTTATAGGATGAGTCAGGGTAATATTTGTTGAGCGCCAATTTGCAATCACAGGTTGCAAATAAAATTTATTTGTAAAATATTAATTATGATTTTCGTTAAAATATTATAAAGGTTCCTATATCAGCTATAATTAAATCTCTTTTAATCTTTTATTTAAGAGATGAATGTGATAACTAAAGCTCATCAAAGCAGATTCGAATAGTCTGCCATATTTTAAAATGAAGAGTGTTGCCAACTTAATCTAGTTGATGAAGCCAATTCACAGTCCCTGATATAGTGTTTATAATATCATACACATTTTGTATTCATTAAGTAAAGAAACGAATAAACCTTTTATCTGCATTTATTACACTCAAATCCTTTTATTATTTTCTTTAAATTGTTTTTAAATAACAAACATAATCATTAACAAAAATCTAACCGGCTGTTCTTTACATATGCTCAGTATGGCAGCAGTAGCATTAATAATTTCTATATCTCAAGACCCATATTTATATTTATTAAATAAAATACAAATAGATTGTGTTACGTTAGGTCCTTTTGACTACGATATAAACAACAGTTATTGTATGAAAAGTACCAAAATACATGGGATTATAAATAATTACAAAGTGCCTTAACAGGATTATATTAATAGTTTAACAATGTTCAGTGTTTATAGGTTATTTTGAGTTAAATGTTTTTTAGATCTAGTTCACTTTATATTATAGTAATACTCTACATTAATAGTTTTTCATACTGATGGTAAGATTATTCATTGATATTGTTCTCAGTGAAAGTTCCAAATTGTTTTTATTAAAAGTGTAATCAGTGTCTTTGAAACCTATGGCCTAGGCATAGCATGGAATAGTTCAGTTTAATTATATATAAAAAAAAATACTTCTCTTCCTGTGTAAGTTGATTGTATTTCTTCAGAGATTCCTTGATTTACTTCTTTATAGTAATGTAGCACTTCCTTCTTCTATTTAGTCTGGTTGAGGATGATTATTTAACTTTTTAATTTAGGTCCACTGATATGAAATGTATAATAATTTAAATTAGTGACTATCTGGTGTTTAATTCAACCTTTCTCGTTCAGATCCAATAATACAATTCTTATTTCATTTATATAACATTTTAGTTGCTAAGGCCTATCTCTCCTTTTATTGGTTTCTAATGTAACATTGTATGTCACCCTGGTGATATTATAGCATCAACATGCACAATCATTTATTATTTTATCTTTCATTTTATTTAAACTGTTATAACTTTTTTATAAGATCTTTGATCTTCACTTTATTAGTTTCTTTGATCTTCTGATGAAACACTGATTATTTTGACACCACTTTTGATTATCTTCTGTTACATATTTCTTGAGTTACCCATTTACACTTTTTATTTATTTGTTCCAAAATTATTTATTATTAGTTCTTCTTGTACTTTTCACTTTATTAAAACTATTTGACACATTTAGTAATCATATAACTTAACCTGACATTGTTTATTATCATTTGAATAGAAATTCTTATTCAAAATACCTTAACTGTCTAAGCTTAAAATGCCTAGTTTACAAAAATCTATTACTATTATTTTGGTACTTTCCAGTTAATATAAACATTAGTGTTATTAATATTATCACATATAATATTAATCACTATGATCCAAACTAATTATTAATAACTCTTAGTAATAGATAACAATTCCTCTTAATTTACTGTATACAATACAGTTTTTATAAATAAAACAAAATCTTATAAGTAAGTTCCTAAATATTGTCCTCATTACTTATCATTATTAACATTATTTTAACTGTGATAAACATAATTATTGCAGTCTTCATTATCATGAATTAAACAATAAAAGAAACAATATTTAATTTATTCTTTAATTACTTATTTCTTGAAACTATTATGTTTCTTGGTACTTTTGGGTAAGAGTATTAAAGCATATTTATTTTAAAATGGCATGTAACAATATATATATATATATATATATAAACAATTTACGCGACATCGTGACTAAATGTTTCAAATAAATAACTTTTCAGTGTTTTTTTTTACAACAGGTCATATTTAATGCATTCATAAATTGTAAATTCAGCTGGCTGTACATTTTGGTTTCGTATCCGAAAATGAAAAATAACTAATCAATTAAGCTGTGGAAAAAGTAAAATAGTGTTGCACATTAAGCGGTATGTAAGCCTCTTCAGTATCTACAAGAACTCAAGTACAAGCCACAAATGTGAATTATTAATATGAAATAGTCATTTCAAGAATCAACTTCAAAATTATTATGAATTTTGCTGTTACTGATGTCAACGGAATTAGCATAAAAAGGATTTGTTGAAATTCGATTATGATATTGTCAGATTTGTAAATCAGCAGCCAGATTTTTAAAATTGCTGACTGATACTTTCCCGTAAACTGTATTCACAGCAACACTCGTAATTGGAATGAGACGCTGGTAGCTAAATCGTTTACCAGTTGTTAGATTACTATTTTAATTACTGTCACACGCGACGTATGAAAACAGAAGATACCTTCTCTTTGAAGGCGTTGCGTAGTAATTTGAAGGCGTCGCGTCTAGTCAACTAAATTCGTAAGGCCTATCATGAATTCGAATTAAATTAATTTAATAACTGAAACACTTTGCAAACGGATGAATTCATAAAGCGGAATATGTTTTAACAAGCAGACGCTCGGTTACATCACTATTTCGTTAAGCAAAAATCGGTAAATGTGATAGTGTAGGTAAAATTTTAATTTAAAAATGCGTTACAATTGTAATTCCACATCTGACGTTCTCTTTTATGACATTTTGTTTGTTTCGTAGTGGTTATTCTTTGGTTTTTACTTATTATGTACTAAGTGAATTCATACTGTCTGCCCGTTCAGCGGTGTCCGTCATGTGTTTGCTTCCGTTGTTTTGGAACAAAATTATTTGTTTCTTTCATGCTGACGACTGCCAGATTTATACAGTCTTGACTCAATGGTCAATTTACATTGCGTAAACGGGAATACGATTTCATTAATGATTACAGTGTTAATGATTTTAACTTTCACTTTTGGACATAATCGGTTTGCAGTTCTTGAATAGTTTCAAGCCAAGTGTTACGGTTATTGTAAACTTGGACTACATATCTCCTTAGTGTATTCAGTAAAATATTTAGAGAGATATAAAGATCTTTCAATTATTTTGAAACACCACTGCGTAAAGCATTTTAATTACACAGCCAGCGAAACATAACACATAATTCATAATACTTCAGAAATAAAGATAAACATAATTTCTTTATGCTGTTTACGACAAGTTAAAACTTTGATGCATATGTTGAAAAAGTGGATAAAATACCGTTTTTATATTGCTGTTAGTAACCATTTTTCTTAATAGAAGGTCTGTAAAGGTTTATAATATGCGTTATGTGTAACAGATATTTTTCTTTCCATGATTATTGTGCCAAACTAATACGGGCTCAAATTACACATCCTCCAAAAGACGAAAAGACCAATGGAATTGTTATTATATTTCTTATATTCTAATAGATATTGCCTTGTTGCAATTGTGTTTTTCAGCTCTATTGTTTTCAGTTTTTACTTAAATGTAAAGATTGACAAGCGGACACGTCACTAGTTTTTCCTTTTCGTCAGTCGTGCTGGAACAACTGTTTTTTTATGATGTGTGCGGATATTGAACCCAGGCCTCTAAGTCAGTAGCCAAGTGTCATACCAACTGGTCTATCGGACCATTTCTAGAGAGGTATTTACATTCAATTTGAATGTGGAGCTACATCGTTCTAGTGGGTAGTGAACGAAATGCTTGATGCAGACATTCAGTGACTGAAAAAAATTAAATCATATACGAGAAGCATGAGAATTTTTGTATCGTAGACTAACTAGGTCTACAGTTTGTACAGAATTCTTCTTCATAAATACTATAATCCTACCCACAGTTAACGAAACATGTATCCTGTTCATAGTTCACTATTCATAGTTGATTATTAATGATAATAGTAATAAAAATATAATAATATAGTAACATATATTATTATTATTATTATTTTGTTTCAGAGGGCCTAGCGTCACTAGCGCAAAACTAGAGGGTACTCGAGGATTACTTGAGTACCACCATAATGTTGCTTTTGAAGTTCTTAATAGACCTAACCGCAGGCGGAGTATCAAGAGAGGCTGCCCAAGTGGAACACTGAGAGAATGGACCGTGTTAAGTTTGATGAGATTCTGGTGAAAGGCCCGGAAGGGGCACTGGTGGATTGAAGGGCTGCAGCTGAGACACTTGTTACCTCCACTGTGTCGCTGATTAGAGCAGCTTGCGAAGCCTACATGCCGCTGAAGAAGTCTCTCACGGGAGACATCCTGCTTACTAGTGGACGCAGGAGATAGTTAGTTTGCGCAGGAGATGCCTCAAGCTAAACAGGAAAGCGCAACTGCCAGGGGATAGCCGAAGTAAACATAAAATTCTCAGAGCACAAGAACGCAAGAAAGGCACTCCGACGATGTCTCCTGAAGACAATAATTCGATTTTTATTTAATCAGACAGAAACAACCCACCCTGTTACGACACAGGCCACAAAAGGACTTTTGGCTCATATTCCGCAAACTTCCCAAAGGTTTCTGGTTACACTGTTTCGAACGGTATAAAATTGACGCCAAATGTCACCAATACAACTTGCGTCGCTTTCATATGCCCATGACAACATTCGAAGCCTCCAATAACTTGCGGTAAAAAATGCCATCGTATCAAAATTTCGTCCTATCACAACGTTTAACAACTAGTTTTCTTATTTTTAGTCCTATGTTGTACTGGTTGACGGTTGCAGATGTCTTTTTTTTTCCATGTTTATTTTTAATTGAACATTAACATTTTACTTTAGAACAATCACACAATCTACCATTTTTGAAATATTCTTCCGGTTTCCTCACTCCTTCTGCTTCTTTTACATAAATCTATTATAATGAATCCTACATAATTGGTAGTTATCGATGAGACGTTTTTGTTTCTTTGGGACAAAAATCTATCTATTATCTTTAAGATATTCACGGTCAATATAATTCAAAAATACAATAAGTTTTATGAAATTTTTTATACAACGAGTCTTTTTATATGTAAATAGAATACATTAGAATATATTACATTAATACATACGCAAACAATCAACGTTACTATTCTTTTTTCTTTACACCAGTGGCTCCCAAATGTAAGATGACTGCGGACCAACGGGGTAGGGTAACTATAGATAAAGCCCCGATTATATAAAGTAAAATTAAACTTTATTTTGTAAATGTGTTTAAAAATAAAATTAATCTCATCTAATTTAAGTAAACTAATTTTAGTTAATAAAATTATGTATGATATAACTAAAATCAGCTGAAATATTTATTATTTTTCTTGGAAAAGCAACTGTCTTTAGTACCTAAAATCAACTGTAAAATTATTGTCTTATAAATGTGGTTCATTTGTTTCACCAGCTGTGGAATTCTTGGTCTGATACTACAGTATTGCTCAAAGCTAGACATGCATTATCGCTTATGTTCCAGCCAAATTATTTATTTGTTTTTTTTTTTATTGATCGGTCACCTGTCAATCTTTTACGCTGCACTTTATAAGTACCACCAAGTGACTTACCGCTTTATTTTAATTTAGCCTACGTTTTTTAGCCCCTCGGACTACTTTTGAACTTTTCGTGGACTACCTCTGGTCCGAAGCCACCGGTTGGGAACCACTACTTTACATCTTTACTTCATTATCATTTTACTTTTACTTTTATAATTAACGTATAGTTATAAGTAAATAAAAAAAAACTTTTTTTAGTAAAAATCACTAAAGTTTAACAGACTCTTACATGTACGTGCAACAAATTATTTAATGTGCTCAGTTTGAAATTTAAGTAGGCGAAAATGATCAAAAGACGACAATATAGGAAGGATTACATGTCGGGGATTTGAAGTGAATATTTTCATTTAAGTAATATGTGAATAAGTTACAGGTGTATGTTGAGATTACCTTACGTGACCCCCTCCACACTAAATTAGTACGTATAGGTTTGTAAGTGAAAAGAGTGTTGAAAGGCCAAGGAAGCAGTGTAACTGAAGCTGGAACAGGTGCACAGGCTTAATAACCTTAATGAGAAAAAAGAAAAAGGAGGAAACGGTTCTCTGTATCAGAAAACTAAAGAAGCATAAGTTCCAGTTTTAAAACAGTTGAATATACATATTTTCTGAAATCGATGTTACACACTCGTTGGTTGGTTGATACTGGAAGGTGAAAGGCTTTCGTGTCAAATATCCGTCAAAAATGTCCCCACATCAAAACGTCGTCGCTGACAGCAGCGTAATGGACTAAAATGTCGTTATTTTAAAATATTGTTGTTCGTAATATCCCGGTTAAAAATGTCATATTGAAATCTTATTTTTTCAAAACGCCAACACAACTCAATCCAAGTTCTTTATTTTCAATAAATAGTTAGATAGGTTAATAAAATGCTTTTTTTTTAGAGAAGAGTAAAAATGTACAGATTAAAAAGTAATTTTAACCTCAAATTAAAACCATAGAAGGAAAATAACATAATATTTAGTCTTTACGTAAGGAGGTTTTCAATCATTTGTTAGTGTTGTTCACCCGAATTGTCAATGCGTTGCCCCGTAATAGCTAGACCGATGAACATCAGAATCTTACGATGCTGCAAGATCCTGTACTTCACTGCGCATTGCTTACTAGGCTGTTCGGTATCTTGGTAACAACTTTTGCTGTGCGTAGGAAGGCGCAGATTTTGTGGCTGTACTGCAGTAAGTGGTCTCAGGCAAAGTCTTCTTGCTGCCTGTGGAGGGTATCGAGGAGAGCTTAGTGAGACGCTTGCTTGACGACATTCGGTTGTTCAGCATCCGCCTTTGGGTACAGTGTACCGGATGCAGTGGGGTGCAATGACATGCGACTATCAAAAAGAGATAGTATGATGCCCGGGAGTCTGAGTCCGGCCGATAGCTGCGGTTAACAAAGTAAGATCTTTCATCCTGGTGTCAAAGCAGGATAAACGGCTTCTCCTGGATTTGATCCGTCGAAGCGTGTAGACTAGAGAAGGCTTGTGTGGGCGATAGATTGCGGTCGCCGTTAGCCGTCAGCAGCATTTCGATGAGGCAGGTGCCGTTGCCAAAACTGGTACCTGGTGCAAGAAGACCTAGGATACAATCCGCGAAGACCAGCATACAGAATCCGAAATGTACTAGCAGAGTCTGATGACTCCATCCAGTTGATCCAGACATCGTGTTGAATTTTGCACGAATAGGTTTTTCAAGAATTGAGAAATTCTTAGTCGAGAAAATAATAAGGTACTTGCCAAATAAGGTCATTCTAACGCTTAATTTCTTGTTATTTGCTTGATTTTAGATTTAAAATTGTAAAAATAACCTCTTGCACTTTTTAATCTCTTTAGAAAATAAATAGCCACTTCAAATTTTATAATTTTTCAAATTATATTATATATGAACAGTTTTTGAAAATCGACGTTTTAGCCATATAATGAAATCCAAATAAGACCAGCTATTAATTTTGTCTTTTCATTATGATAAAGTAACTGCAACAAGGTTAATCTACACATACACACAACGCGGTTTGCCATATACACATATTTTCATGTGAATATAATAAAAATAGATTCATAATTATTTTACAGAAATATATTAAAAATATGTTATAGAATATATTCCTATTTTCTGTTGTTTTTTTACATTACTATTTAAAAGTAGGTATATCAAAAAGTTTGGTCCAGGGGTAAACAGAATTATGGTCATCGAGCCCTTAGAACACATGCAAATCATAATAGCCCCTACAGGCCTGTTGTACCTGTTTAGTCGTTGCCTTTTAAAAATAATTGTCGGAGTAAACAGTTGACCAAGTAGCATTAGAACAATTTAAAATCGTAATATTTTCCGGCGACTCAAGAGCTTCAACGTGAATTCTTTTTAATCTACAGCCTACTGGTGATGAATGGTTAGTCTGACCTTTTATTAATTTTAGTTCCGGTCTATCCATTTTATTTCTAACAGAATACCTCTGACCTCTTAAAAATGGCAATTCACTATGCGTTTGTTTAGTTTTAAGGCTCGACCGGGGTCATACCTGAGTCTATTTATTAGAAATTTCAGAATACTGTTTTGGAGAAAAGCTTAACTAATTCTTACCAGCAATGGATTTACCAGGGTTCAAGGATGAGTTCATTGAATAGCAGTCATCGTAATATTTAAGGAAATGAGAGTAATGACACTGCTACACATACAGTAAATACATCAACATACTGGATTTTCTTCGCCTGGCTGCCGACAAGTTATATTTGCCGACAAGAAGGAAGTCTGGACTCCAAGTATAATTTTCTGTATAAGTAACTCAAAGTTTCTTGCAGCAATTTAATATTATGATAGATAATATTATGATTTAAGATTATGATTTAATATTATGAGCAATTTAATATATTATTCAATATAGTTTCTCTGCAAGTAGTGTATTACGTTTTTGTCGTTTCAATACCTGACGCACGTTATTTGGATCTATAATTGTCTATTAATTAAATTGTATTTTAACTTTATGTACATATAATTCTTATTCGTCACTGAAACTATGTCAGTCAACGCTACGTAGTTTGTATGTCACTCGTCCCCTGAAGACCAAGTTGCAAGACAACTTGGCAGTGAAAAAAGTTGGCACTGGGAAAAAGAACAACAAATTTCCCATGTAGAAAAACAATAGATTATTTTATTAGAATTCATGGATTCTAATTAGTGTAGGGAGTGGAATAGGCTAATCCTGCAAAAGTGAACCTATTACATTGTTCAACGTTATACAATATATATATATAACAGTATGTTTACAACAAATTAAATAGAATTTTGTTGATACGTTGAAATTAAACAGATTAAGCATAATGTTTAAAATCTTTTGTAATTAAAAAAGCTGTTGTGCAAATCTTCCAGTTTTCTTTCGATAAGATGTCGAATTATCTCAAGTCTCATGCCAATCTTGAGATAATCTTCCGGACAATGAAATTTAGAGGGTGAGGCGCCCGATAACATTGGTTCCATGATTCGGTTTGGATAAGCATTTATCTCTTCTTCGGTTTTGTAAAGCTATCTGGCCTTTTACATCTCCGTCGCGTTCAGGCCTTTACATGGCTGTTCCAGTGAGTGAGTGGGAAAAAGTGAAAGGGGGGGGGTTAATTGAGTGACTACTGCATGGATGCGGTTAGCAGCCCTTTGACCAACGGTATGTGTATATTAAATTCCTCTTCAATTGGGGAAATTAATTTATGGAACGCACACTAAAATAGACTATAATAACAAGATAATATTTCTAATAAAGGAAACTCTTAAATAATATAATTAATGTAATGATATTTATTAATATTTAATATTATAAAAGGAAATAGAAACGTGCGCGTGTGTTGATGCTTTATTCATTAGAACTCATTTGAGTAAACTGTTTTTCGTTGTATTTAATCTGTTAGCCGTACAACATCGTAGCACTTATCTTGCTTCTATAATGATTAGTGTTCCTTTAACATATTTTCAAATTTTAACATTAGTTGGCATATATTTGTAGCATAAATACACAAGTGACGTGACGTTAATCTTTAGATCCTTGATGAATCGTAAACGAAGCGAGGAACTACTTTTAATCAATTATGAAAGTTGGTTCATGTTTTATTTTATTGGGGGGGGGGGGGTCAGACAGAAGAGCTACCTGTCTTTATCATGTGTGTCTGTTGTGTATGAAAATGCTATCGCATATATTTTCCTAGCTTGTATATATCCTCAGAATAAGTCGTATGATAATAATAAGAGAATGTATAAAATATGTAGACCTGCATATAGGACTGTGCATTTGTAGCTTGCAAAAATGTACTACAAATCGGTTGTAAGTGCAAAAATGTAATATGATACATAAAAACGTGCGTGATTATCGTAAATTAGGGTTGTAGTAGTAGTGTGCGCGTGTCGTGTGGGGCGTAAACGACAGTTGTAAAAAAACATATCGCCCTTATTAATTAAGATTTTGATTTGGGACTTTACAAAAGTGTAGTTCATATTAACAGTTTGCTCTCACTAAATGTACTTTTCACTGTCTTTGAGTATGATTTTATGATTCATTTTTAAAATAATTCTATGTATGGCATACTTGAAAAGCCAAAGAAGAACATGCAGTCACAGATAATGTCTCTGCAGGTCCTAACAATCCACGACCTTCTTAAACAATTCATGACCAGATTAAACCAAAAATTTACATGCTATACTTGTGGTCCTCACACTTAAGTGAGACTTCTTTAGAGAAATATCAAGCAGTTAATCAGTCAAAAGTTTGGAAGTTATTATCAATGTCAAGGAAACTGGGCGTAATATCAGTTGTTCAAGTGTGATCTCTCTCCAAACGATTAGTTTGGGAAAACTGTTACAAATCCACGAATCTACCGTAATTGAACCCGGAGAAATAGTCGCTGAGCGATATAAAATATTCTAATAAGTATAGTTCGACCACAGTCTGAAACTGAGTGCTTATCGTGTTAACTGAGAGATTGTCTTCATAGGCTTCTTGCAGAGATTCTTGAAGAGTATAAAGCTAGTACAGCGACGCAATATATACAGTAATTCTTATTGGGTATAAAACCGTTTATTTTCGTATTCACTAACAGCCCGAAAGCAACCTCAAGAAGCTCTACCATATTCTCTCTACGGGCATACAGTATGCCTGAAAAAGGTGTCAACTGGAGAACATCAAGTCTCCGGACCCCAGCTACTGACACCATTTCTTCAGTCTGAGCACCAGGAAAGTCCACGTTCTGTCACATTGTACTAACATTCAAGTCATTAACTTTAAAGAATGTTTAATGATTAATAATTGTGTAAATACGGTATCGAAAGACAATTAATTTTAGATAATTTTGTGTTGATTAACAGACTAATTTGTAAATTAAATCAGGAGTAATGACTTTTAAATTTTAATTATCGTTACTTTCAAATAAATGATCGTTCTGTGTATTTGTACGTGCAGTATTCATTTATTGCTGCTCATCCTTAACAACGATATGTACATATATCATATTACTCACAGTTACATAAGATATCTTCTGAAAGTAATTTTTAATATATTATTAGATTGCTTACGTACGTTTTCCAGATAAGCACTGCATCATCACAAGAGCGAGAGAGAGAGTGGGAGAGGAGAGTGAGAGAGAGAGGGGGATGGAGAGAGAGAGAGAGAAAGAGAGAGAGAGAGAGAGAGTGCGTGGGTGAGAAGGAAGTAGGTAGAGTGTACGAGATTTTCCATTAATTATACTGGGACAACTCAAGACTTTTACATATTTTTCATTCGAATTCTTATACCCATAAATCTAAAATAGGTTTTGCAGCTTAAGCGATCGTTTTCGTAGGTGAAAAACAAGGGTGAGGTATATTTACTATATGTAATCTGCCAATCAATCTCTGCCATCTGCGGTTCGGGAAATACAGTAGTTTTTTTCTTGTAAGGCTTTCAGAAGGCTTATTGGAAAAGTGAGTTTATATTATAGATTTATATAATTTATGTGGTAGGGGCGTTTTCTGATAGAACTGAGCAGGTTTGAAAACAGCAGGTATTTTGCATTGTAGTGGAAAGCAATTCTGCTTAAACAAAGCGTTTAATAAACCCATGATTCCAATATTACGTTACATCGTTACATAATGTAGGTATACGAGTATATGCTGGTAGCTTAGTAGACTGAGGTACTAATCTCCCGGACACCATAAAATCAACGTAAGGTTTTCGTCCTCCCGGTCGATTCAGCCTGTGGAAACGACTACCTGGGATAACGTCCTGGGGCTGAAATGTCGTGCTGGCTACACTAGCTTCTTTGTGTGCTGAGTGGCTCAAATAAACAGCCTACATAGCTAATTCCTACAATGCGTAGGCGGTAAAAAGGAACCATTATTATTATTATTATTATTATTATTATTATTATCCTTATCGTTATACTGTACTATGCATGAAGAACACACACACACACACATAATATAAATATTTAAGTGTGTGTAATGTACAAGATATTTATGTGTATGTACGTATGTGCGAGGTAATTTACGCTCGCAGTATGTGTATTTGTGATGTACAGGTACAAAATGCGAGAACTAAGTATATAGACACGCTTAGTAATGCTTATTGACTGCACAGCTGTTTCCATGTATATAGCACCAAACATTTTTGGCTTGTAAAAGCTGTGACCTTCATAGAATTATATTGACTTACGTCCATGTGACTCTGTATTTATAGGTATTCACATAATTGTGAAGTGTATAAACAGCACATGCATGCACTCGCACAGGAGTTAACGTATGAGTCTATAAAGACTTGCTGAAAACTATTTCCGACGCTGAATTTATCTGGTTTCGAAAATAATCATTCATTTCATGTATAACATTTTTTTTTTAGTTTTACTTAACGGAACGAAGAACGTAACTGAGTATATTACAGAACGAAAAAATTCCTTGATACATTTACCGATACGCAATACGGAAAGAGTACATTACACGCTGCGAATTCCAATCAGCCTCTATGGTTGTCGGAAGAAGACTGGCTGTGTACTTAGAACTAAAGGAGACGGTAGCATGAGTTATGCGAGGAGTAGTGGTAGTGGTTGAGTTATTGACAGGTGCCGTATAGTGGCCTTGAGTTAGTTACATTGATGATATTGGTCAGTAAACTGTATATTGCGGAAGTAAAACCTGCCTACTCAGTTAGTGACGAATAATTATTAGATTAAGTGTATTATTCCTGAAAAAGTACGTAAATGCTTTACTATGCCCGCTTAGCTAACACATGTTTTACATAATGTACAATTTTTTTCTATAAAGACCTTTATTCTTGCAATCAAACACCAATTGACTTATTAATCTTTCGAACGCGCAAAGTAACGTTAGTCTTCAGATAAAGTATCTGAATTTGAACTTGAAAGAACCTTCAACTTGTGTTGCTTAGATTTTTAACAAAACGTTTACAGTGTTTTAAAATAGACGAGATTGCGGTTCGTGGAGGAGAATGGGGCGGTGAGACGTCAAAGTGTACGGATTCAGTTACGTCTTTACTGCTTCACTACGCTTTAGAGTTATCTTGATAAAGCTCACTTACAACTACTTGGCAAACAGTCGTCGTCACTACGCAGAAACTGATTTTTGAGGCATGTTCTAATCACAAACTGACTAAAAAAAACAAATATTTTAGAGGATGAATACAAGGTGGGTATCGTGAGTTTAATTACCAGTTTACTGGCGAACATTATGAGTTTAATATCACCTTGGCAGTAAGATGTTTCATCGGTTCAATCCCCCCCTCTCCAACCTTTCAACCGGCTTGAGCGTGAGACGTTGTATCCATCTTGTGTTACACTTATTATTGCAGACATTTTCTCTTCATTTTAGTATACCTATATTATAAAAAACAAGAACTTTACATATATCTAAATGCATAAATTGAAATTGATGCTTTTCGTTGTCCACTGATAAACACATTTTTCTCTTGGGCTACAGAATTATTAGTGACAGTAAACATTCTACTCAGTTTCCTACTCCAGAATTGTAGTTATCGTTTTTACATTACAAACCCTCATAACTGGAAATATAGAGTATTAAATAAAGGCCAGAAAAGAAAAAGATCGAGTTACGATCTACTTTTGTATCACATTTTACTTTTACATACATTATGCACTTTTTAATATGCTGTTGTGTGTATGTTTCAGTTCTTAAAAATAATTTCAGTTCTCTGACGGTATCAGACAAGTAGTATCAGACAATATAATAAGTCTTATATTTTACAAACAACGCGGGCTACGTACTCTGTAGAATGACTTTGAATTCAGACATGTCTTCGTGACTTCGTGAACGTCTGAGCGTTCGTAGAAAATATAATTTACAGTCTCTTACGGAAACTTTCACGGCCGTAAAAGTCAATATTAGAAGAATTAAAAACTACACAGCTATTGGGCCGTGGTCGATTGCTTGACGATTGTAACAAAATTTTCTCTAAATGTTTCGGCCATCCACCGGATGCCTTCTTCAGTAGTAAATAGCGTTCGACACGGGATGGTAGGCCGAACATACCGCAAACTGAGGTAAAACCAACCAACTCAATCAATGTATCCAAAGTGGAGTGTTTCAAGAGACAAGCCATTTCCGTCACGAATATCAAGTGAAAAAGTTTGCTTACCGGCTTCACCTGTTTTAACAATCATTCTCTGGGGTGACAGGCGAGTCTGCAGTCAGTTGTGAGGTGATATTTTTGGAATGTGAAATGTAATAACAGAGAAGTAATTTTTATGCTACTAAGTAATTATGTTAAACATACACAGATTTATTTGTTAAGGACAAACAAATTGAAATTGGATGATTTAGTGTTCTTCAGCGTGAGACTAAGAACTATTTTAGATTATTTGAAAAATTGCAACAGTGCCCGTGTGCGTTTTTGTACAAATGTACTGCAAGTAACAACACACACTGTGTAAGAGAAAGAAACATTGTATTACTTGTACCTCTGCCAGTGGCCAACAAATCAGAAAATGTTTTTCACAACTTGCGACCTGTTCCGGCTTCACAAACCATGATTTCCTAGGAGAGTGTGTCTTCCAAAAGGAATATATTGGAAAGGTAGATTCATATTCAGTAACCTGTCGTCTACTATTATTAACATTTAACCATGCTATCGCTTACGGTAAACAAAAATTCTTCGATTAAGAAAAAATGTCGAGCTCCTTCCGAACACCACTCTCCTAAGTTGATTTTGTTCAGTGCAACTGCAATCACTAAGAGATCGGAATACATTCATTTCTGCTGACTGAAACTGTTATTCTGTCTACAACTTGAGTAACAACTCTGTCAAAGGCTTTAATATAGTCAAAAAAAGCTATACTGGTCACTCGGTTATATTCTTGTTACGGGAGACTCGGTTATATTCTCGATGCTTTTCAATTATTTAGTGTAGTGTGAATATGGAATCTAAGCATGAACTATTTTTCCGACACCCAGGAGAGTCATGTTCTATAAAATAGGAACTATTTGTGTTCTTCCCCAGGAGAGTTAATGTAACGACCTGTATTCGAGCCGGTAATATTTAAGTATATTCATAAGTAGTGAATAAATTATTCTGTTTCATTAAAAATTCAACAATATTTTATTAGGATTTAGGCATTAAACATATTTTAAAAATCTTTAAAAGTCTTCCTATAAAGATTCGCTGTTAAAATCAAGTTATTTAAAACAAGGTGTCAAATAAGAGGTAATAGTAGTTGACGAGGAATGATTTTGGGTGAGTTACAGACTCAAACCCATGTGAATGAAAAAACGAGTAAAATTTATTGACGCAATGAAAGTAGTATTTCGGTGGCAATAATCCACTAACTGACAGAAATGACAAACGTGGTGCTTCGTTATGTCATTCCCTTATATGGGAAGGGGAAGCACAAATATATTGTCAGGGTTATAATCCTAGCGACTTTCGTTGATCTTTATTCTTTGTTTACAACATAATAATCAGTCATATATGTCGAAGTCAGTGCTAGGCAATAATAACGTTTTAGGCATATTAACACATCATGTCATGATCTTCCTTCAAAAATAAATATTAAGATTACACAGACGTTGTCATATTTGTCGTAATCATCATTTTTCTTCCTCTGAAGAACTGCATTGCATGTTCGGTTATGAAAGCCTATTTACATGTTTAACTGTTAATACTTCGCTGTTAAACTCTACAACACTAAATACAGCTAATGTCTGCATCAGAGTGGAGAAGAAATGTATATAATTGATGCATAGAGTATAATTAATTTAATGCATAATTCATGGATAAAGTCAGATACCTGGGTAATATGATAGATAATGAAGGGTCTATAAACACGACAATACACGATAGGATCCAAATAGGAAATATTGCATATTATGCCAACAGTATAATATTGAGAAGAAAACTCATTCGTCGTAACACAAAATAAAAATATATAAGACACTTTTCAGACGGGTTGTTACTTAAGGAGGTGAGACATGGACATTAACAAAAAAAAGAACAAGAAACACTAAGAAGGTTTGAAAGATAGACTGTAAGACGTGTATATTGAAACATAAGGACATTGTAAGATTCGTAAAGGCTGAACGAATACAATGGCTAGACTACCTAGAGCGGACGGATGATTAGCGTGTTGCAAAGAAAATTCTGAGGCCGCAAGTCTATAAAAGCAGAAAGATGGGCCGAACTAGGATAAGATGGTTGGATGATGTGCTTGAAGATCTAAGAAGAATGGATATGAGGGGTTACGCTGAGAGGCTAATGGATAAGAGACACTGGAGAAAATTGGTGTTGGAAGCCAGGGCTCACGTTGGGCTGTAGTGCTAAAGAAAAAGAAGAAACTCTACTATACGGTAAATTTTATACGTTTTTTATTTCATTTTCAATAATATAAATTTATCATTATATAAATGAAGGAAAAGAAAAAAGATTTTAATATAATATTCTCATTATCGTAAAATTCAGTATTTTCTCATTTTTGTGAAAAAAAAATAAAAATTTCCAAGTAAATGGGCATTGTGTAGATACTTGACACAACAGCAGTCAACACAGTGAAGACTTTTCAACTATAGGATAGGTGTTCGTCACAGAAGTATACACTTATACGCTATTCAACTAAGACACTGAGATATTAGCAGTCGTCTAATATAAGTTTGATTTTATTATCGTCTTATTTCTGATATTATCAGTTTTAAATTGCAGTTACAGTTAAAAAATTTGAAATAAAGTTTCTAAACGGTGTTTTAAATATTTTAAAATTAAACTAAGCTTGTAAGAAAAATAAAATATTTTCTTTCACTGTGTTTATGTAGAATGTTTTTATGATTAGATGGGAAGGAATTTCTCCACCTCCGCCACACTGACTTAAACCAGCCCGTCACATTGTTGAACCAGCCATCCTTAATTTTGTTGAAGGCGATTTAGCAAGTTTCAAGTGCTCGTACAATCAAGGAAAGCAGTCGACAAGATTAAAGGCAACGTGAAAGATGTAACGGTTAATTATGGTTCGCCCATGAAACGGTAAATAATTTTATTTCGCGCATATACCTTAATATAAAAGTACCATTAATCTATAATGGTAAATTATATCATGTATACACACACACATCATGATATATATTATGCAATATCCGAGACAGAAGGATATTGGAAATTGGAAAATATACGAGACGTTGCTGCAATAAGATTATTCATGTTAATAATTATAATTAGAATGATGATTACGGTATAATAATATTCATGATATAGCGACCCTAACTATACTAATAAGGATTAATAAATAACATTTAATAATTGAGAAACTAAGAAGCTGGGTCCAAAATAGGAATAGTTTCGACTTGTTATGAAGGAAAAACTGTATAACAAAGTGTTTACTTTCTGCAACCAAATGTTATCAATTTCTTAAAAACATGAATATGAACTGAAAATTCTTTTTAACTGTAAATTCCCAAATATTGTACATAACGTTATATATCGGAGAGACGGAATACTGTACGCTTGGAACATCGTGTAGTGACTACAATGTAATTGAAAAAGAATGATAATGACATCGGACGTTTAAGCGGAAAAGAGAGAATTGTTTTAAGTTTCTGATTGTCAAACCTACCTACGATTCGCGTGTGAATCGAACGACAGTCGAACTGACAAATTGAAAAAGATTCTATGTGAGCCGGCGTAAGCGAAGGGGAACGGAATTCAATACATCAACATCGGACTTAATACGTCTCTTACAAAAAATCCACTTCTCTACAGCAATGATGACGTAAGACTTTCAGCTCCTCATGTGTGTGTGTGTGTGTGTGTGTGTGTGTGTGTGTGTGTGTGTGTGTGTGTGTGTGTGTGTGTGTGTGTGTGTGTGTGTGTGTGTGTGTGTGTGTGTGTGTGTGTGTGTGTGTGTGTGTGTGTGTGTGTGTGTGTGTGTGTGTGTGTGTGTGTGTGTGTGTGTGTGAAGGAATAAGGTTTCGTTTATCAAAAATGTATTATTTTCTGAGCACAAAGATTTGGGAACAAATTGACTTTATTTTATTACTCAAGCAATCCAGGAGAATTATTTTACAAAAGTCAACAACTCAAACCCAGGTTTCAGTAAGGTTAAGTACACACGTACATTATCCCACTCTCCTCAAATCTTACTAAGGTAGTCCTAACTGAAAAGTAGATTACTGGAAAGGAGGAAAAACAAATAATTTTAATCGTTAGAAGCCGTTACATATATACACACAAACGAGCAATTAATAAGCACTTACAAACAGATTTAAAAAACAAAGAACATATTCTTATTACGCACTGCTTACTGTCGTCACAAAACAAATTGTCTCGTGGAATTCATGGATTATCATTAAATTATATTTTAATGTCATCACTACTATTCTGGGAATTATGCTAATTTGCTGAAGTACATCCTGTTAGACATAACAATAAATTTAATAGTTCTACGGCGACATCGAGTATAATTCCGTGTAAAAGCACGCGATGAAAGTGGTCTTTATTATTATTACCTTATCTTTATTATGATTACGAAGAAAATTATGTCTGTAAATATTAATTTTGATACTGATTTGAAAATCCATCAGTGCAGCGTCAAAATCAATCCTATTATAGACTCCATAACACATTAAAGTGGATGGGATTAACCAAGTAGTGAACTATGCTATACAAGCCTCGCAGCAGACGTAATCAATACAGCACAGCTGGTTAATTCTGATAGTTCACTAAGGTCATAAAATGTACCTTTATGTGTTTTAATGTATGTTTCTGTAGTATAGCCTACGTCTGTATCGTCACTACCTGAAAAATAATGACAAAGAATTATGTAATTACATGATAGGATGTGTGTGGGTCCTGATGCTACTGGGTATATAACGTACAGACTAACATGCTGATGATACTGTTGTGTTTGTCAGAAATATAAGAGTTCTACTGGATGTTTGAAAACTTGATGAGACAGGGTCGTCAAATGGGCCTAAAAATAAATTAAATCGTAATATACATGAAAATGGATGTATCAGAGATAAGAGGAAATTTACAAAAATTTTAAAAATCAGAGACATTTGAATTAAACTAATGATTCAACAAATTAGGCTACAACTACTTACGCATCATAATTTGAATCACAAAAATTAAAATTATTTTGAACTAAATGAAAATGATAATGGGATGGTATGTTTCGATTTTTTATTGTTCATACGCATATCTGGCATTTCAAAAGAAGTCAAGTCATTCCCTACTATTACATGATAAGCAATGAGTAAAGAAACACAAAACACAAACAAATGGAGAAAGGGAATTTAAGAACTGTGTTTAAGAAAAATAACTGACGATATTATTTAGTTAAACTACATGTGTTTAAATGAACTCCCTAAACCAAACAGATTATAGAGACATACAATTATCATTTTCTATTAATTCAAATAATTTTAATTTTTACGATACAAATTATAATGTGTAAATAATTGTAGTTAAATTTACTAAATGCATATGTGGAATACGGAAGACATCATGAATGTTTTATAACATAAAATATAGTGTTTTTTGTATTTCAAAAGTTTAGTCAGTTGAGCTTTTACTTTCCCTAAAATCTCACTGGTATTCACCAAAATATTCTTGAGTATAATTTTTGTTGAATATTTTGTTAAGGAGTAATTAGCACATTCAATTTTATCTCCTTTTTAAAGAGCGCGCACCCCACTTCCTCATTCTTCAAGTATCTCTTATTTTTCCCAGATCCAGCAACCATACGTGTATCACTGTCGAGACTCTCCACTTAATTGAAATAGTTCTGCATGAATTCCATCTTGTTTATGTCATCTATTCTGCTGTTTCTCAATCGGATTTCTATTTCAGTGTATGAGTCACTTATTTTGACTAAAAACTGTCCCGTTTCTCCTTCATTTGCTGTTTCTCTCAAAACTCCTATTCTTCCAGTATATCCAAGACCTGGACATTATGACATAATATTCTTCCAGTTTATCTTTACTAGAATTAAGGTTTGATTGAAAAACTTTCCTCGTGTTATTTACTTCTCGATTAAATTTCCAGCTTTTGTATCTCACACTTAGTTTTTCAAAATTTTCGATTTATTTTTGCATGTACTTTCGCCTCATTCTTCTACATAACGTATTTGCAATCCTCATACTCCCTACATATTACAATCCTTATACTCCATCCATATCGCAAACTGTTGTGCTTTGTGTCTCCGTTCAAGATGTTCAATCCGTGTCGATTCTTTCTTTCTTTCTACTGCCTTTCTTCTTTATCTCTCCAAACCCTTCATCAGAACATGCACTGCTTCTTTCCTTCTGCCTTTCCCAAGTATTTCTTTAGCAGGAGTAGTCACTATTCTCTCAATTCTTTCCCTTAGTAAAGTTTTCATATAAACGATTTGCAATTATATTACCGTAGCCGATTTCCGTCATAATAAATGAAATTTGATAATAAATATTACTTGATAATTTTTGAAGTAGTACCTACTGTTTACAAATATATGCATGACATATATAAATCACAATACACTGACTGTAAGAAAATATTTAATTTTATACCTCTTTTATTATGTACAAGTACCCATAGTCCAAATTAACCCAGTAAAATAAGCTTTTGAAAGGTGTAGTGGATTTAATGGCGTTTTTTTATGGAAACTTGAGGAAAGTGCCTACGTTTCGAGGCGAGGATCTGATTAGTCCCCGAATTGAATAAAGTAGAATATTATTAAAGAGGAAGAGGAGAACGTTGAACAAGGGCATTATGTTTATCCCTAAATGCCTTTGTAAATACGCATTTTATCAAACAAATATTAAACTTTTTATAACATACGTATTTTTTAATCTATATCTATAAAAATGAATGTTTGTTTCTTTCTTTCTTTGTCCCGTATGCGTTCCTATACCATTCATCCGATTGCGATGAAACTTCGGTGAGTTGTTGTGCGCACGCCCGCGAAGGTTTATGAATTTTTTTCTATGGGGTCCTTTGGGGGGTTCTTGGGGTCTTCCACATCTCCTCCTAAACCACTTGACCGATTTCAACCAACCTTGGCACAAATATTTTATGCAACGGGAGAACCAACATAGGGTAGGTGTTTTTTCGATGGGGTCCTTTGGGGGGTCCGTTGGGGTCTTCCACATCTCCTCCTAAACCACTGGACCGATTTCAACCAAACTTGGCACAAATATTTTACGCAACGGGAGAACCAACATAGGATAGGTGTTTTTTCGATGGGGTCCTTTGGGGGGTCCGTTGGGGTCTTCCACATCTCCTCCTAAACCACTGGACCGATTTCAACCAAACTTGGCACAAATATTTTACGCAACGGGAGAACCAACATAGGATAGGTATTTTTTTCGACGGGGTCCATTGGGCGGTCCTTTGGGGTCTTCCACATCTCCTCCTAAACCACTGGACCGATTTCAACCAAACTTGGCACAAATATTTTACGCAACGGGAGAACCAACATAGGATATGTGTTTTTTCGATATGATCCTTCGGGGGGTCTTTTGGGGGTCCTTTGGGGTCTTTCACATCTCCTCCTAAACCACTGGGCCGATTTCAACCAAACTTGGCACAAATATTTTACGCAAAGGGAGAACCAACATAGGATAGGTGTTTTTTCAATGGGGTTCTTTGGGGTCTTCCACATCTCCTCCTAAACCACTGGACCGATTTCAACCAAACTTGGCACAAATATTTTACGCAACGGGAGAACCAACATAGGATATGTTTTTTCGATATGATACTTCGGGGGGTCCTTTGGGGTCTTTCACATCTCCTCCTAAACTTCAACCGATTTCAACCAAACTTGGCACAAATATTTTACGCAAAGGGAGAACCAACATAGGATAGGTGTTTTTTCGATGGGGTTCTTTTGGTGGTTCTTTGGGGTCTTCCACATCTCCTCCTAAACCACTGGACCGATTTCAACCAAACTTGGCACAAATATTTTACGCAACGGGAGAACCAACATAGGGTATGTGTTTTTTCGATATGATCCTTCGGGGGGTCCGTTGGGGTCTTTCACATCTCCTCCTAAACCACTGGACCGATTTCAACCAAACTTGGCACAAATATTTTACGCAACGGGAGAACCAACATAGGATATGTTTTTTCGATATGATACTTCGGGGGGTCCTTTGGGGTCTTTCACATCTCCTCCTAAACTTCAACCGATTTCAACCAAACTTGGCACAAAATATTTTACGCAAAGGGAGAACCAACATAGGATAGGGGTTTTTTCGATGGGGTTCTTTTGGGGGTTCTTTGGGGTCTTCCACATCTCCTAAACCACTTGACCGATTTCAACCAAACTTGGCACAAATATTTTACGCAACGGGAGAACCAACATAGGATATGTTTTTTCGATATGATCCTTCGGGGGGTCCTTTGGGGTCTTTCACATCTCCTCCTAAACCACTGGACCGATTTCAACCAAACTTGGCACAAATATTTTACGCAACGGGAGAACCAACATAGGATAGGTGTTTTTTTCGACGGGGTCCATTGGGGGGTCCTTTGGGGTCTTCCACATCTCCTCCTAAACCACTGGACCGATTTCAACCAAACGTGGCACAAATATTTTACGCAACGGGAGAACCAACATAGGATATGTGTTTTTTCGATATGATACTTCGGGGGGTCCTTTGGGGTCTTTCACATCTCCTCCTAAACTTCAACCGATTTCAACCAAACATGGCACAAAATATTTTATGCAAAGGGAGAACCAACATAGGATAGGTGTTTTTTCGATGGGGTTCTTTTGGGGGTTCTTTGGGGTCTTCCACATCTCCTCCTAAACCACTGGACCGATTTCAACCAAACTTGGCACAAATATTTTACGCAACGGGAGAACCAACACAGGATATGTGTTTTTTCGATATGATCCTTCGTGGGGTCCTTTTGGGTCTTTCACATCTCCTCCTAAACCACTGGACCGATTTCAACCAAACTTGGCACAAATATTTTACGCAAAGGGAGAACCAACATAGAATAGGTGTTTTTTCAATGGGGTTCTTTTGGGGGTTCTTTGGGGTCTTCCACATCTCCTCCTAAACCACTGGACCGATTTCAACCAAACTTGGCACAAATATTTTACGCAACGGGAGAACCAACATAGGATATGTGTTTTTTCGATATGATACTTCGGGGGGTCCTTTGGGGTCTTTCACATCTCCTCCTAAACCACTGGACCGATTTCAACCAAACTTGGCACAAAATATTTTACGCAAAGGGAGAACCAACATAGGATAGGTGTTTTTTCGATGGGGTTCTTTTGGGGGTTTTTTGGGGTCTTCCACATCTCCTCCTAAACCACTGGACCGATTTCAACCAAACCTGGCACAAATATTTTACGCAACGGGAGAACCAACATAGGACAGGTGTTTTTTTTTCAATACGATCCTCTGGCGGGTCCTTTGGAGTCTTAAAAAACTAACTTATTAGATCTGGTTACTATGGCAACCCAATGGAATAGATTCTGTTCTAAATATATTATCGCATTAAATTGAAGACCACGCGAACGAAGTCTTTATATATATTATATATATATAAACACTTTCTTTCTTTGAGTGGCATTGCAACGCATGCCGGGTACTCGCTAGTAGTTTATAAAATAACTCATTTTCTGTCGCGGGAGCGTGGGAGCGCAAAGTAAAACCTCCATGTCTCACTCAATTTTGGTCGTATCGAAATTTTTATAATTTCGATATTCACGGAGTCGATTAATTATTGGATAGACCTAATTATTAATTTTTATAAAAGAATTACCAAGGCCTAATACATACATATGAAATCATTATTAGTAATTAAATTACATTTTAAATAAATAAAACAACAATAAACGCTCGTATATAACAATTCCTCAAGCTTTGATTGTCCCACACACACTAATGTAACGCTCAATAATTATCACTTGTTTAACTTATGAAATATTTTAATTATCACTTATTAAATATTTCATAAAATATAACAACTCCGATAACGCATACCAATATCGTATATCCAAAACTGAACTCTGGTCGCATCTAAATCTCATCTTTATTCCCCGCTGAGGTTGGAGGTGAATCTACAGCTTTCTGGATGATGTGTCCAGAATAATTTGTGTAGTTACAGGCGCTAGAAAATTCTGGAACCAATTTGTGATACGTTGGTTGCCTCTCGTAGGCATAAGAATATGTGCCACCCGTTCACGTACATAGACTTGTACTTTTCTTTAAATTTCCATTAAACTTAACTAAACAAATTATTTACTTTTTAGATATCTTTTGAAACATTTTACCTAGACTGTAAGTTTAATACAAATTAAAGAAGATATTAACTCGTTACTTAAAAAAAAATTTCTGTTGTAGACTTCAGACTAAGTTAACGTTTTCTTGAGTTCAGGTGAAGTATACTATGTATGAATCTATCGTAGAGAACGAGAGGGGTGGAATCTGTGTTTCTAAAAAATTAAAATAAGCAACCGAGATATTATATTTCTTATATCAGAGCTTGTGTGTCATTGATAGTGTTAAATGGGAGATACGTGAATCTTATGACGACTTTTAATGGTGGAAATAAGTAGACACTAGAGAACACACTATGTTCCCAGTAGTTAAAGTGTTATAATAGCAAAAGTCAGCATTTCTATTTGAATAGAGATTTGAAACTTTTATTAGACATTTTATTTCACAATTCGTAATCTGAATACGTTTTCATGCAAACCACGACGGGTTCAAAAACACACGTATTTTGTACATAATATTGCTGAAGTAGTAAAATAATAACTATACTGACACTTTTTTAATTTATGCCTTTTGTGAGTGAAGTGGATATATTTGCTTATAATCTGGTTAAATGAAACTCAAAGGATTCAGTTTCTTCTCTGCAGACAAACTACACGACTTGCATATTCAGTACCTAGCACATTACGGGTCACGCCAAGTTCGAACCTCGCCTGGTGACGGATATTCTCCTGCCAGAAGCCTCAGACATTGAGAATAGCTTCTATAAGATTAACATATGAATAACGCTCCCCTGTTTCCTAAGTCCCTAGACGTTCTCCCATGAGTTACTCTGATCCAGCCGTTTTTCACAACGTTGATGTACTTTTCTTTTAAGTTAAATATACTTTAAATTTGATGAAAGAAAAAATGAATTTATCACAGTCGCTCAGTTTTAAATAAACGAATTGATACAATTAATATGTAACTGAAGAAGAAATTTTAGTTGATTTCTATAGGTAGTGATTAGCGGTCACTGTAAGAGCAATATTAATTAATTTTGTTTTGTACCTAATTGAATCCCATAAGCTTTTCAACAACTATTTAATTTAAATTTTAAGTACATATTTCAAATACATTTTTTAACATAGGCGATTATCTCGTAGATGAACAGAAGTGAAAAATCAGCACAGAAGAATGTTAGGTTATGTGTAGGCTTAACTGTCTGTAAGGTTGTAGGCAGGCTGAACAATCCTTTCCTTCGGTGAAGTTCTGGACTTCACTAGGTTGTTTAGGTTGCTGCATAAGGAAATAACAAATTATTTCCTATCTTTGTACTGACAAGAACAGAAGGCCTTAACCCACCATAGACTGCATAGACATTATAGAAAAGACACTCTTCATTATAAACATTACATATAACACAGGAGGGTTAGACATATTGTTCGGTCGGAGGGTTTGAACCTCTTCACCCCGCGGACATTATTTGTAGCAATTGACAAGTCATTAATTAATTGGTTAGGGCGGGTTCTTAGTTTATCTTTACCAATGTATTTAAGACTCTACCTTGAAACTTACTTATTCACTGAGCATATTCCAGATCGCGACTGATGACTTCGTTGGGCATGTGCCATGGCGCGTCGTTGATTTTGCTCAGGGCTTCGGCTTGAAACCTTCTGATGATGTCGATAATGGGGTTAGCTGCTGAACCCCACATTTCCAGGCTGTATGACCACATAAGTCTTAAAATAGTTTTGTAGAGGATGATTTTTTTCTTAATTGTTAAGGGTGACTTCCGTCCTTTTTTCCAACACATATTTATATATTTCAAGCCTGTTTTTTTTTTGTGTAAGTTTTAGTAGATTGTGTAAAAAAGTAGTAGATAGTTGTGGGTAACAGGAAATAAGTAAATACAAAGCTGGAACCAAAAAATGTGAAGCACTACTTCTATTTTATTGGCACCTGTTGTACTTAACCGTTTACAAACACAATAACTTAGATATTCACAATAACTATTTAGTTTTTCCTTGTATCAGGAGTTAGTATGAAAGACATTGTCATATACATTTTTGTAGGAAATACTTTATTGTATAATGGGCACTTTTGAAAATTAATAAGCTATTCGTTTTAAGAAAATACACTCTTGATGGCTCTAGACCAATGTTAAAGGAAAAATTCTTTGTATCAAGTGTTTAATCATTGTACTGGAAAAAGCAAAAACTATATAACTTATTAACTTGTAACCAAAGTTTTGGTAAAAAAATTAAAAACTAAATCAATATTATATTCTTTTTTAATAGTCAATTCATATTTTTATTAAAAATACATAAAAATACATAAACATACATTGTCATTTGTTTGTTTATAAATGTATATTCGTATTACTGAAAACGTTTGCAGTTTTTTGTCAAAATATATACATATTTACAACACATATTGTGCATATTATAAAAGAAAAAATTCATCTTTAGCATCTAAAAATATTTTAATTTGATTTATTTGTTCACTTAAAAAGGTGATAGTAGTAAATTGCTATTGTGAAGTATTGTGAATGAAGACTAAAAACTAATAAAATTAATTATAATTAAACTCGGTCTCTCATGAACCCTATAGGCTACTGTTAAATGTATTTCGGAATTTTCTTTCTTTCATTGTCTCCATTATTACAGGTGGATAAACTACAGGTATTAGAAATGTTTAGTTTTCCGTAGTCATAGATAAAACGTGTAAAGGAGGCGTTCAGGTAGTTACGGTAATTACAAGGGTCGTGAGCAGCAGTTTATGACCCAAGGCAGCAATGTTAAAGCAGCAAATTACACTGTGAGTCAATCGTAAATTAACGCCCACTCGCTCTAACCTTTCTTTATTACACAGCAACAAATAACATTTTCCTGTTGGATTTTACTTGTATCTCGTTTAGTTACTAATTACTTCAAATGGTTTCTTAAATATTGGAAACAGTCGTCCATAATTAGCACAGATACGTGTGGTCATTGGAATCATAAAATATTAGTCTTTATCAGTGGTGGCTCGTGATTTAAGAGGCTGGAAGGCGCGACCTTTAGTCTCCTTAATTATTTATCAATATAGAATTTAACGCACAATAGAAATGTCGCCAATATTTGATCACATAATTCATTAATAAAATAAGAATAGTAACACATGCAGCATGCAACGATTATTTAAAAATTTGATCTCGCCTCAAATATTGTGAGCTGTTGTAGAGTCAGCAGTTTTATTAATAAGCATAACAACAAACTGTCCATAAAAATGTCTATGCTGTTTCCACAAAAAAAGTAATATACTACATTTACATTATATTATTTCTATGATACCTACACTTTAAGCAGACCCTTTATTTATATACAAAGTCCATTCGCCTTTCCTTTAAATTAACGAACTTTTCTAGCATCAGAGTCCATCATTTTTTTAACAAGTTCCTTCTTGATAGACAACATCGCAAGGCCATTCAGTCTATCGTTTTTCATTGTACTTCTCAAGAAAGTCTTTAGTCTTTTCATAATTGAAAAGCAGCTCTCAGGTTCGGCACTTCTCATGGGGTAGTTATGATAATTTTCGATATGGGAAGTTTTGACACTTCTTTGAAAATTGACGTAAGATTGTTTTCTTCTATAAAGTTAAGAAGTTTTATTGCGCATTTAATATTAAAATCATGCCGTCTGAATAATAGTTCCAATTCACTCCGAAGTTTGTTTTCTTGTAAGAAAGGGTAATGTTGAATCACTCGCTTGAATTTTTCTTCCGGAAAGTTTGTAGAAAAAGTGGAAATAAGTCACTTGGTTCCTCAGGGAACTACTCATTTATTTGTGTTTCTATTTCATTTATTTTCTCCTTCTCTGAATCTCATTTTCAAAAATTCCGATGTTACTTTGGCACATTACACTGTCTTTGTTCCTACTCTGTAGTTGTTGGTACAGTATGTCCACATGGGATAGAATTCTATGGAAAAAAGTTAGCCAGAACATGAAATTTTCGTCCTGAAGAGCCCTTCTGTGAGCACTTGCCTCATTAACTGTGAGTCTGTTTGTACACTTTTCTTCAAGAACTTCGAAACATTCCTCCAACTTATATCGGTTTTCGTACACAACGTTGACTGTACGAATGTTGTAATTCCATCTTGTTATAGAAACTCTGGGTAACCTGGCTTGCACTACTTCCTTCAAAACGTCCGTTCGTAGATATGAGTGTGAAAAAATGCTGGAATGGCAGACAGATTTGAGAAAAAATTCGAACTTTGTTGTTTACACTTGTTGCTTTTTTCTAGTAGCAAATTAAGTTCATGAGCGTAACAGTGTACAAAACATGTGAACGGATACACTTCTCTAATTTTTGCCTTTACACCTCCAATAGAACCACACATAACATTAGCGCCAACGTAAGTCTGAGCTATTATAATTTCCTTTGACGTGTGCAGAAGAGGATAGACATTGTTCATTATGCACTTTGCTAATGTTTTTGCACATTTGCCTTCAGGACTGAGAAATCCCCAAAACCTTTCGTACACCGACGCCTTAAACACGTAGTTAAAAACTAATACCATTTGACAGTGGTTTCTCACATCAGTTGTCTCCTCACATTCGATTGTCACGAATTCAGAAGCTTGTATAAACTTTTCTATTTCTTCCCTGCAGACACTAAGCATACAGTCCAATATATCATTCTGTATTATTTTCTATGTACCTTTGAATACTGTGGCCGATTCTAAATGGTCTTTCATTGCAGATCCAGCTCCGCAGTAAAATTAATTAAGCTTTTGTATACCCCTGGATTTGTAGACGATGCTCATTCGTTATGAACTCTTGGAGACAACTGTAAAACACTACAGAATTTGACACACGAAATCAGCTGTTTTAAAACATGTCTGTTTTTACTGACTTGAACATTGTGCTTTTCAATTTTTTGTCTAAATTGCGAGTCCAGACTAGACAGTATGTTTACTTTTCCTAACAAAGAAAAATCAACAACACTATTCATGTGATGGACGGATATTTCATGCTTCTTAATTTTTTCTGTAAAATGTTTTATATCATTAACCTCTTTTAGGTCCAAAAACAATCACCATTGTCTCTCAGAGACAATAAAATATATGGAAAACAGAACATTATTCGTGAAACTATTAAAAAAAAAACACATAAACTCAAAACCTAAAAACTAAACTAATGCCTGCACTGAACTAACCGCGCCAGAGAAACTTATAAACACTAAACAGAGCAAATCTCATATTATTATCAATAGTCTGCGATTAGTTGTACGCGACTTTCTGCTAATCGTGGCGCGGGAGCCGGCGCGCCGAGCGACAGTGTAAACGCCGCCTATAAGCTTACAATTTCGTTCAACTTTGGATAGAATAGGGGAACTGAGAAACGGGCGCGATTGTCAGAGCGCCGTAATGCATGCTGTTCCGGAAACATTTCTGCTATTACCTAACACAAAAACATTTTCTTGTCCGAAGCGTTAAAGAAATATGTAATGACTTTCCACAAATAGTGATAATGGGTTCTTTAATGATATGATTTAATCTGGGAGGCGCGCGCCTTAGCGCCCTAAGGACGAGCCGCCCCTGGTCTTTATGTCTAATGTTTTCCACTAATATGACTGCTGATTTCTATCAGATGTCAATGGCAGTTCACAGAGTAGTGTAAACGTGAGCGTATAGTTTAGATTCATGGAAAACTAGTGCATAAATTATTTAGCAGAGGTGTGATCTCTTAATTAGACTAGAAATACCGTGGTGTTAAGATGGTTAGACAAATTAAAACAAGGCAGCAGACGTTATGGAAAGGAAAAAACTTTCAATGGTCAACTAGTGCGTCTCTTCCAGCTTTCTATATCTCAGAATAACAAAGGAGATTCCATCTCAGAATAAAATCTCAACGTTGTTCTGTGACGATCTGACGTCATTGGAATATATCGAATATTGTCACTAGAGTGCGTTGTAGATGGAAAATCCTAGATGGAAATGTTCTAGCAATGCTAGGATTATTTTGGCAAGCAATAACCTTGTATTGTTTTTATACATCCTCAGCCGATCAGTTATACTGTTGACAGCGAAGTTGACTGACAAATTGCAATAGTGTGTAGTAAATGATTACTACATTACTAACTATTAATAGTGAGTAACTGAACGTGATGTAATAAATATGTCACTAGTTCATAACTGCAGAAGCACGATGTGAACTATAAACAATGCAGATTAAATTATTGTATTTTTAGTGCAATTATGCTAATTTATGTAAATTATTAAATTACTGTAGTAGAGGGAAAATGAGGGTTCTGGCTCACAAAGGATGCCGCCTTTCCCACGGTCCGAGATTTTTTCCCACGCTCTCCCCACCACCGCTGGACCCGCAGCATCCCAATGGACCACAGCATCCGCGAATTTCCGCTGGGTTGGGTTGGGTTGGGTTGAGTTAGCCTAGCCTAGCCTAGCCTAGCCTAGCCTAGCCTAGCCTAGCCTAGCCCAGCCCAACCCAACCCAACCCAACCCAACCCAACCCAACCCAACCCAACCCAGCAGAAATTCGCGGATGCTGTGGTCCATTGGGATGCTGCGGGTCCAGCGGTGGTGGGGAGAGCGTGGGAAAAAATCTCGGACCGTGGGAAAGGCGGCATTCCTTTGTGAGCCAGAACCCTCATTTTCCCTCTACTTACTCAATTTAGTTGAATATTTATTGAATCAATATAATTACGCAAATATATTATTCTGACAATATTTACTGGGTGATTGAATGTATTCACTGTCAATTAGCATAATTATTGAGACTCTTAATTATCTTTGTAAGCAATAAGATAGAATTTATTGAAACATGACAAATTAATTATTTGAGGTTGATTGCAATAATGAACGCAAGATATACATAACGCAATAAATACTTATTTATTACACATTATTGCATAAATAAATTCTTGATATACAAATGAAATTATGTCCTGTAAATACATTCAAACAAAACGCGTAATAACATAAATCATAATAATATTAATTTCGTTGTTCCCTGAAAAAAAAACAAGACATACAATGCTATAAAATATAACACACAATAATATAAATATGCACAAACAATAAACAACCAAATATACTTCATTCTAAGCTAAATGCGTTCATTAATGCCCTCAGATGAGTGACTTTACTATTTAACATTATTATTTTTACGATTTATATAGATTTTCTCGGGTGTAGTTCTTTGAAAAGAGACAGTGCAGTAGTAAGTATTAACTAGTATTAAGAACATAGGGACTTAACTTGGAAAAGCATATCCACAATTCCATCGGTGTGGTATCCTATCCGTTGATGGGTTCCATGTACGAGGTCACTGTTGTTGATGGATGTGCACTGACACCTTAACTCGCGGTAATCCCACTCGCGTTCTGTGTAGTGTGATGTCGGAGTTATCCGCTTGGAATAAGTGTATTGACAGTTTTATGTAGTAAAATGCAATCATTATTATTGGTGTAGTTTGATTACGTGTTTACTGTAAGCGTGATTCAGGTAGCTAGATACTTTTGTCTACCTTGGACGTGATGCGCGTTATGTATGCACTAGTGTTCATGAGTGTGAATCCACTTAGTTCATGTGCTCAAAATTAGAATGTTTATGATTGGATAATGTTTCATAATGTCTGAAATTGTCGCACAATGTTCTACTGTCGAAGTGTTAAGTCACTCGCAATGCTTAATATGCATGCCGAACGTATTCTAAAGTTTCTCGTATACACTTAACATTTTTAACGATGTTTATGTACATACGCACTGCGTGTTACTGCGGTAAGTTCGGTAACTCGGATGGTCTATCGAACACAACGTTTTGTAAGACTGAGATTGAATTGAAAATGTCTAAGTTCGACTAAGACCGAGACTTGGTTATAACTGCATCACTGACTGACTAACTGATTTAAAATTTTAGTAAGTCGGAGTAAAACTACCGAGTAAAATTATTACGACTATTACCCTTACTACCACTACTACTACTACTGAGCTCCGCGTTCTTGTAAACAGTTTTTATCAAACACTCTCTACCAGAATGCAATTTTCTCACGTCCACGCCTATGGCCGTTGTTGATAGGTTCAGGATTTCCTTCCACCTTGCAGATCTACGGTCATCGGTTTCCTGATTCGTCGTCCAAGTCGTCACTACTCTCTCCACCAGTTCCTTTGGAAGATGCCAAACTCTGGTTGGTCGTTGGGCATCCCCCGAAGTACCCCAGCGACGAACGTTGCGTTGTTTCTCGGAAAGTGGAGCAATTGCCTGCCTCTCCATCAATCCTTTGTTTCCTTGCTGTCGAGGCACTCTGTTATTGCCTTTGTTAACAATCTGCAGTGTTTGGTCTTTTGTTCGGTCACCCTTCTTTTTTTTCGTCAATTACCAACTCTTCGCTGGACGTCATCCCTGGATTGGTCCCACGATGTCTAGTTGTAAATCTGACTTGTCATCTTGATTTGTTTTCATGCTGGGGAGAGTACGTATCTCGTATTCATTGAATACTCGTCCCTTTGTCTACATATTCGTCAAAACCTCTCTGCACCCTTTGTTATTGAGTATCTCATTCATACGTACGCGCGTTACAACTTAACCCCACAGCATGTGTTCCTTCTAACTTCTGCGTAGCCAGGCTACCGGGCTCAGTCTTTTGTCTGGTTTGTTTTGGTGTTGTAAATCTGCACTGAGTTCGTTCTGTCAACGATGTTCCCGATTTCTATTGTTACGTGTAGTCGGACGTTTCTTCATTGTTTCTTCACTGGCGTCGGGTCTGACGTGTGTCTAATTGTTCTTATTTACGGCACTGGCCTGGGTTGCTAACTCGAGTGTGTATGAGCGTACCTCTTGATCATAAAATTATAAATTTTTAAAATTTTTAACCACTACATATTTGTGGTGAAGGATTTTTGAAACTTAGATTTCATGAAACTTGAGATTTTTTATAGTCACTGATATAAATTTTAATTCATTATATTAATCGTTATCAGTATTAACAAAAACATATTTAAAAATAGCCGCTGGCAAGCATTTAGATTACAAAAAAATAAGCGGAGACTTATTCTATTACAACATTCTTAATATTTTTCATGAATATAAAAAGTATTTTTCAAATAGGCCTACTAGGCTATTTATGGTGAACTCGGGTATACTCGTGATAGAGATAATCTCGTGATACTTTTTGTAAAGCTTGTCACGGGTTAACCAATGCTCCCACAAATGCCTAGTTCCTCCATTGAGAGGAGCAAATTCTAACGTTCAGTTTGAGATATTGTAGACACCACTGTGACACGTGTTTATTGTTTTGCAACGTTTTGAAGTGAAAAGTAAGGAATCGTTCTTATATTTCTGTATCTGTTAATAAGACGTGCATTTTTATTGTACAATCATTGTAATTTACTATATTAAGGATTAGATTTAGTGTTAAATTGTCGGCTAATACATACTGAATACGGTGGTACATATTTTGATAGGTTATGGACGGCGTATACGTTGTAGGACCTTATCTCCGGATCGTAGTTTCTTAAATGCTTTGTTGTTGTTTTCCAAGTAAAGTTGCTTTCTAGTAATGTACAAATTTATTTAATTTTTGACATTTACTTCTGAAAAAGACTTCCATTAAATATAAATCTTCTAAATTGTTTTCTACTAAAATTTTCGATAGTTTTTATTTCCTGACTTTGATTTTTTCCGTACGATTTTAATATTAATGGAATTTTTAATTTTCATGTTTTTTTTGACCGTATGATTTTAGCTTCATTTTATTTATGATTTTAGATGCCACAAGTATGCCTGACGTATCACGAGATTGCCTCAATCTAAGTTAAATCGTGATATCACGAGTATAGCGGAGTGTTGTCACGAGATTACCTGGAATATCACGAGATTACCAAGCAAGAACATTGTTTTGAAATTTAATTATAATAAGTATAATATGCTGTTTTATCACACAAAAATTTAGTGCGACAAAGTCCTTAGAAAGCATTCTTTCCAAAGATTAAAACAGAAGAAAAGAATTAAACATTTTTGGTTAGCACAACTGGTATTTTATATACTTTATCACGAGTTTACCCAAGTTCACCATACAAAGTACTAGGTATACTTATTCTTTGGTACATCTGTAATTTAAGAAGACGATAAAGATTAACACTTACTAATGAGTGAAAGTTCGTAGAGGATATTCATTGTTAAAATATCTTTAATTGCAGAGTTGTTCTAATGTAAGTTTACTCTTATAAGTTAGACCTAATACAATTGTTAGATTTATATTTTGAAAATCAATAAACGATTAGTAACATAACGACAATCATTATCATTACATTAAATATTTTAATTTGTTTCTGTTTATCCCGAAACCTAAGTACATTGTAGCTAACGTGCGCTTCTAATGTAACAGAATGCTATGACAGTGCCTATACAAGCGGAAACTTGAGTACAAAAAAAACTCTTACAAACAACAGACTAGACGCAGGAAACATCAGGACAACGAAACTGATATTACAATGGAAGTAGAATATTATTATTGATATTTATACTGTTGTTTTTATTAGGTATTGCTTTAACGGACAATTAGATTAAGTGACAACTTTATAATTTGTTCGATTATTATATATAGTTACGTGTTAAACACTTTACTACTTATTTTATTTGTTTTTCTTAACCGTTTTTTAATAAGTATGAAGACTACACAGTATTAGTTGAACTTACAAGAATATGTAATAAAATATATTAATACATTCAATTCCAATTACAAAACGTATTTTTTTAAGATTTTCATTGTCAAAACTACGATTAGTGTTAAACACATAATTACGGATAAGAGAAAAATAACAGTGTGGTTCGTCCACACACGACACGGTGTACACCGTTCAAGTAGGGCGTACGCAGATCTGTTTTTATTGTTATGTTTTTGACTTTGATAAATAAATTATAATGATTGACAGATAATGATTGAGGGATATATGTGTCTGACGATAGAACAATCGTTCCGAAACGCGTCACATAGCTGCTAGAAGTCACAAAACGTAACTGAAATAAGGTAGTATAATAATTAAATCAATTGTGGCTTGATACTGGAAACATGAATTTCAACCTAACAGTAAAACTAGCAGGTATTACAGCGATGGTAGTCATAAACGAGTGGATTTATTTATTGCGAACTACTTTAGCAAAAGTTATGATCTGGAGTCAGCAAATAGGAAAAAATGTAATAGATCAGTATCGGAATAGAAGCATCTCTTAAAGGAAGAGGCGTCTTCGTAACTAGGCTCAATGGTTAGTTCCTGTTGCTTCTGTTGTTATTTGGAACACAACATATTTGGCGACAGATTGATATTTTCTGTTACTCAATCCAGACTTTAAAAAAATATTTTCGTTAACTCCACAGTCGTCAGTCAATTATTGTTATGCAGAGGTGGTCACTATTGTGTAAATTAGATCACTTCTGACCTGTCTGTTTTGGTAACCGATCCTACCATTGCAGAATTACGCTCGTTTTTCTGAGGCATAAGAGAGCTGCAATGGATAATTGCTTTGTTGGCATAAGTGACAGGTGATTCCAAAATACACATGCCGATCATTTGGGTACAGAATGTACTTAACGGTCTCGAAGACAAATCTTTGAGGGACTAGAGCGGCGACGAGTTTGCTCTAGACCTGAACCCGTCGACGCTGATACTGAAGTTTGCATTCCATAAAAATGCACAACGATTAGGTGTATAGGCGTTTCAAAGAACAAAAAAAGAAGCGGGCAATATCCACAAATAACAAAGGTGGTAGTTTTATCTGCTAAAACATGAAAGATATACTCATGCACACGCGCACGTACACGTACACAAGCAAACACAAACGTCTACGCTTGTTAGGGAGAAATGTATGTTTTCGCTTATACTAGTTTGAAACACTATGTATTCGTAACACTGATGTGTTTTGTGAAAACTAAAATACTACTAAACCACAATTATCACGTCCTTAATTCATTTTCCTTTCGTCAGTTGCTGATAATTTAAAAAAATTGTATACTGTAACAATGTCGTAGTATACCTTGAAACACTTTATCATAAAAATTGCTTTATTCTTTATTTTAAATTACAAATTAAAACTATAACAAGATTTTAACAACCTATAAGGGCGGTAAGGGTGTTTTGTAACGGAAATAAGTTTTTTACATTGTGTGTTTAGTCGTCGCATTGAAGAAAGAAAAAATTATGTAATTTATTGACTTGTAACTAAAGTCGTTGTAAGAAAGATTAAGAATAGAAAAGATATTCTATTCCTTATTAATAATTAATGTACATTTTTATTGATAACTTATATTATTACGGAAACATACACAACTACGCGTACACACACACACACACACAAACACACACACGTATATCAATATGTTTTTTCGCAATATTTTAAACTGTTGAAGTTTTCTTGTGAAAAAAATATACTTAAATCACATATTAGGCGCGTATTTAAAAATAGACACAAATTTATTCGTAAGAAAATTAAAACCTTTAAATTTGTGTTATAGTATACTAAAAAATTTAATAATAGTAAAGTCGCATTGTGTGTAGCAGAAACGTAGCTGTGTTAATAAAAATTCAGTGATGACAACGTATTATCAAAAAATTATTATTGATAATATTATAAAAGAAATTAAATTAAAATTGTTAAAGAATATTTTTCAAGTAACGTTGTCTAAATGCACGACATAATACGTTACACATAAACAACCAGTTTTCAGTTAGCCCCGAACATTTAATTAGTTTAGGAATCAGCTTGTATTTTCTACACTGGGAAGATTGAAAAATGTTGTTGATAATTAACGGCAGATTGTAAACATTGTTCGCGTTTAATTTTAATCAAGTTTTGTTTACTTGCTTGTTTGTGTGTTTATTACAGTATGGCTGTAAGGGCAATTAATATATTTATTATTAGCTGCAGGCATAGAGTTTAATCGAGTTTTGTGTTTTCTCGTTGTTGTTATCTGAAAGCCTTTCCATCCCTATCATCTTCCTTTCCTGACTACACAGAGTCTCCAGTCGCTTCATTAACTAATTCGAATATACATAATGCAAATGTGCACATGTCGTTTAAACGATTAAAGGATAAACTACCATCTCATAACTATTCGTCTCTTGTCCACAAACACAGCCCTCCTCACCTCACTTTCATTATATTCTCTGTCTGTCTGTCTGTCTGTCTCTCTCTCTCTCTCTCTCTCTCTCTCTCTCTCTCTCTCTCTCTCTCTCTCTCTCTCTCTCTCTCTCTCTCTCTCTCTCTCTCTCTCTGTCTTTTATTTCCATCTCCCCCGTCTCAGAAGTCCATTATCTCTTGTTAAATACGATAAAGTTAATAAAAATAATGGAGCCACTTTTAAAATACGTTATCAGAGGGGCAAAACAAATTTGTTTGATTATTCCTGAGTAATTTTTAATTTAGTACTTTGTTCATCTAGTAAAAGTAGTGGAACACCTTACTTGTACGTTTTGTGACTCGAAGTTATTTTATTGTTGAGTACCGTTTATGTTTCTGCTACTGTGTTAGACAAGAATGTAATGTATAGCCTATCGACAACGATCCTCTAACATTGTATAATGGGACTTATGTGCTAAGAAAAAGCATAATTTGCACAAGTAAACTTTGACACAAGGCGAAAAACACTGTCTAACTTAGAATTTCATATTCTGCCCCGTTCGTACGATTTAGCCTCTTTTAATTATGCCCTTTTGTTGACGCATATAAAGATGTCACAAACCACACCATGGAGACCAGAATTAATTACCATAATAACAAGTAAATAAACTAATGCTATTTAGCACCATCGGAACTGTACCTTTATCCGTTTCTACAGTAAATTTCCGATGTTGTTAATATGCGATTGTATCGATATATTACGATGTGGAAAAGAAGAAGTTTATTAATTGTAAATTGTCCTATTTCTTAATGCAAAGCGAAAATACGTGTCGTTTTGATTTTTAGTTTACTGCTGAAATAAATAAAAGCCACGGTTGAGAATAATATAACGTTTAATGTTTTTATACAATGCTTATAACACAGTAACACTTAAATAAAGAACCTAACGTTTTGAGTTAATGGGTACTTGTGTTGACATAAATGGAGATACGTCCTATATATTTTGTAATTGTCTTAAAACGATTCAGTTTATTCACAGTCGATGTGTGACGCGTATAAAGATGTCAACAACAACAACAGATGCGGGAGACTTTGAAAACGCAGCAGAGTTGACTACCGTGTGTTTTTTCCAAGTCCGTGTGACCAATTTCATTGCTGCCTGTGTGTTAAATTCAATGCGTTTCCCACCTCTCAGATAATCTCAGTCCCTAACGACCCATGACAATAAACAAGTTATAACGCGGTTAAAAAAAACCTTTAAATAGAAACAAAGCTGCGCAGAAACACAAAAATACAGATAATTTGACGAATAATAATTTAAAAAAATTGTCTTTTAAATAATCTCAATTAAAATAAAACAATAAAGCGGGTGAAACCGCGGTTGTAACAGTTAGTTAGTAACTAATTTGACTGATTTGCTAATATTGTAAATTTCACTCTTTTCCTTCTCCTTCTTCTTCTTCGTAGTCTTCTTCCTCCTCCTCCTCTCCCCAACTTGTTTTCTTCTTCTTCTTCTTCTTCTTCTTCTTCTTCTTCTTCTTCTTCTTCTCTCATTCTTCAGCCTCAGTTTGCTGAAAATTTAACAAAAATAAAAGATAATATAAAGTGGTAAGTTCTAATACCGCAATTCCGTACTCATTTGTCACGCCTGGAATTTTGTCTGTGCACAACCCTTTTTTAACGGAACGATCCTTATTAAATTTCTTTTAGTTTCTTATTTTTCGTAATGTGTATAATTTCAGATTACTTTTTTAATGCAGATTTATCTAAATAGACTTTAATTATGTAGTAGCATATACTGTATACTTTAAGCCATAGTGAAATAAAATATTTTTGAGTTTCATACATTATGAGTACAATTATTTTGAGTTGCACATAGAATAGTGGAATAGAACACAGATTCATGCGAGTTATATACGCGGAAATAACAACCAGTAACTAAGAAGTTAAAATATTTGTCTGTAACAAACATGTTACGTCTGTGAATCGAGAGTTCGGGAGATTTATTGACATATAGTCAGTAGCATATCTGGCATCAGTCATTCGATGATTGGTATGAATGACAGAATAGCTCTGACATCAAGCTTTCATTCATTTCCCGAGAGAAAAATTGTCACTCAGAAATCATTTTCGTCACGACAATCTAACTTATTGTGATTAGCTGTAGACTTTAAACTAGCGTATTCACTGTTAATAAATGTTAGGTGTTGGTTATCATTTCACCCTAACAGATAAATTACATCCTCCAACAATTGTTACCAATAATTAGTATTATATGATTACGTCACACTAAATTAAGAATATTATACATCTATGTATGATATGTGATTAATAATAACATTTTCTTTATACTCTAAACGTAAGGTATAAAACTTTATGATTTTAAAATAATGGCTTATGGATAGCAGGTCTTCGAAGATCTGTTTAGGGTTAACGAAGAAGACAAAAGTAACTAGACAACAAAAAATATGTAAGGTAAGGTAAGGTAATAAATAATTCGGTGTAATTTACAGATATTAAAAATTTTCAAGAAAAAATTATAATGCTCCTATTAAGTAAATAAATAAATTAAGGGAGAATTTGTAATGAAACAGGCGAATATTAAATGATAATAACTGTGGCACAATCTTAAATCAACAGGATTTCCAGAACTTAAAAATTGAAGAAAGTTCGAGAAAAATAATGTTAGAGAGATCTGCGAGACCAATGAGTGACAGGAATGGGGAGGAAAATCCTGTCTACTCTGATATCTTCTCAATAGCAATCTGGTAACTATAGTTTGGTTGTCACTTTTAGTAATCACACTAAACAATTTTGTATTAGAAATTCTTCTTATTATTATTATAAGACACTCAGAATAAATCTAATATTATTAAACAAAATTAACAAAATCTCATAGATTTCGAAACATTATCTGAATATATACGACTTACTTTTTCAATGAACTTCAAGAATAAAGTTATTTTATCAATTAATTAATATGCGCGCACGTACACACACACACATATGTTACAAACGTATACATAGTTATCATTAGTAACTGTTGTTGTAGTAAACTCAGTTCAGGGATAAACGCTTTCAACCAAAATTTAATTTAATATTGACTTTGAAACCGACTAGGTTTAGGTTTAAAGTAGCATAATCGAAACGGCTCAAAAATTGATATTGACAATTGTTAAATATGTTTCACACGGTTACATATAGCACGAGGTAACGAAGAAGTAAAGGAATGCATCAGCCCCTACAGAAAACAGAAAAGTCGCACGCACACGTTAGTAATCAGCACTCTGATGAAATTGTCGGAAGAAACTCGTAGAGAATTGAACTCACAAATTTAGTAATATTAACATTACATTGCTAATAGTAGATTTAGTAATCAAGCGGAGTTTACTTCTGATAACGATTCTCAGTTTAGTGACGAAAAAGTTTCTATTATTAATATCTTTAAACAGTAACTATGATAATGATGACGATGATGTAATAATAATAATAATAATAATATTTCTATTGATGGCCTCCATATCTCCCCTTATAGCCGTCTCAACCTCCTTGAAGATTTCTATGTAACAGGGAGCAGAATGACTGTATTCTGATGAGACTGGGAATTTCAGGCGGAACGTCGATAGGCCTATAACATAGAAGAAAGAGAGAAATACTACACATATTCGAAACAAAACAACAAGTAACACGAATATATACACAACACATTTACAGAGTGGATAGATGTCGTAGTCAAACTCTCACCCTAGTATGTTCATAACATTTTTGATGAAGGTTCTTTCAATATCTGATTGAAAATGACAGCGTCTTCACTGTCACAAACTCCGTTCATCATTTTATGGTTGTCGCCAATTGAGCACACACAGACGGCTTCATCTATCTGAACAAGTCATTCCTACTGTGTCTTACGTAAGACACTCTGTAGCCGATTCCAGAGGTAACTATCTCAAAAAGAACTGGAATATTCTTATACATAAACAGCATATCTTGTAGTGCTCTTCTATTTCAAAGAGTCATAATACTTGTACTTAGCAATTGCTTCTCGTTGCTTCTGTAGTGGATCGACTATTACAATGGCGGTAGCTGCTGTGCAATAGTGGAATGAATTTCTGTTGTTTGTTGTTTGGTGTAATATAGGCGGAAGAACAATGCTGTTAACACATTCTACAAATTTCTAGGTTTTTCTTGTTACAAGTGCTTTCTGTACAGGAGATTTCATTGTTCCTTCCATATCATAAAATTTGGTTGCAGTTGCTTCTAATAAGACTGTCTGTTGCTGCAGTTCCAGATCTGAAAGTCCTGTTACAACTGTGCTAATATCTAAAAATTGTATAGAGTTTCATAGCACATTATATCTGTTCTGAAATTGAAATTGAATTTAGTTGTTGCTATATCTGAAAGAAAACTATTAGGCGTCATTTATTCTTTGACTTCCTTTTTGATATCGCCAGTTTGTTGTAATGACAGAAGTCGATGACTAAGAATGGTTCCTTTCGGTCAACTGGGTTTTGTTCAGTGATGTGATCTATAAATTCTGGATTAAGAATTAAGTACACAGCTATGTTCTGTAGCCCGTCATATCGTTCCTACTTATGTGCATGTCACGAAGCAACGCATGACATATTTTTTAAGATCTTTAGTCGTTGCCTTCTGACGCTTGCCTTGGTGGACGCTGGCTAATTAGCTGGCAAAATACTTTCGGCAGGTGAAGTCGTGGATGCTTGTTCGCTTCTATGGTTTTCGGCTGTTGCGGTTTCGGATAATCCGGTAGGTTCCCGCCTGATCAGTTCCCTACTATTGGTGGTTCGTATGTTGTCTCCTCCAACACCAGCCCTAAACGTGCTCTGGCAGTCCCCGTACAGCGGCCGTCAAATTTGACTCCCAGATGGCATCTGTATAAAATGGTTGTGGATGCCATTGGCGTCACTGGTCAGGATAGGTGACGAGTGAAGCCTTATAATCATAGGTGACCATTTCTAAAATTTACTCTACGCTTGAATCGCCTCAGGTTCCTCCGAGTTACTGAGCCCTCCCACCCCAATAATACGGCAGCGCATGGGAGATGAGAATGTGAAAATAATAATAATATTTTTTGGTAGGGCAAATGGAAAAATTTGCTAAACAGAAGTCCGGAAGGGTGAACACTTCCGGGGTCCGTGGGTTCGGGTACTATATCCGAACCACTAAAAACCATCTCCCTTTCTCCTTCTAGGACGCTATCCTGGAATTATGTGACACATTACTTCGGGCTAGGCCTTTTGTTCTTCAGCCCTACGGCTCACATATGACTTGTTATTTTTCTATAGTTAATAATAATAATAATGTGTAATTTATTACTCGCAAAATTACGTATTTGTATTATTGTATTTTTATTGTTTTAGAACGAATATGGTACTACATCAAATTACGAGCAGTTGTACTAGTTGCTAATTAGTATATGCCAAATCTAAAATAAGAGAGTGGAGAAGTTTGTGTAAGTAGAAATTACAAAGTACAATATCTCATGAAACAACAGAAACTGTAATGCATATTATTTAATATTACAACTTAATGAATCATTATATTGTTACGACTGTCTACTGATCGTCGTATGGTACAGTGGAAAACAAAACACAAGGCACCAATTAAATCACTAAAAACCAGCCTTAACTATGACAATTAATAGTTTATAACCAACACATTATTTAACAAGATTATACTCGTACAATAATTCAAGTTAATTTGTCCACGCCAATAATAACGTCAACTAATAGAGTGACGCACAGTAATCACTTTTTACTAATAACCACTTGAACGCACAGAGTAATTGACTGAAGTAAATTCGAAGCTCACTTGGTCGTTAGGAAATCTGTTCAATAATTCCTGCAGTTCCTCTGGTAATTCAGAAGTGTCCGTAGTACTGCAGCTTCGTTGCGCTATTCCGGCTACCCAGGCCACAGGAGTCAATTTGCCTATGAGCGTATTGCTTTGTAAAGTGACAGCTTGATCCAAAATATTCGCCACTCTAATAGGTACATTTCCTATTTCGTCAGGTTTTACTAAACTTCTGGCAATTATTATGCTTGGTGTGCTGACTACCTGGGGTTCGAATATAGAGCACTGTTGCCCCTAGTATCTACCTGAGTTCTAACCATGATGATCTTCTCGGAGTTTGGCGGAACAGTTACGGCCACTTGATTTATCACGTCCGTCGATTTTTCTGATGCATTCATTGTGGAAAGCATTACCTCTTCTTTTTCGATTCTCAAGACATTGTTTTTCAAGTTGACTATAAGTCCATATGCATTCAAACGTCCACACCGAGAATTGCTTCATCCACAATGTCTACAACAAGTACTTGATCAAACTCAAGTCGACCGAGGCGTAGGTGTAACTCTACTTTTCCAAACACTTTTACAGGCCGTCCAGTAGCTGTTCGCAAGCTGCAAGAGCACCAGATTGGCTTGATATTTTTCACCACATCTGGGCGCACAATGGAAACTGTTGCGCCTGTGTCAACTGTAATCGAGGTTGGCCTTTCTTGAACGAATCCGGTAACCATCAAGCTTCCGCTATTTTTCTGAAGTGTAGAAATTGCGTATTGCATAGAGACTTTGTTCCTCCAGTTAGTCAGCACACGCCCCGTTGTACCCACTACTGCTCGTTTCCCTGCTGCTGAACTCCAACTCGACAATCTTGTTGTAGATGTCCAGGTTTCCCACTTCTATAACACTTAACGGTTAACGGTTCTGTCGCACTTCTGACACCACTGTTCAGAACCGTGTCTTCTGACCGTCGTATGGTACAGTGGAAAACAAAATACAGGACACCAATTTAGTCATTAAAAACCAGCTTTAACTATCACAATTAACAGTTTGTAATCAACACGCTAGTCAACAAGATTATACTCGTACAATAATTCAAGTTAATTTGTCTACACCAATAATAATGTCAACTAATAGAGTCGCGCACAATAATCACTTTTCACTAATAATCACTAATAACCAGTCGCCTGAAGTAAACTCAAAGCTCACTTCAATAAATCGCCATTTAAACTGAAACTAAGAGTCGCTGAATATTTGTATTTATACCCCGCTGAGATTCCAGAATAATCCATACTACGCGTCAACGCTACTAGAAAACAATAGAGCGTAATTTCTTGCCGCCTTGAACACAGTGTGCGCGGACCGTTGTTCATTAAGTGACTGTTGAACTCGCTGTTCGACTGCTTCAACGCGTGCGTGCAGTAAGCTCTGTTTTTAAAGTATTACTGACGAGTTCTATATTACTTTCTAATTGAGTTTTCACTTCTTCAATAGTAATTTCTAATCTATTACGACTATCTCCCATTTGAGTTTCTAACCTCGTATTACTATCTTCTAATCTTCCTAATTTATTTTTTAACTCTTCATTATTACTATCGAATTTATTTTCTAATTGAGTTTTAAGTTCTGCACTGCTGCTTTCTAATTGCGTTTTAAGTTCTGCACTATTCGTTTCTAATTTACTTTCTAATTTTCCACTTAGTTCTGCACTATTCGTCTTCAACTCTCCTTGAAGTCGTTTAAACATTGTTTCGAAGTCCATTGTCGGTTGCTTTGCCATTTTTTTTTATAGTAGCCTACGGTGTCCTAACTAATTCGTTAAATGAATTATATTTTTATTATTGGTCAACCGTGACTCTATATTTCTTTATTTAAATTAATTTTATTTATCGGTATTAATTTCACAACTCTTTTTCTCTGTACTGGATTATAACAATTTGTAATATTATTTATTACACAAATTGACTATTAATTCTTTCTTAGAATATTTTGCTAATTTGTTTTATTAGACTTTCTTGATTACCAGGGCGCCATTTACTTGTAATGATATTTAACATTTATTCTGTTTATGTCGGGGCCCCTCGTTGGCAGCGACAATTAAGTTACAACGTTATTTTTAATACAACGATGCCAACGTGGCCAATGGTATCTAATATATATCGTGCCCCATGCACTTTGGGAGCCAATTAAGGTACAATGTTATTTTTATACACTTACTTTTTACACATACGCACTTACTCGTATGCGCGCACTTACCCACATTTCGGAGGTATACTCTTCTTCAGCAGTATTTACCTTGATGTTCCCCGGCTGGGTCGCAGGCTTTGGTCGTTGATTGAGTGTGGATAAGCGCGTGAATAACGTTATAAGTTTTAATTTACAAGTAAAGAGTACAGAGGATTGAGTACTGGTTGTGAAATTAGTACGACTGTTTCAAGAAAAGCATATTCATTTGATTTATTCAAAAATCGCAAATTGTCATGTTATTTAAATTGTTCAATGTGGGTTTCTTGTTATATGAACTCTTATATTCAACCCGAATATAATATACTCATAATGTGTTTAACTCTGATTTCTTATACTTCTAAGACATAATTTGTTTGTATACTTCTAGTAATGTGTAAAACCTATGGTATAAGGATTATGTTAAATAAGTTTATAAGATAAAATGTATAAGATTAAAAGATAAGTTTTATTAGGAAATAAGAGCAATTTAAAAACAATATTGTTTGAGTTAATTCAAGGAATTCTTTTATTCAATTAAAAAATAAGATTAAATGTTCATACAAATGGTAGACAACAAAGTTAGAATGTCAACCAAGTTCATTGTGTTTATAACTAAGAAACAAATTAATTATGAGTTCGATAAGAGGAAAACATCCTATGTTACAAAATATTCACAAGGGTGGTGATCACAATATTGTAAATGGCGCCAAGACACCATGCACCAAAGTTGTTGTTAGTTTATCTAAAAGAGTTGTATTTTATAATAAGGAATGGGGCTGGATCATGAGCAGACCATAAACCATTTTTAATGTTATATGTTACCATGGAAGGATTAAGTGATAAAGAGTGTGTGTAAGAAATATTAGAAAATATAAGCAAGCAATTGTATAAGTTTAATAATCACAATAATACTCATCATTGTAAACATAGGAAAAAGAATGTTAGACAAGGAATGATTTTTTAAAATTATAATAACATTCATTTATTGTAAAATGGCCCAAAGTAATTCAAAAGTAAACAATATAACTAAGTGATAGCAAGCAGAACCTAGGAAAGTAATAGGTAATGTTTAAATTGTGTAAACTAAGAATTTCTAGACATTGTAGCCTAGGCCTATAAAATGCCTAACTGTTAAAATTCAGAAAAGCAATTTGTAAGCAATTAACCATTGCATTTGAGAATTAAGACAAAGTAACTTGTTAATTTCAATTATCTAACCATAATAGTATGTCAGAAATAGAGTAAACAGAAAAAATAAGTGTAATATGTAATAAAATAACATTAGCAAAATGGTCAAAAAGTTAATACAGTACCAAGCATAGCATTATGGGATATCAAATTAATCTTTGAAAGAAAATAGGGACATTGATGTTAATATCTCACGCATTGGTAATAATGCCAATGAATAAGAGCAATTATAAAATATTAGGTCAATTTTGGACCATAAACCCAAGCTTTCATAACAATGTAAACAAAATTCTTAACCAATCAGAAGCAGGGAATTATGCTTGGGATTGAGAAAACCGTTAGAATTTTAGTTAGTCCATTATTAACGCTTGAGGTATGCAGATGCCAAACTGAATCCGCTCCAATAAAAAAATTAAAAAGAGGGAAATGTACTCAAAATATGAATAATAGAAGTTGAATCTGGATCCATTAAACACAGGATGAAACCACTAAAAAAAAGGAAAAAAACTTGAGTAAATAAAATAGAAAATAGAAAAAGAGAAAACCCGAATGATGAAGAACTAATTACTATATCAACACAATTTGGAAGAATTACCTGGGACTCATCAGAAGAAAACACAAGATTTCGTTAAGTATAAATGAATTGTATAATTGCGAATAAAATTAATTAACTTTTCCACAACACAATAACTCTCACTCCGAACTTGGTATAATAAATTCTTTCAAGGATTAATTGAAATTATACAATAAAACTGTATGTGAACTGTAACTTAACCTATGTGCGATGCCTAAAGGTCGACACACTTTTTAGACACTAAGAACCGAGTTGTAAGCAAATCTGTATAGTATCTAATTAACATTGATGTAAGGTTGTGTACTTTCATAAACATCTTGTTTATTTTTTCATAATCAAAAGAACTCTTTGACTGAATAAATTGTGAAAAAATTAATGTCAGCACACACGCTAGTTAAGTCAAACGGCCCAATCAACATAGCCAACCGCTGAGTTGTAATTTATTTATAGCCGGATCAAACTTTCTTATAATAACAATATTTTGTATTTAAATTATAAATAATCAGCGAATCTGGACACTAATAAATTAGTACTGAACATTAATCACCGTTCTTTGTTTTATTTGATATATGTCTTAATATTTGTGTACTTTAGCAGTGAAGAAAATTTTTTACCAGAATTATAGGTTGGCAACACGTCAGACTCCCCGCGAGATTTGAATTCGCGCCAGTCCGCTTGAGTAAGTTTAAATTATTATCAAAGGAAAGGAACGTGATTAAAACGTTAATTAAAATAATCAAGCAAATATTAAAGTGTTATTTGTAACGATTCCCCTTGAAAACCACAATCACTGAACGAATCCTGAGAAAGAGTGTCTCCATGCGCTGAGCTAAGCTGAAACCGTGTCATTTGTATCTGGGATTTGTTCTGGCGCCCAGGTAAAGTAATATCACGGGTAAGTAACATTTTATCTAACATTCCAAATATTAGATAATTGTGTTAGATAAAAGCGAGCGTCGTAATATATATATATATATATATATATTTATATAAACTAATGGTTACTTAATGTTTCATTTATTCGAAAATAAATACTTATCTTTATAAATAAACATTTGTTTATTACACAAAAACCGTTGAAGCATTTTAGTCTTTGAGTAGGCCTATGCTGATACGCCATTATTTCGTATGTAGGCCTAAATGCAGAAACTGTAAAATGTATTAACAAAAAGTTCATCCATCTATTTTTACGTTAAAAGGGGGTTGGTTGGTTCTACCTCATGGAATTCAAAATTGCGTAACATACAGGAGTGTTTTACCTTTTACCTTGCAAAGAGATTGGAGATAATTATAATTATCCTTTCTGAAAATTGAATTGTTGGAACAAAAGTTTTAGATATTACCGTATGAATTACGCCTCTGTTTTCTAAAAATAGGTTTTGCGTAGGCTGTCGTCCGCAGGTGAATAAGGCACCCCACGAACTGAGTGGGAGAGATATACGTTGTCATTCATTTTCGATGTAGCAGATTCATAGTTATCAATACTTTGCTCAAATTCTACGTTAGTTTTATTGTGTAACAATCGGTTTGTAATAGTTAATTTCCATGTGTATATAAGAACAAAATGTTATACTATATACCGTTGGTATTCTGTACATGAAGTGAGATTAAATTTTACAACTTAAAATAAGGAAAAAATAAGAATTTAACTTAGTAATAACCTACATTTCAGCAACTAGTAACGTAAATTGTATTCTAAATAACACTCCAACTAATGTCTTAGGATGTACTTACCACTGTGGAACACAAGACAGTGGATACCACTCTCACTTTCTCATAAATACTAAATACTAATATTATATACAGACCTGATTTGCGACCCTGAGAGAAGGATAGTTTCAAATTTTCTAAAAATGCATACAAGTGTTCTAGTCTGCTTCTGTACATGTTAGAATAAGACTAGAATTCAATAATAATGGTACCTTAGTATCGTAAAAATGGGTACCTTATATTATGATTCAAGAGACCCCTATTTCGTTGCGTATGTTTACTTCACGTGTCCATTAATCTGTATAACAATCTGCCTTTATGACTCACCATAGTACGTAGTCCAAATCTTATGAGAAAAAATTGGAGCTTCCGCAAGAGCTTTTGCGCACGCAAATAAGCATGATGTTTCAGAAAGCGATGTCTAATGAGCTAGCAGATCCACCAACTTCATGAGTCCCGTCTTCTGAGACCTTGTGTTGCAACCTTCACAAGATCCAGTCTTCCTATTTCCTGAGCAATGGCTAGTCACCTGTCAAAACAAAGTTTACTAATGACTCATAATGCCCACAAACCAAATGACTTTGCCTGGAGTGTTGCTGGTTGATGATACATATAAGATTCCCAACAAACAATGTTATATTGAAAGCCAATATCAACATGAATATCAATAATTTGACTCAATTTGTGTTGAAAAATATTAAGGAATATAAAGTAAAAAGCAAGGTAATGGTTATAGAGCATTAAAGGTGAAATATGTAATTTGTTTTTGCACCTCACAGTGAGACATACTCGGTGCAAACTGACAGACACTACAAAACCAATACTGTTCTGGATATTACGTGTGAATGTACCCCCTGGGAGACAGCGAGTACCCTGACAGACATTTTCGCTTATAAAAGGTCTCGCCTTTATATAACACACCGCAAAAAATGCAATCTACTTCTTTCCCTCCGGGATATTATCTCATTCTGGACTCCATCGCTTGGTTTTCAATTCAATAAAATGCCCGTTTATTTAAAATGAAAGAGCGCCACAACTCCTGCCTTACACAAAATCGATAATAATTATTTAGCAGAGAACAGTTTTTTGTATCAAGTATTTTTGTTTACACATGGTACTATTAGCTTATTTTGGACGTTGTCTTTGACGACTTCTTTCTTTCTTTCTGTTACACCACAATAACTACGGTAATTACTCTAATAGGCCTACATTTTAGTGGATTCAAGCATGGTGATCGTTTATGTTCTTCTATAACTTATTAATAATTAATAATTAAATACAAAAATGGACTATCCTTACATTTTCCGTCATTTTCTGCACAGTACTTAAGATGGGTATTTAACAGCAGTTAAATTTTCTGTGACTTCCTTAACTCGTGTGATCATGTTAAATTAAAATAGGTGAGGAAAGAAACTGGGAAAGAGGCATCCAAAATTATTTCACGTTACTTTTGATTCAAAGTTGCTTTGCTTTAAATACGTGCGTTTTAATCATTCATTGGGCTAACTTCTCATTCGCCTAATTCCTCTGGCAGTGAATACCTCACGGGTAGCACAAGTTCTTGTTTTCTGCCATGTGTTATGTAAAACTGCACGGTAGTTAACAACAAGTTATAAGTTTAACTTTGACATCGTAATCAACGTAATTGTTTTACGAAATCAGTTAATGACAAGTGGTCTGTCACTAATATCCGATATCAGAGAGATTTTGCTAAACTTATATAATCCCGCTGTGAAAGATTCGGAAAAAAAATTTAGTTAATATACCCTCCTTACATTGCCCTTGTGATATGTGTTGATGTCTGATTAGGAACAAAGGTGTGTTCATTCCACAGTGCAGTATTTCAGATATTCACAGCGGTGTAGCCAAGATTTTCATCTGGGGAGCGGGTTTAGATTTTTTATGAATAAAACTACAGAAAATAAAGCAAAAAATCCGTTATTTGCTGTTTATGTGGTTGAAGGAGTAAGTGAGGAAACATAAGAATTACATTATTACATATCTAACATTTAACAAATTCATAAAACAATAAAGTTCACGTAACAGAATATGTGTGAGTAAAGTTATGCCTTAGTGACTATGTATTTTTTAATATTTGCAGCAAAGGGAAATGAATAAAAGCTTTTCATTAAAAAAAATATTTCATAATCGCGCTATGCTGTGCGCAAATATTTGGTTGGTCTCGCATAGGCTGGTCAAGTTGGCATTCAAATAAATTCAATGATAGAAGATACGGATTACTCGTAATCGGTGTTCCGAATGTCGCGTTTGGCCTTGACACTTTTCTTAAAACCCTCTCGTTGTGCCACTGAATATCCATAGCCAAAGTATGATATAAACATAAACAAAAAAGAAAAAACTACATTAATAATAACAGAGATATAGATAAGTTGAACTGTACAGTATATATGGGCAAGACCTTAATAAAGGTTCACAAAAAAATTATTCACTGTTCTGTGAGGATAACACGAATCTTGTAACATGTTATATTGGAACATTAAAATTATTTATTAAGTAACAGAGAATTACAGGTTTAATAAAATTTCTCTAAAACATATTAATATTGCAGTAGTTCTCCTACCTTATACATATACCCTATATACAGTATACACAAGAAATAATAAGTCGTAGGCCTTATTACACAACATTATGATATTACGAGTATTCTATCGCTACATAAAACGACTCGATAAACTGACTGTCGTTGTTTATGTTTATATACTTCTTTCCAAGGTCCAAGGTCACCTGTAGCATAGATTAGAGGTTCCACGCATTCCTACGTTATCAAGGAGGTTTCCAGAATATGCTTGTTGCGCTACAAAGTAGGCCTACTAAAATATTTTCTTCATAACTTGAATAAAATTATAATAGAACATGAGTAGTAGACTTTACAGGAGAAAAGTGTTTCCATTTCTGCTGTGGTTCTACTACATAAATAATGCCAAAAACGTATCAGAAGCATACCAACCGCCGGTAGTTGTTGACTGGCCAGGAGCCGTTGTGCCAAAGTCCATCTACACCAATCAAAATCCTATTCTAATATTTGCGTGTAGTCATCCAGTCATGTAGTCCGTAATATTATTTACGGACACTGCTATGTAAAGACTCATCAGGTACACTCATGTTCTACTGCTAACCTCTGTAACAACATTCATTATTTATCCAGTTGTAACTGAACGTCTACTGCCACATTATTATTCCGATACATCACACTTTTTACGTCTTCTTCTTCTTCTTCTTCTTCTTCTTCTTCTTCTTCTTCTTCTTCTTCTTCTTCTTCTTCTTCTTCTTCTTCTTCTTCTTCTTCTTCTTATTATTATTATTATTATTATTATTATTATTATTATTATTATTACTACTCTTATTCGGGCTGTAGACCTTCCGATCCATCTTTTCTTTGGTCTTCTAATATTCCGTCGGATTTTTAGATTAGAAACCAAAATTTGTTTTAGTATCCTGTTCTTATACATCCTTTCAACATAGTCTGTCCACTCCTGTCTGTATATTTCTTTATCCCTTCGTTTAGGTTTTGTATTCGAAGGATATTTCTTATATTATTATTTCTTAGCCGGTCCCTCATTGAAAATCATCATATCATCATTCAAATTAATGATAGTTTATACTATCGCAAGTGTAAATATATTAAAAAATATATATATATTTCTATAATACTTATAACTAATTTACCTCAAGATACTTTTTTCTTTAGGAACATGTTTCGGGAGATCTTGTTCTCCCATCTTCAGCCTTCGCCATCTTGTTTCTGGTGAAGTATTTGTGTGTTGGCTTCTGGATGTTATTAAGGTAGTTTGTTGGTCTTTGGTCCTTCAAAGTTGCATTATTGTGTGTGGTTGTGGTATCTGTTTTTGTATTTTGTGTATTTTCGATGTTGAGTGCTTTGAATATTGTGTCATGTTTTGTATTGATTTGTATTTGTTCTGGTATTAATTTGTTTTGTGTTTAACCAGAACCAGTTTTGTTTGGTATTAATACCAGAACAAATACAAATCAATACAAAACATGACACAATATTCAAAGCACTCAACATCGAAAATACACAAAATACAAAAACAGATACCACAACCACACACAATAATGCAACTTTGAAGGACCAAAGACCAACAAACTACCTTAATAACATCCAGAAGCCAACACACAAATACTTCACCAGAAACAAGATGGCGAAGGCTGAAGATGGGAGAACAAGATCTCCCGAAACATGTTCCTAAAGAAAAAAGTATATCTTGAGGTAAATTAGTTATAAGTATTATAGTATTATATATATCAAGAAACGGACTGTAGCAGAAAGTGATTGAAATATATATATTTATATTGTTGTACGAAACGTTTTATTTATTAATAATAATATAAAAGATATATACAAAATAATTGAGCAAACATGAATGTAATAAATCTATAATATTAATATAATATTAAAAAGACACTTCAATGAGAAGCATTTGACTAAAAATGTATATTACGTTAGTTCATGCGTATGTGTACGCAAACGCTTATAATATGCTGTTTACTACCGATAATGTTCATCAGCGCATTGCACTCAGAGAGGGAGGAGACGACAGAAACCAATCTACACCCTGTATTGTTGCGGAGGTCGTAAATTAGTCCTCAACCCTAATCATTACGCATACAACTCCCTTCACCGTGCAAATCACTACCAAAGTTTCTATCATGTCCAGACGTCTGCGTGTAACGCATGTGAAGATTCACTTAATAATTTAATTTGCTTGTATGATTCCTATTTACATTTAATTCCGACTTATTGTATCAGTATAAAGTAAATTTTTAAAATTATGTGCGTTTTTATATTGTTATGTGACGTGAAGATCAGGTTTATAAAGAATAATAAACCTGATCAGGTTTATAAAAAAATAAGGTTTTTTGTAAATAATTCAGATTCGGATATTTCTATGTTACCATCCTTTAAATTGGCATTGAATTTTATTTGAAATAATCAACATGTCCACTAAAAATTTAACTAAAATCTGATTATACATAACATTAGATTTAAATAATGTATAGTGTAGTTATACAAAATATTCTAAGAATTTAAATGCATAAATGGAAAGACAGCCATAGAAGAGGGTATAGGAGTATTTACATGAGGTTACAATGCTGGCATTACATGCGACATTCTGACGTCAGATAACGTGAAAGCTTGCACAATAAGAGATAAAAAAAAAACTATAAACAAAAACTAGGAAATCTCAATTCTAAAACGATATGGTGACCATTTAGAAGAGTCAATATTGCATTGAAAGATAGAATACTGTTGCACGAAAATATTTTTTTCTGTTTTAAATATTTTTTAAGTTAACCGTTTTTGTTTCTGTATAGATATTAAACTATAAAAGAGGGGCGTTCAGTCAGATTTATATAATTACGAGTATTAACCAAAGTGTAAAATTCCTAAACAAGAAAGATTAAATTCTTATAAAACACTGACAATTTCCACCGTAGTCAGTGGCAGTATCGTCCGTATTAGAATAATTATAAAGAAAGAATGGTATCTACTAACACAAAAGAAGAAGATCTAAACATACGTTTAACTTAATTAGGGTAATATGGAAAAATATTTTAATAAACGAAAACATATTGCTAGTAGAGGCTAGAAGATATAAAGCATAAAGAAGAAGAACACTAGATAAATAGAAGGAAAGATGATAATTGTAACAGGTAGCGTTGTGCAAGAGCTAGGCCTACACAAAATATAAAAAGGTGAATTACGAAAAAGAGATCTAACAATGTCTCCTGTCAGTAATATCGAGAGATCGAGTCCTTTTAAATATGAAGTAAAATTGATCACATTCTTCTCATTCTTTTCAGTATATAGAAATTTTTCAAACTGCTATATCAATTTTAAAAGTCCATGGTAATTCAATATCGTAAACATTTTTTGTGGAACTTGAAAGAATTTCTATAAACAGCCTTCAGGATTCTTCTTCGAATTCGAATTACTATAAGACGTAAAGCATTTTACTTTTCAAAAGTGCTAGAGTTCTGGGCAGTAAAATGGAAACCACTGTACTGTTGGACATTTCATTCAAAGGAAAATAAAAAACGGCGAGGAATGGATTATAAGTATCTATATTAGTAAATATCCTGGTTAAAATATTCAGAAATTACTTAACAAAAAATCAGGAATTGCTTAACCACAACAATCTGATTCTCAGGAAAATCTTAATGACAGTCAAAGGTGTAAGCGATAATTATGCAGAGGTAAGTAGGGATGATTATGGAAAACTCATGCGTTTTTTCTATTGCAGTAAATTACTGTTATTTTAGTTGTATAACATAAAATGAATAAAACCTTACATTTATCATGTAGAGAGATAAAAACTCATAGAAAATGTATAACTCATAACAAATATTAAATCTACTGTTCCTTCAAAGTAAGATAATATTGTTACGATGGTCTACTCGATCGTCGTAGGTACAGTGGAAACAAAATAAGTACAAGACACCAATTAAGTCACTAATCACCAGCTTTAATTTTTACAGTTAAAAAGTTCGTAATTAACAACACAGTCTGCTACAACATATCAAATAAAAATTGTTCACACACAATAAAATGTCACTAATATTAAACACAATTTTATTACAATTATACCGTCCGATTCAATTATACCGTCCGATTATAGAACATCACTCTTAAATAATAACCACTTGAACGTGCACAGTAATATCGCTACTATAACTCTCGAACCGCACTGTCAATATATCGCACTAATACTGAAACTTAAGGCCTCTGCCGCCATGTATTTATACCTGCGCTCACAGACCAGAATGTGCCTAATTGCGTCTTAGCGCTCGTGTGAGCTACGTAATTAATTGCGGCCTTGACACAGTGGACAATCACGTACGCCACACGCGTTACATCGAAATTCTTATGGCACATTCGACAAACACGTAGATTGTTCTGTGATGTCGTAACACTGCCCCTCCTTAAGCCTGTTCGTCCCGAACTGGCAAACCATCTCTGAAGTAATACTCGACCAGGCGATCTAGGTGGACGTCCTTACGAAAGATAATTCTCCCGTTCTTCGAATTCAGTCTCGTGTGATCCGAACATCACGTTCCCAGGAATGCGAGTCTTCCGCTCAACCACTAGTTTTGCTGGAATCACTCCCGTTGCGTCATGTACTGATGACGTAAACACCACTGGCTGATCCGAGTTTGTTTGGTTTTCGACAACAACCTCTTGCGTAACCTCATCTTCAGCCACTTTGCCCTCGGGCGCTTCGATCAGCTCAGGAACAAACAAGAGTTTTGTCTCGACACCCATAGTTGGCTTTTCAACCACTTCTTTTATAGTTACACTTATTTGTATTTCCTCTGCTAGTTCTACCTCCATTTCCGCTTGTAATAGGGAGGGTTCCTCTTGCCCAGACCTGTTGACTTGTTCTTCGACTAATGCCACTCGCTTAATCGAATGGTTGATAGACCCTGTCATTTTAGCCATGCAAAGCTTTATCTTCTCTTGGCCAAACTTCAGGACATTCTCTCTTAAGTCCACAACGAATCCGTAGGCATTCATAATGTCCGTGTCAAGAATCACTTCATCGACAATGTCTGCAAAGAGCATTTGGTTGCTAAACTCGAGAAGACCCAGGCGTACACGTACGTCTATCTTTCCTAGTACCTTGAAGGGTCTTCCAGTCACAGTCTGTATTGTACAAGAGCTAATTAGAGGCTGGCGGTTGCTGACTAAGTCAGGGCGCACATTGGACACTGTTGCGCCCGTGTCAACTGTAAATGATGTTGGTTTACCTTCCGTAAATCCATTAAAAATCATGTTTCCACTGGTCTTATGTAGCGTGGAAACTGTGTGCTGTTCTGGGGCTTTACTTCTCCAATTGGTGCGATCACTCTCTTCTCTCGGTATCTTCTTCTCCCAACAGTCTACCTGTAGATGTCCACGTTTTCCACAGTTGCGACATTTCGGTCTTCTGTCTTTTTCAAATCGTTGCGACACTCTTGAACTTTTGAATTGTTTGTCCGACAACATTGTTTTTCTGCACCCATCGTAACGGCAATGTGATGGCACAAACCCATTAATGTAGCGGGGCGCTGACTTGGGAGCTTCAAACTGTAGGGCGTGAACAAGAGCTTCTAAGCTATTTCGGTGTCTTGCCATTCGTAATACTTGCTGAAGTTCACAATCTCCGATGTCATCAATAAATGTCTGCACCGCAAACCTTATTCGGAAGTCTTCTGGTGCTTCAGGATAGGCCAATCTAATCAATCTGTCGATGCTTGCTTCAAACTCTTGAAGAATCTCCCCGGAACGTTGTCGTCTTGTTCTCAACTGAGCGTAGCACACCTCTCGCAAATGTTTATCAACATACCGTAATTCCAAAGCTTTTATCAATTCGGCAAAGGTGTTTTGGCTGTCAGGTGGCACTTTCTGTAGTAGTTCTGCCACGGATCCTTTTAATGAGAGAACGAGTGAAACTGCCTTGTCTTTCTCCGTCCAATTATTTGCGCATGCAGCAGCTTCAAATTGGCTGAGATACGTTACCCAGTGACTGCTTCTGTCAAAGGTTGGAGCTTTGACATGAACTGTCCCTACTGCAGGCATAGTGACTTTCTCTACTGACTTATTTTCTGTGTATTTTTCTGTCTTTATCACTGGTACAGTCTATACAGAAATTTGTTTTGGTTGTATTCTCATGAACTGTTCAACTTCACTTTTAGTTTGTTCTCTTATGTTTGCCATTGAGTTTTCTACTGCATATATTTTTGTTGACATAGCTTCTTCCACACTCAAGACAGATTTTTCTACTTCAGATATTTTTGTAGACATCGATTCTTCAACACTCGAGACAGATTTTTCTACTTCAGCTATTTTTAATGTCACTGATTCTTGTACCTTCGATATTTTAGTAACTTGTTTATTAAGCTCACCTCGTAGGAAACCCAATTCTGCGGTACTATGTTCTTGCATCTGTTTCTGCTCCTGTATTGATGCTTTGATGTCTTCTGTTTCACGCTTTCGTTCCTCTGCCTCCTGTCGTCGTCGTTCCTCTGTCTCTTCTCTTTACTGCCTGCGTTTTTCATCGTGTCATTTTTCTGCTTCTTCCGCCTCCTGTTTGCGTTTCTCATCCTGTCGTTTTTCTGCTTCTTCCTGTGTCTGCCGCAGCAGTGTTTGTAAAGCTTCCATCAGCTGACTGGGATCCATGTTTACCGATTAATTACGAATCACACTCGTCTTGTACAAAGTGTCCACTGTTTCCACTATTAACCGTTTTATCCCAGTTCTGACACCACTGTTACGACGGTCTACTCGAGCGTCGTAGGTACAGTGGAAACAAAATAAGTACAAGACACCAATTAAGTCACTAATCGCTAAGTCAATTTTTACAGTTAAACAGTTCGTAATTAACAACAAAGTCTACTACAACATATCAAATAAAAATTGTTCACACGCAATAAAATGTCACTAATATTAAACACAATTGTATTACAATTATACCGTCCGATTATAGAACACCACTCTTTAACTAATAACCACTTGAACGCGCACAGTAATATCGCTACTATAACTCTCGAAAAATTGACTATTGTCTTTGCACCCGTGGCTTGACTGCAGCATCTGGAGCGTGTCCAATGACTGCCAGTAGTTAAACGTAGTACTGGTACAATTCGTCAGGTAACCTAATACTGGAAAAGGAGACCGCCAACCAGTTAACTGAGAAGGCGGGGGAGTAAAAACTTTTTGAATTTAAGCCCTGCCGCTGGTACCGATTCGAGCAATAGATGTCGCCCGTCTCAAGTCCAGTCAGCAGACGCCTTGAGGCGTCGGTCGCTCCCCGCGAGACGGAGAGCCTCCGTGCCAATGATCGATGACAGCGACAAGCAGCCGACTCAGCGTGCTAGGAGGTGGTCAGGAAAGAGAGAAGGGCAGTTTCATTGATAAACTCTGATTTAGGACTAATGCTTTTATTTTTATTTTTATTTAAAGAGGATGGCGTTATGGCTGGTCATCAAGAAGCGCCTGAGGGCGCTTGACCTGAATGGGCGGCGGTGGTTCTGATGAAACTTAAGGCCGCTGTCGCCATGTATTTATACCTGCGCTCACAGACCAGAATGTTCCTAATTGCGTCTTAGCGCTCGTGTGAACTACGTAATTAACTGCGGCCTTGACACAGTCCGCGCGGCTGGCGCCTTCGAGAAACCTCTCGAAAATGCGTCTACAAGCACGTACGCCACACGCGTTACATCTAGATTCTTCTGGCACATTCGACAAATACGTAGATTGTTCTGTGATGTCGTAACAATATGTTATATTCAAAGAGATTAATAAAATACGAAGTTGACAAAAGTAAGCAACAAACTTAGCAGAAATATATGTACAAGTGTTGTCTTTTTATATTAAATTTAATATCATATTAAATGCTCTTATTTTTACTATAATATAAGGGAAGAAATGTCATTTAATGTTATTATTTTTGTGATTACAGATGCGGCCACAGGAATCACTTTTAAAAATGACCTCACTCTCAAAGAAATGGTCTAATGCAACTGATACATTTTACATAAGACGAGCGTCGTCTCTATCTTGCAGTAATAGAATTGCAGACGGAAAAGCATTGCATTGATTGAAATCTCCTGTGACTGAGAAGAAGCCTCTTGACGGGACAATTGATTGAACACGGGATGTGTTGTGACGCACTTCAGAGAGGGAACGTTGTTCTTACTATACTGAAGTGTTTTTCTAATCTGAGAACGTGAGTTCACTTCGAGCATTCAAGTGGCACAATGGGCTATACTGTGAACGTCTCATCTGAATACATTACGATAGATTTCAGATAAACTCTGGAAACTAATCTCACAATTTAGTTGAAATTCTTTTCTTTACACAAGAATGAATATTAGCAGCACACGCCACGTGTCGATTTGAATTACACAAGTAATTATATACATAACTGTAAACAACTACTGATTATTCTGGTAAAAGATTAAATCTGCATGAGGGATTATACACTTTTATAAAAATTATTTATATATACAAGCGTACATATGCATTTAAGAAAATAATATTTTCATGTAACAATGAAATTTGCCTGGAGCTCAATAACAAATGTGGACTAATAATTTTAATGAAAATATATTTTTTATTTCATAAGATTCTGTGCAACCAATACTTATTGCGTGGTATCTCCAAACAAGTAAATAGCAGTACTGATTTTTCTCTAGTTTGCACTTTATATTTTTATTTTTTAATGCCGTGGTTAACTTAGTAGATTTTAGAAACGGTTTTGTGTAGTAGGTTACTTCGACATTATGAGGTTATTTTTACACAGAACCTGATCAACCATCATATTATTTGAGAAGATAAAAGTTTTTAATTTATAAAATTTTGATTTAAAAAACGGGGAAAATGACCGCACATTTAAAAACTTTTCCCTCGGTCATTTGCATGTTATACGACAGGCTAACAACCACATTACAAGTCATTTGATACCTTATACAAAATGGTTCTTAACATTTCCATGCAAGAAACCAATTTTCAAGTAACTTAACTCCACCTTACATTTTAAGTAATTACATTTTGTGATATATCGATTTTTGTAATTATTTGTAAGATCTTTGTAAGTATTTGTAAATATCTACAAAGCGGACTCACTTCTTTCAGTGTTTTACTTTATGTTCAATTTTTGTAGGAAATTTGCCAATACATTTTTCTAAATAACAATAACAAGTCCATTCAAATGTATCTGATCTGTGCTTTAAAGCAGGTACGATGTATATTTACTAACATGCATAACGACATAAATGGTAAATAAAATATAGTACAATTTCAGCCTTTATGTTAGTACGAAGAAAAGAATTACATCACACGTTTTCTATACGTGAAAAAAAAATAATTGCAATATCAACACAGGCCACAACAATGGTCACCGAATATACACTTTCAAACCTTCATGCTTTAAAGAGTTTACAGGTAATTTGCGTGGCAATTAATTGCAGTATGATAATCAGTTTAACTAGATTATGGATTAATTCTGACTGAATCATCAATGACAATCTTGTGTTATAGATTGGTCACTTTTTGCACAATTTTTACGACCGACTGTATTCAACCAACTATGGAGACAGATAAGGGGTACAATCAAAAGAGGTACTGCTAAGACGACAACTGGATCGGACGAGTTCCTCATTGACATCGGATGATAAACGAAGTGTTTCTGTTTTCATAAATCAATTTGTATAATCTTCTTAAAAATATTCTGTTATAATTACACTTACTTATTTCTGAACAACCATTTATTATACTCTGGTTGTATTATCAACAATTATTATTCTTTCTTATTTTTTAATATTTATTATCATAAACTTTGTATCCTTAATAAAAACAAGGCAGTTACAGCTTTGTTAGTAGGGCTACTTCCACAAAATAATTTGAATCTATTAGAGTTCAGTATTATTGCAAGTGCTACCTAATATATTTCTTAAAATTGTTTAACTGTGTTGCAGTAATATAATTTAGCAAATTATTGACTGTTACTAACTGTTACGAGTATATTGTATTAAATATTTGTATAATGTAGTAGATAATACCAGCATTATCACTTTTAATAGACGTGCTAAGAACAAGTTGTAAATATCGACTTCTTTGATACTTAATTATTTATTCCAATGTCTAAAATCACAACCCACGTAGCCTGACAATCTTTCATAGTAGAAGTTGTCGTCTTCTAGGCCAGACTGAAATAAAACACTCGTATCACTGTCGACACCTTGATTATTTACCGATATCACAAATATTTTTGCACAAATATAAATATACACACAAAGAACATTTTCGATCCACTAACGTAATATCGAATGTTAACACACGGACTATCTCTGCTACTTAACTCACTGAACTCTGAATCGAGAATGAATGATGTTGGTAATGAAGTCATTCACAAACATGCGTCATTTGTGTATCAACAACTTTCTACTATAATCGACGTCCTTCTAGGTTCACATTTTAGAATCTTTTAGAACAAATTATGCTACTGTAAATTCATTTTCACATTGATACAAAACATTCTAGGTGCATTCTATAGTGTCCATCAACATATAAATAAGTTGTCCATTAATAATGGATAATGTAAATACACTTGACTAACATATCCTACGTAATTAATCTATGTAGTAGTCTAATGACAAATAGTTTTAGTAATGTGGCATATAGTTTTAAGAATACCAAGCACAATACCACTTGATATATTTTACAATAGTCATAATATTACTTTGAATGTGGGTTGGAAGTTCTCTAGTACACAACAGTTATCCCCCCTCCCTTAAACTACAACCACATTCATACAAAATCGCCGAAGTTCACAAATATTATAAATTTACAAATCTATTCAGTATTTACATTTTATCTTCTTGGCCGAAGTTTGTATCGTGGCTCTTGGATGTCTGGAACCACCACTGGATTTGTTCTCTTTTATCTGTGTGCTGGCCTTCGTGTAGTCAAGTTGTAGAGGTTGCTTTACCGCCTTCAACTCGGCTACATAGACTTTCTCTGGTGCAGGTGTCCTTAGGGAATACACACCATTTTCTAGGTGCTGATGTACCTCAAACGGTCTCACCCACTTCTGGGCTACCCTGCATGATATCCTGTTGCCTGGATGCTGAGTCTGATTCTTTCGCAACACAAAGTACCCTGAATTTAATATCTTTTCTTCCTCAACGCCGTGCTTGTTGGCTTCCTCGAGGGTTCGTAACTTTCTCTGATTTCGTTTCCTATCAATCTCTGGTTGATGTCTTTTCAGCCATGCTTCAGGATTTGTTTGACCTTCTTCTGTATGTTGGCTGATCCTTCAATCACTGGTTCAGCAAAATTGTCGGCCCAGAAACAGTTCAGCTGGAAAATGGCCTGTGATTCTGCTGACTCTCTGGCTTAGAGCAAAAAGTGACTGAGATTGATGTTAGTCTCAGGTTTTGTACTCCGTGTCTACCAGGTGGGTTCTCACTATTCTCTGGATTTCACCGCCCTGTTGGGTTTGCTCTTGGGCTATAGATGGTAGTTGTCCAATGTTCAATGCCTCATGTTGTTAGTGATTGTTGCCATTGATGGGCAGTAAATTGACGGCCATTGTCAGTCAACAAACAGACATCATGGTAGCGACTGAAAACTTCGGTACTTCATATTATCAGGATTCGTCCAGTCGTGGTTTCTGGAATTGGGGGAGCTTCCACCCATCCACCGATCTTTCTCGTGATGTTCTAGAATATGGGCCCATCAAATCGAGTGCGATGAATTCACAAGGTCGTCTCCTTCGCATACTGGTGTCAGACTTCTGGTCCCTTGGCTTAGTATACCCACAGATGGAACACGTCCGAATGTATCTGGCAATATCCCGCCTCATTGAAACCCAGAAGAATTCAATGGACTTACCCAGAAGTCGACTTAGGTTCCTATCTCTCCTGGATATCCGGCCTCAGAATAGTCATGGAACATCTTCTGGATCTGGATGCTGCTACGGGGAACAATTACAATAGGGTGTGATTGAGTCAGATCCGATGAACACATAAAAAGGTTATTCTCCACACGAAAACCCTATAGCACATCTTGAACTGCTTTGGTACGCCTTGACAATTCGTTGTTGCTATCATTATTCACTCCTTCATCTTCCTACAGGCACAGTCATTTCCTTTCCACTTCTTGACCACTTCAGTGTTTTACCATTTTTAACAACTATTAAAACTGGTCCTCTGACCTGTATAGTGTCTGCTGTAAAATTTCTCTGTCAAACAGCTCTGTTTTCTCTAGCTTAGTTCTCCCACAGGGGTGTCTTGAAAGCCTATCTAATGTTTGCCCCAGGACCATACATCAAAATCGATGTCTGCAATAGCAAGGCCCAGAGCAACAACTTTGATTTTGCACCAGGCAGACTATGAAACCACTAAAGATATGAGTTGTCAGAGTACAGCCGGAATTTCCTACTTTCCGGATAGCCCCAAAATTTTTGAACAGTCAATATCACGGCTAATGCCTCCTTTTGTGTTGTGAAATAACGTGTTTCTGATGGGAACAGCTTCCTATCGGCATATTCATCTATGTCTCTTTCTGAGTCCTTCTTTTTTTGGAATAATACTGCCCCTAATACCGTATCACTGCCATCAGTTTACGGACAGATCTTTCGCTTGGTAGGGAAGTCGAGGAGTACCAGAGATTACTTTCTTGAACTTACGGAAGGCTTCTTCCTCCTTGTCAGTCTAATTGAAAGAATGTTCCTTATTCAACAAGTCTGTTAGTTGAGCTGTTTTTCCCTCTAAATGTGGTACAACGCTGCTATATCATCCTCAAAGTCCTAGGAACTGACTAATTTGCCGTTTTCTACTGGGTCTCTCCATTTTTTCGGTACCCTTGTTCTTCTCTGGTTGCCTTTCCAGACCCTCAGATGTTAAGATATGTCTTAAATACACCCATCTTTGGTGACAAAATGTGACATTTCTTCAGTTGACAGGTTAGACAATGAATCTTCAGTCTTTCCAAAACTCGAGTGAGGTGTTCAAAGTGTTCTTACTGTATGTCAGAGTATCGTCTAAATACTCTTGACAGAATTATCCAGTGTACCCAGACAACAATTCATCTATCAAGCGCAAGAAGGTCCATTCTTCAGACCATAAGGCATAACCTTGAACTGATACAGCCCTCGTTGTTCTATACCCAGAGTTGAGAGCAAGTGTACTGAAGACCTTCGAACAACTCACTTGCTTCAGCAGGTCCTTCAAATCTGCCATCGGGTAGCCATTTGATGTGGTTTGGGGATGTTTGGAGAAGAAGTAAAATTTGTCCTTTAATCTGTTTTTCTTTGCTGATGACATTCTGTTTGGTTGCACTTAGGCCTGTCTCCAGTTGACTTAGTTGCGTCCAGTCTATTGACCGTGGCGTTGGTAGTACGTAATTTGTGGTACAGTCTATTTAATGTGGTGTTTGACTCTGATTTTAGGGAGTTCACTTGTTCCTGAGCATTCTGTATCCTATTTGAACACTTGGAATCAAGAACCTCCGTAATTCTTCTGTGCAGATAACTCTGTTTAATAGAATTTGTATCTGTTGCCACAGGACAAATGGCGCCAATCGTACACACTATCGTTTTTGTGGTCCTTAAAAGGACCGTTTGTCGAGGACGCCACATCATTTGCGTACGCCGCCCGAGCCGCGCTGTGTTGTTCGGCGGCTGCGTCCGCTGTTCCGAGCGTACTGCTGTCCTCTTCTTTCAGCAGCGGTATGTAGAGCCCGCTGCTGTCCCAGTCGATTTCCATCACAGGCTCTCCTGTGTTCTCCATTCTTCCTTCTTCCTCTTCTTCCGGCTGGCTTCAAGGCGCCAAAATACACAACTGGGGGTTGCGCGGCCCGCGCGAAGCGCGGGGTCTGTTTGATTTCATTATATACTTTTTATCTACTTATGGGGGGGTCTGAAGCGACCTGCGATTGGTGGATTATACCACCGGGACTAGCAAACGAGGTCGCTTCCAGGACTCACCTGGTCGCGGGGTGTATTTACCAAGTCCGGCAATGAGGGAATTGTGGGTCACTCTGTCGGAACGAACATAGAATCTACGCGCCAGGCGTCTCACGGTGTCATCAAGAGAGCGGACACCGAGTCCTCTCCTCAAAAGACGAGAAGAGTACCTCCGGGGGACTTTGCACGCAAGCTTCAGTCCCCGGTCTAGTACGCGTTGTTCTATGACCACGAGCCAGGTATCCCCAAACAGGACAGGAATAGGTAATCACGGGCAACACGTACGAGTTGACTATGAACTTACCTAGCCGGGGGGTCATTGCCGGATTAGATAGCACGGGCCAGAGTCTACTGAGTTGCGCCGAAGCGCGTTGACGGATGTATTGAGTATGGGTTCGCCAGGTGAGTCGGGAATACACGTGGAGCCCGAGGTACTTGACGCTGTTGGTCCAGGGCACCTCGACGGGGCCTACTTTAAGCCGCCGAGGCCGCTTGAGTTTGCGCGAGAATATTACCGCGGCGCTCTTGGAAGCGTTAACGGCAACTCTTCAGTCATCGGTCCACCCGACATACGCGTCGATTTGACGCTGGAGCTTAATTGCCGCATAACTTGCGTTCGGCTCTGAGGCAAAAGCCGCAGTGTCGTCCGCGGACAGCGACAATTTAACTCCGGGATCTCGGGGCGTGTCATTGACAAACAGCGAGAACAGGAGAGGCCCAAGGACACTTCCCTGAGGGACGCCAGCGGTAATACGCCTCTCCGAAGAGAGAGCGTGGTTTATTCTCACTCGGAAGCTACGGTCTCGCAGAAAGCTGCCGATCTAATGCATTCCACGAGTCTCATCAGCTGATGAGTCGAGGAATGCAGCTCACGAAAGCCGAACTTTTCGGGGATCAGCACGTCTAGTCTTTCTAGATGGTCGCGGATCCTACGCTGGATCAGTCGCTCGAAAACCTTGGACTTCGCGGACAAGAGGCTGATGGGTCTGAGGTTTTCCACGCGAGAAGAATTCTTTCCCGGCTTGGGTATCACTATTACTGTAGCCGATTTCCATTTCACCGGAAAATAGGCCAGTCTGAGGCATGAATTGAACAGGTCAGAGAGGAACTGGGTTCCTCGCTCCGGAAGGCGATGGAGTGCGGAATTCATGACTCCGTCCGGGCCAGGCGCCTTCCGGGGCTTGAGCTGAACAATCCTCTCAGAGACCTCCTCCGGGGAGATGGGCTCCGGTTGGACTGTGATAACGGCCGATAGAAAGCGCTCTATCTCGCGGCAGATTTGCTCAGTGAAAGCCGAGTTCTTGGATGGGTTGGGAGCGAACTGTCGCTCTAAAGTGTCAGCCAAGAACTCTGCCTTTTCGAGGGGGCGGCCAAGGGGTTGACCGCCGGGTCCGACCAGTGCGGGGAGAGGCGCGCGTTTACGCTTTCCCGTTAGGGCACTGGGAATCCGCCAGACATTACGGTTCTCGGCAGAGCCATTCATCTGTGTAACAGCTAGCTCCCAGTTGCGTCTACGGAACGCCAGCATGTCGCGACGCAACTTGCCAGACGCTCTGTTGAACGCAGCCTTGTCAGCCGGGTCACGAGTCCTCTGCCAGCGTCTCCGGAGGCGATTCCTCTCGCAAGCGACCTGAGACACCTCTTCGGGGATACGCTGATAGTCAGGCGTGAGCCTACCGCCGAGACTACGGCTGTGTCCAATAAGGCAACTGCCTCGTCGAAATGCTGGGTAGTGTCGAGCGGGATATGCTCAGGTAGGCGGCGACTGAATGCCGGGCCAAAGCGTTCCCACTCGATTACCCGCCGCTCGACGCGGACGGTAGCGTGCTGGGTAGCTATATGCACACTGATGGGCAATGGTCCGAGGACAGTTCCGAAATATCGGAGACGTGGACCGGGCATTAAACACCCCTGACCGCGGCAATGTCCAGTATATCAGGGCGGGAGTTAGCCCTCGAGGGATAGTACGTAGGCGCGGTAGGACCCATGACTGTGACCCGAGCCGCATCAGCATACCTGCGTAAGCGGGCCCCGTTTGGGTTCACCAAGCGGCTCCCCCAGTCAGGGTGCTTACAGTTCAGGTCGCCCCCCAGGACTACCCTTCTGTTTGCGCCAAAGACGGCCTCCAGATCGTTCGACAGGAGCTCCGTTTGTGGAGGCTTGTAAGCGGAAACCACGAGTAGACCGCCGAGAGCACCATGGAGCTCAACCGCGGTGCACTCGAGGTTTCGCCGCTGAGGCAGGACAACGCGGTGATGGCGAAGACTCGCCTTCACCGCGATGGCTGTGCCCCCTCCTGCGCGACCCGACCGGTCATCCCGGTAGCACACGTAGTTGGGTAGTCGGAATCGACGATGCGGGGTCAGGTGCGTCTCACGAATAAGAAGCACATCGGGCTTGTGACGGGCAACGAACTCTAAGAGCTCAGAATGCCGGGAAGCGAGACCGTTAGCGTTCCACGCTACGAGCTCGAGGTCTCGCTTGAGGAATTGCCATGGTTGTCCGTTCATAACAGACCAATAATACGGCAGGCTTCCACCAAGAGGAGGAATTTGTCTTGGGGCGAGGATGTTGCCAAGCGTTCCTTGATTTTAAGGAAAGTTTTGGCTACTTTTTGCAAGTAGTAGCTTGCCAGAAAGTCTGAAACGACGGTGAGATCATCGGTAGATGAGGCCTGGGGAGAACGCTTGGCGGCGGCTGCACATCTGCGGAGAGGCGGGGCGGTGGAAGCTTTGGGGGCAATTTCTGGAGCGGGTGGTCGTTCTGGCTTTTGGCGGACAGGCTTGGGTCCAGTGGCAGGTTTTGGTTGGCCCGTGTTCTTGGCCTGGGTTCTACCTTGCTTCTTGCCTGATCTGGGGTAGCGAGGCTTGGGTGGCGGCGGCAGTGGAGGATCAATTTCCTCGTCATCCTGCGGCAACGGGACTAGAGCGTATGCGGGTATCTCGCGATCCGGTTCCGGGGGCGCAGTAGTTGGTGTGGCCTGTTGAGCTTTGCTCGGGCTCACTGCACTTTGTGGTTTCGGAACCGGAGCAGACCTTGGGGCTGGTTTCCGGACCACAGGTTCAGAGGCTTTGGCCGTTTTTACTGGTTGGACAACAACTTGTCGAGGCTTAGGCTGGACTGGCTTTGCAGGTTTGTCCAGCTGCTCTTTGTAAACTGGGCAGCGCCTGTTATTAGCAGCATGGGCGCCGCCACAGTTAATGCAATGTCTGTGGTTGTCAGGAACAGCGCAGGCCTGCGTTAGGTGGTCATTTCCACAGCGGACGCAGGTCGGCGCGTTCCGACAACCGAAGCTGCTATGGCCGAACCTCTGACACCTGTGGCACTGGGAAATTCGCCCGGTCTGACGGCAGGGCTCTACGCTCACGCAGAGCCCAAAAAGCCGTTTCAACTCTAAAAGGGCCTGGGAGTATTCGCCCTTCTCCACCTGGAGTCTGATTAGGGGAAGTGGTCGACGTGACCCATAGGTTGTGTACAACCGAGAGGCTCCCACAACCTTGTAGCCCGCGTCGCACAGTTCGTCAAGGAGACCTGCGGGTCCGCCTGTATGTCTAGCCCCGAAGGACGAGGGCTACAGGCTTGATTCGGTTCAGGGAGTATGTATGGAACTGGAACGATTCTCGTTTCAGCCACTGGATTACTCCCAAGTGTTCAGATGCGCTGCGGCAGGTAACGCGCACAGTCTCACTCGCTAGGAGTTTGACAGAAGCGTTATCTGCCAGCGCAACGACCTTGCGAAGTCGGCGACGAAAGCCGATAATGTCCCTGACGTTCGTGACGAACACCGGCGGGATCCTTCCTTCTGAGGTGCGACTAGGCGCAACCTCAGCGGAGGCTGGGAATGCCGCCGAGTCCGTAGCCGAACTCAGGGTATCCAGTGAGGGAGACTTCCTCGGCTTACCACCGTGCCCTACTACCACCCAGTCGGTGGAAGCCGAAGACTCCATGTCTGGGGAGTCGTACTCCGGCAGAGGAATGGGGCTGCTTGAGCTACTAGCGGCCGTGCAGCCGGAAGGTCCGGCCTTTACGGGATGGGTCGGCCCTAACAAGGACCGATTATTGTCACGTACTTGCGCGGATTGAACAGGGCTTCCCGCGCAAGTCGTAAGGTTCCCGGGTGATCCAAGTGGCCGGCCGGGGGGCTCGTCGCTGCCGCACAGTGTTTCAGCGACACTATCAGCTGGACCAATGCTGACTAGCTCAGCTCTTTGCCCAGCGGGTATCCGGGGGCCGAACTGTGACACCGTCACAGTGGCGGCGCAACCCGCATCTCTATTGGTAAGTCCTACTCTCGGACTAGGGTAGCGCTACCTAAACGACCTACCGGCACTGTGCGGCAGGTCCCAGTCGTGTTTTGGTTGTCTTCGTCTTGGCAAGACGGCTGATCCACTTCCATCGCTGCAGCTGGATGGTGGCGCTGGCGATAAGGCGAGTCTTGATCAGGCGGCTTCTTCTTTACCGCCGCAGTAGCTTGTGCTGAAGGCCTCTTCATGGCAGTAGTGTAGAGATCGAGGCGATCCTCTTCTGCGAAGTTCTATTCAGACGTCTGTTGTCTTCCAAAGCTGAGTGCAGAATGTGGAATGTCACTCTCCAGTAAGGCACCAAAATACACAACTGGGGGTCGCGAGTGGTGCAGTGTCCCGAGTCTCAGGAAGGACTCCTGCCACTGGGTCATTTTGAGTTCCTTTTATATTATTTTATCTATGTAGGGGGGGGTCTGAAGCGACCTGCGATTGGTGGATTATACCACCGGGACTAATAGACGAGGTCGCTTTCAGGACTCACCTGGTCGCGGGGTGTATTTACCAAGTCCGGCAATGAGGGAATTGTGGGTCACTCTGTCGGAACGAACATAGAATCTACGCGCCAGGCGTCTCACGGTGTCATCAAGAGAGCGGACACCGAGTCCTCTCCTCAAAAGACGAGAAGAGTACCTCCGGGGGACTTTGCACGCGAGCTTCAGTCCCCGGTCGAGTACGCGCTGGAGCGTTGTTCTATGACCACGAGCCAGGTATCCCCAAACAGGAGAGGCGTAGGTAATCACGGGCAACACGTACGTGTTGACTATGAGCTTACCTAGCCGGGGGGTCATTGCCGGATTAGATAGCACGGGCCAGAGTCTACTGAGTTGCGCCGAAGCGCGTTGTCGGATATAATTTGTATGGGTTCGCCAGGTGAGTCGGTAATCCACGTGGAGCCCGAGGTACTTGACGCTATTGGTCCAGGGCACCTCGACGGGGCCTACTTTAAGCGGCCGAGGCCGCTTACGTTTGCGCGAGAATATTACCGCGGCGCTCTTAAAGCGCCAAAATTTCTAGCGGCGCTCATTTTATGCCCTGACAGGTCGTGTGCCATGAACCTATCAGAGTGCCGCTGGTCCCTGGTTGGCTCGCCTCGAGCACGTTAGATGGTCACGTCGAAGCCAATCAAGCTGCTGCTGATCCTTGATTGGCTCGCCTCGCCTGCTCGTGTCACGTCTCGGCTGGCGACGAGAGCAGATCTTCGCCTCGCTACGTCACAACTCCCCCGGGTCTTGAATGCTCTCTGGTCGCCAGCCCATTATTTTTCTCCGGCGGGTTTGAGCCGTTGGCGGTGAACCTTGTATGGGCATCCATCCACTGTGTAAATCTGCCCGCGAGGGTTGCGGCAACGCTAAAGGGACCTTCCCAGGCTGGCTCCCATCCAGGGTACCTCCGTCCTTTGGCTGGTCCGGCATGGCTCTTGACGTACACCAGCTGCCCTAAGACCAGTGTAGGGTCCTGTGTCCTCCGTTCCGGATACCGCCGTTGCTGATACTTGGTCTGGTGTGACCTGGCCACCTCTTCTCGTTCCTCAATTGGCCGGACGTCCTGTTCTGCGTGTGGCCGACTCCAGTCGCCGGGTCGGCGTAGGTCTCTGCCCAGCAGAAGCTCGCTCGGTGTCACTCCAGTGGCGGCGTTTGCACGATTCCGCAGCGAGAACAGAACCGCCGGCAAACGCTTGTCCCAGTCGCCATGGTCCTTGCAGTCATGGAGCTGGATCCGCAGCGCCTTCTTGATCTCGCCGTTGCGCCGCTTGGTCGGGTTCGCCCTAGGATGGTAGTTGGCTGTAGTCCACGGTCGTATGTGCAGCTTGTCGCACATCCGCTTCCACTTGTGGCCCGTGAGCGGCTTCCCGTTGTCGGTGAGCAACGCCTCTGGGTATCCCCAACGAGGGAACACTTCTTCCTCCAGGTAGCGGATAATGGTGTCGGCGTCCGCCTTGCGCACGGCCTTTGCTTCCACCCATCTCGACATCATATCCGTGACCACTACGATGTACCGGTTGCCAGCTCGAGTCAGCGGATATGGTCCCATGACGTCCAGGGCGACAGTATTCCAACATCTCCTGGGTCGGTGAGGTCGCTGTTGGTCCTATTCGGGATTTGCGCCGCGCTTGTGTAGGGCGCATATTCTACAACTCCGGACGTATCTGCGGACATCAATGGTTAGGCCGGTCCAGACGAAGTCCTTGCCGATGGTCCGAAACGTTTCTTCGGCCCCCGGATGCCCGGTTTCAGGGGAGTCGTGGAAGTGCCTGATGACCTCCATGCGGACACTCGGCGGCACGTAAAATCCTGGTTACTGGTTGCGTCTGTCCTTCCAAACCAGGCCGTTGTCCACCCGGTATCCTCTCGCTGTAGCCGCCGCAGGGTCGTTTCTCCACACTTGGCACTCCTGGTCGCCTTCTTGCGCCTCCTGCACTGCCTGATGGATGCCGACATCTGTGATTTCTTGTAGTCGCGGTGCAGCTGCCACAACACTGCAAAGTGGCCTCTCTTCAAGCTGCATCCCACAGGGTTCTTCTTGGACGCCGGCAGTATCTTCAAGCCCAGGTTCCCTCGAGAGGAAGTCCGGCAACTCGTTCTCCTTGCCCGGGCAGTGGACGACGGTGAATTTAAAGCTCTGTATCAGTAGAGCCCAGCGAGCGTACTTCGCCTTCTGCCCCGTCGCCTACTTCAGCCAGGTTAGCGCCTTGTTGTCGGTCCTTAGGCTGAAATGGCGATCCTCCAAGTATGGCCGGTATTTCTTGATGGCCCAGACGACTGCCAAGCACTCCAGTTCGTTGGAGTGGTAGTTCTTCTCCGCTTCGTGGAGCTTGGCCCTGGCGTACGAGATGATACGCCTCTCTCCGGCTTCGGTGCATTGATAAAGCACCGCTCCAAGTCCCTTTTGGCTGGCGTCGGTCTGCAGAAACATTGGCAAGTCTCGATCTGGTCGTGAGGGTTTTAACGGCTGCCGGAAAGCGGCCTTAACCTCTTCGAAGGCTCGCTGCGTTGTGTCGTCCCAATGCCACTTTCTTGTCCGCAGCAGGTCCGTTAACGGTTCCGAAATTATGGCGAAGCAGGGGATGTACTCTCGCAGCCAGTTGCAGGTTCCCAGGAAGCGTTGCAGCTCTTTCTTGTTGCTGGGGGCCGGCTGGTCTTCGATCGCTCTGAGATGTTGCTGCTGCGGGAGGTTGCCGTCCGGAGTAATCTCGTGGCCCAGAAAGGCGATTTCTTCCCGGCCGAAGTGACACTTGTTGAGCGAGCAGGTCAGCTGGTGCATCTGCAGCCTTTGCAAGACTTGATCCAGGTGTCTCAGGTGCGTTTCCCAGTCGGGGGAGTAGACAATGATGTCGTCCAGATAGACGAGGCAGCACTCCCGTAATAGTCCCGTGAGAACATCCTGCATCAGCCGTTGGTAGGTGCTGGGCGTCCTCGTCAGGAATGGCTATGCTCGTCCTCTCGTCACCTCCGGGGTACAGATGGCGAAACAGCTTGATTTTTCTCAGGATGAAGATTTCCGCCGATTCCTGCCGCTGCGTTTGTCCGTACAGCTCGGCCAGCAGCTCTGCGTCGCGTTGCATCCCGCAGACGTGATGCCGGAAGCGGTCGCAGAACTCGGGCCAATTTATCTGCAATCACGTGTATATTTCTGCCCACGTGGCAGCTTCTCCTCGGAGCTGCCGCACTGCGTAATCTGCCCACTGTTCAGGTGGGACTCTGTAGTACCGCAGCTGTTGCTCTAGCTGTTGAAGATATCGTTCTGGATCCTCGTACTTGAGGCCATTGTATGTAGCGTTGATCACCGGTGGGAACGTGCACCTCAGAGCTGCGGCGAATTGCGCAAAGCCTTGCTCTACCTCGAACCCGGTGTCCCGCTGGCTGTAGCTGTTGGGCGCCATGTTGTTTTGTGTGCCGGCTGGTAGCTCTCTGGCGTGGCTGGATTTTGCATCCGTAAGATGATCGTCGCCCCACGTTGGGCGCCACCTGTCACAGGACAAATGGCGCCAATCGTAAACACTTGTTTGGCTCGCCTCGCCTGCTCGTGTCACGTCTCGGCTGGCGCCGAGAGCAGATCTTCGCCTCTCTACGTCACACTGGGTCTGAATTTGTCAGGACTGAGAATGTCATTGTGTCTGTACTACTGCGATTTGTTCTGATTGGGCCTGAATTACCGCCATTATTTAGTTAGACATGTCGCTTACCTGCATTTCCTTTGCGGTAGGCATTTTTTCGACAGTTATGAACAATTCGCTAGAGTTCTCATATAGCCTGTTCTAAACGCATCTCCAGATCGGCCTTAGTTCATGTTGTGGGAAGTCCTTTTTCTTCTAATTGCTTCTTCTGCTGGACGATTGTCATATCCTTCAACTGTACTCTTCACACCTTTTCACCCTCCCTGCACAATACTAAAGTGCCCAGTCTGACTGTGAACTGGGCGTGGCAGCTATCATAAATCATTGGCCTTGACAAGCTAGCGCTACTAACATAAACACACTCACTCATACTTTATCCCCTCCATCAGAGATATAGAGTTTAGTCTCATGCAGTACTATAATCGAGGTAATTCCGGGCGCATATACTTGAACCTTGTAGAACAAACTATGCTACTGTAAATGTATTTGTACACTGATACAGGACAAATAGTTTTAAGAATACCTATCACAATATGATTTATTATATTGTACAATATTCGTAATATTACTTTGAATGTGGGTTGAGGGTTCTCTAGTATACAAGGAAGTAAACATAATCAGAGCACGTGGCACATTGGCACAAGGACACTACTGTAACACAACTGAACTATAGCTGGCTGGATCTGCTTGTAGAGATAAAGTCACCAAAAATATTTCGGCTTGCTACAACACATTCGGTGGCTGTAGACACCATGCTTTAAATATTTATTACAGTTAACTTATAGTCTAAACCCAATGACGTTACTGGCTGCTTCGAGAAGGTTCTTTTCTTTATAATCACGAACAGTTTATTTATTTTGTCTTTACGTGACCATAACAATAAACCCATAAGTAACTGGATATTTTACAGTAACACACTGTGAAAAATAATATACAACATAAAAGCAGTAGCATAATTTTAAAATAAAAATTAACAAATTGCGAACAAAAAGAAGAACACAGAAAACATGAAAAGAAAGGCAGTAATTAATTATAAAATCGAAACGAACAATAAATTCAATCCGTAAGACAGAAAGTGCGTAGTCGGGTGAAGAAGTAAAGATTATAAAATTACCTAAGACGAGTTGGAAAGTTCATTTTCATTTACAAAATAGTAACAGCTAAATTTTAACAAAGTGTTTGTATTTTAAGACTATAAATTTTGTTTGAAATTTTAATTTAATATCAACCCCAACTTAATATGATACTTTTTCATGATAAATTTATTATTGTTATTACAGATTCTCAACGATCCTTTTAGACTAGTTCAGTTGCCTATAAAATGTCTTTAAAAAAACGAATGAACAAGCATATATTCCAACATCCCTACAATAAGCCGGTTCCCTACAATCCCTAATATGCCGGTTAGCATATTTAGCCACAGCTTTGGTTCCTCTGCCGCGATCCCCAGGGAACTGAATGCATGTGAATATCCCCATGCGTGGCAGCGTATTCTCTAGGTAAGAAAATTCAGTACGTCAACATCAGAATTACGATTCTCGTATAAAAAATCCGTTTGTCTCGACCTGAGACTCCCCAGTGATTACGCTACCCTCGTAGCCATTGTGCAGCCACTCTGTTGCCGTAGATTTTCATTGAACGGAAAAATATTGTACTCCGCACACGTATACTGTCGCCGTAATTATTTCACTTTTGCCTTGTGATACAATTAAAAAAAAAAGAATTCTGTGAGAAACAGACAAATGTTCTGACAGTTAGTCCAAACAACTACTGGTATGAAGCAGTAAAAATGTATGTGTACGCGTTCGTGTTTATAAGTTATCTAAAAGCATTCATAATCAATTTAAAGTATTTATGACGTGAGGTAAAAATTTTTGTTGAATTTTGTTTTTTTTTCTATAACATTCCTTCGTCGACAAACATGAGTTTCATTCCGCCTAAATGCCCACTAATTATTAATTTACACAAATAACTAATGCAATGATATATGCGGGCGTTGATATGAATTGGAGAGGTAGTGGTGGAATGGAAATAATGTTGGATACACGGTTCTCACAAAGGCTAGAGTTGTAATAGTGTCAGTGAGGATTCAAATTAAGAGAGGTTATATAACCGTGATTCGAGTATATGCACCAGAAGATGGAAGAAAAGAAGAAACAGAAAAATTGTATAACATGTTATAAAAGGAAGTCTATAAATCTGTTAAAACAGATCATTTAATCATAAAACGCCAGACTTGGCAGTGTACCTATTTCAGGTGTAATGGGCACACAAGGTGAAAGTACTATAAATGAAAATGGCAACACTTTGACACATTTTGTCAATTTTAATAAATTAAAAGTGACTAATATTTTTTTCAGAAAGAGGAACATCAATAAATATACACGGAGTGCTAGAGGTTCTAAATCCATTATTGATTATATAATATTAAATGAGAAACTAGCCACATTAGTAGAGAATACTCATGTTTACAGAGGTCCAGATAGAGCCTATATTCCTACCACTTTCAAAAATCCGCTTGTTGGAGAGATAAAAGAAAGCTACTTAAAAAAAAAAATATTGATGAGGTTTACCAGATTCGTTTGCTACAGGAACATAGTTGCAGGGCACTGTATTAATCACACCTTTCAAACTACTTAACATCCTCACCATCGGAACACGGAGCAGGCATATAATCTGTGTGGTATACGATAGAGACAGTCATAAAGAAAGGGCAGCTGAACCATTAGGAAAAAAGAGGAAAGTTCGCAGGGGGAAAGGTTTACAGATTTGAGACGAGGATATACCGGCACCAATAAGGGAAAGGAAGGAAGCATATCATAGATATCTGAAATTGCAAACGGAACACCCAAAACAAATCTACCGAGAAAAGAGAAATGTTTCCAATAGTACGCAGTGCACATGATAGATCTTGGGATAGATTTAATACATCGATAGAAAGAAAATGATGTTGTTAAGGTACTTAAATAGTACTGAAAGAGATAGGGCACATTTAAATATGATAACAGAAAATCAGTGGGTTCAGCATTATACTAAACATTTGTTTGTGCCTACAGAAGAAGATTTTGTGGTAAGTCGAGACCTGCAACTTACTTCCTTCATCAGAAGTCGATCCTATAACAATAGAAGAGTTATAGGAGGAGCTAAACATGTTAAGAAATAGAAAAGCTACTGGTCTTGATGGGATAAACTCAGAACTCCTGAAATATGGAGGGAAGGATTTGATGGCTCAACTTTTGACTTTATTCAGTAAATGTTGGAAAGAATGTAAAGTCCCCAAGTCTTGGTTGCAGGCAAAAGTGATGTACTTATTTAAGAAGGGGCAACGGAACTTTTTTTTTATTATTTATTTATAAGGTCGCTGCAACAGCAACGGTCATTAGCGACCACAAATATGAATTTGTACAGGTTCTTAAATAGATGTATTAACATATAGTAAATATTCGTTTAAATACCAACTAGTGTAAACAAACGAGATAGATAAAAATATTTAACAAATAACAGTATTAGTGTAACTGATGCAAAATAAAATGAGAAATATTAACCCCCACAACACAAGCAATATAAATACACATCAACGTAAGGGGGAACGGAACTGCTGTAAGAATTACAGAGGAATTAGCCTCTTAAATACATGTTATAAATTTTATTCACGAATCCTTAATCGGCGCTTTAAAGCTATCTCTGAGGCACCTTTATTAGAGGAACAAAGTGGTTTTAGAGTAGGACGATCTTGTAATGACAATGTTTTTCAGTAATAAAATAATTGAGAAAAGATGCGCAATGAATTTAGAGACACATGTGGCCTTTATAGATTATGAGAAAGCCTTTGACATACTGTGTAGTAGACATAGGTTGTGTAAAATTTTAATAAGTAGTGGCTTTCCACTTCACCTTGTCCGCGCTATTCAGAGCCTGTATGCAGTGACAACTATTCGTATAGATTTAGGTAAGGTTAGGTTAGGTTAGGTTTGGTACGGTTGTCGCAAGAAGTGGCCATAAATCAAGGTGTTAGACAAGGATGTACTTCTCTCCTGGATGAAGGTCTGTCCTGCAGGTATACGAATCTCGGATAAGGGATCGCTTATCGCATTACTATACGCAGATGACCAAATACTTATAGGGAAGAGTGAAAATGAGTTATAAAGGTCTATTTATACCTTCCATACAATCTGCCAGAAATACAACTTCAAGATCTCAAATACAAAAACAATGGCCTTCCTAGAGAAGAACTCAGTAAGAGATATCACATTTGAATTATTTGGGATGTGATATCACATGTTGTAGGAAGGACAACGATATCGAAAGACAGTTAAATAAATTTAGTTATACCTGGGGAATAATAAGACGAGTATTGAAGAATAAAAACCAGAGGGAGACACAGCTAAAGTTTTATCAGGTCATGGCTGTGCCGACTTTAATATATGGACGTGAAACATGGAATCTCTTGCAAAAAGATATTTAAAAAATACAGGCATCGGATTTGAAGTTTTCAAGAGCAGTTAAGTGACGTAGTTTGAGAGATCATTTACGAAACAACAACATAAGGAAAGACCTGAAGTTACGGTCGCTTCTGGAGAGAATAAAGAAATACAAGCAAAATTGGATGTCCCATCTGCTACGCATTGTAGACACGCGTATTCCTAAACAAGCTTTTGAATATAGGCCAGTGAGGACGAGAGATCGTGAAAGACCCTGGAAAAATGGTCGAAGACTATGTGAAATCGGAAAGGGCTATAGCCCAATCCATGTAGTGAAGAAGAAGAAGAAGAAGAAGAAGAAGAAGAAGAAGAAGAAGAAGAAGCAGAAGAAGAAGAAGAAGAAGAAGAAGAAGAAGAAGAAGAAGAAGAAGAAGAAGAAGAAGAAGAAGAAGAAGAAGAAGAAGACTAATTTGTTAAATTACATTAGATTTTGCTATTGCTGTAAATATTGGGTTATGCACCCAGTTAAATTAACTATCAATAAAATAGTTAACAATATTCAGTAACAGTTGTTTTTTCTTATCTCTGTCTTTAAGTAACAGAGAAAACAGTAATCTTCGCAAAGTATAATTCGATCCACAACCTGTCCGTATCCACTAATGTATGAATAAAACCTACATTAGATTTTATTCATACAATCTCATTCGTACATCAAATCTATTCATATATTAGATTGTCCCCCATCCAATCTCCGATCTTTAAATGAGTGTACTTGTTCAGTTTTTGCAGATATAAATCTGTCTGTTTTTCTCATAAGTTTTTAAGACCTTCCCGGTGATTTATAGGAAGCTGCAACTCCTCAATTTGAATAGAGCAAAGGTTAATCGTAATGTGTGCTAACTATAACAAATTAAAATACATATTAACAAATGGATTTTTTAAACTTAATGAATTTGTAAAACAAATAATATAAAACAACACAGGTGTGCGCCCACGCTGATGACATCCAGAAATATATGAGGATTAGCAGACAACTAGATAGGTTAGACAGACTAGACGGTGAGGCGTAAAGAGGAAGCTAAAAATTAATGAGGGTAAACTAAGTACATGTAAGTACAAAAAAACGAGGCAAACAACAATGTAAACCCAGCAGTTGGAAATTAAACATTTTAACAAACTCAACAGTTTTCTTACTTAGGATCGCAGATTACCTAGTCTAACTCTTGTAGTAATTAAATTAAGTCCCGTAATGTAAGTGGAAATAGTGTTATTGTTCCTATGAAATTTTGTTAAAATTCAGGAGACAAAGCAAATAACTTAAGACAACCATATATAAGTAGTCCTATTAACTATAACTATAGGCGTGGATATTAACTAATTCAGATAAACAACAGCTTAGAATATTTGAGTGTAAAATCTTGAGTAATATCTTTGGAGATGGGTTCTGAAGTTGAAGATCAAGGTGAATTTCGGAAGATTCGAAAAAATCATGAACTGGATTAATTAATACTTGCTGGCATTATCCGGCTCATCAAGATTAGAAGATTAGAATGATAGCAAAACAACTGGAAGAATCAAAGACTGGAAACCAGTAGGCAGAAGAACGTGAGGAAGACCTAGGAATAGAAGGATAGATGACGTAGAAGATGATTTTGAGAAGTATGAGTACAAAAGGATATAGAAACTTGTGGAATGGGTAGAGGGAATGGAAGCAAATCATTGAACAGGCTAAGACTCAGACTGGATTGTGATGACAGAAGAAGAAAAAAATTGTAAAAAAATAATTACTGTGTATTTATTGAAGTAAATTCTTAATCTTAAATTCTACAATACAAAACTGTAATTTATTTAACCTTGTCAACTAAATCTTAGATGATAACTATCTCCCAGAAGTCAAAGTAGCACTCCTCGTGTCGAACAGGAGTTCTGTTAACGAAAGGTTTAACACATTTTCAAAACAAGAAATGGTAAGTGAAATATGCAAATATATGTATTGCTGCATATATACCCCAGGTGGGTATAAATAAAATTTGACTGTTCAAATTTTATTTACATATTCATGTATGTACCCTATAATTACAATTACATCTTATTATCTACATTACAATTGATTTTTTTTAACTCCTTATAAAGTAATTATTTTTTTATTTTTATAATTCGAAATTTTAATATTTTTATATTTTCGATTAATATTAATAAATCATAGAATGATTATTTTGAAACGGTTTTATTTAATTATTTCATGTCATCAACATCTCACTCCTCTTTGAAAATTATTGTGCAACTACATTTACTTGACGTAACGAGAATAAAAAATCCTGTGACCTGGCCGGTGTAATACACTTTATAGTTGCGTTGAGTCCATGGTATTGTATTTGTGTAATTTTTTTATAGTACTTGTAACGTTGCATTATATATGTGTGTGTGTGTGTGTATGTGTGTGTGTATGTTACAATATTTAGGCCTGCACCACAAAATATAGACTATATATACGTGTGTGTGTGTGCGCGCGCGCGCGTGCGTGCGTACATTATGTATATTATATACGAGTATTTGTAATTTTATCTTGAAAATAGCGTCCTTAGCTTCATAAACTCTCTCGTCAACAGTATTTTTATTTCATTGAAAATTATTGGGCCTTTATTAAGTTTTATTTATTCATGTAGCTATTAAATACATTATTATTGGATGACTTCAACACAATTTTCTTTGTTACATAAATTTATCATATCAGAGCTAGCATGTCTTCAGATGTTACTTCCAAACTCATATTTACATTTCTCCATACTAGCCTTGGAGCTATTTTACATATATTTCCTCAAACAGAAGTCTTGAAATAGTCTACCATAGTAATTAACACTTTTTGTAAAAATTTATGCAGTTTAGGATGCCTAACATGAAATGTCCGGAAGTAACGGTCACTGATCAAGAGGTGTACTCAGTATTCCTGTGATACTTTTTATTGTTTAAATCTTCCGCAGTAATAAACCTCAAAGAATCCTTAATGACAGTCTAATCTGAAGCACACAAAATGAAGCGCTCAACGTGCGCTAAAAACAGCACTCGCTCTCGCCTAACGTCTCGGCTTCAGAAGAGTGGATTTTGAGGGAAGAGCCGAGTTCCCTGATTTCAGAATTTATATGACATTAGCCTAAACAGCTCTCTGCCTCTCTTAAAACAGCCAAAGATGAAGCATTGTTAGCAGCACAAAGTTTCTAGTTACCAGAACGACGTCTTTTATGCCTCTAAACAACTTACTATTAGTATGAGAAATGAAAATACTGTAGAACTGAGAACATGACACAGAACTGTCGCACAGTAGTACATAAATTCTAGGCGCCCCTGATATCTAAATTAATTTAAAAATATAATTACTTTTTTAATTTGATTCTGCTTTATCACTGTTTGAAGGTTATAATCTAGTATTTATGTAATTTCACTTTAAAAATCCACTTTTGTTGATAATGGAATTCACACGCCCACCTCTGTGCGTCCCATACCGCGTAGGCAGCAGATATTAGTCAGACGGATTAATGAAAAACATTACGTCTAAACGTCACCCAACCTAAAAGCTGTCGTTTATTCTGTCTCGTCAGTTTTCACTTTTCGTATCAGCTAAAATAATCTATTTGTGGTGTAACAGGTTTTCTCCGGTAGTCGACCTCTCTCAGCGATCTCAAACTTTATACGAAAATGTCAAAACCGTTTAAGAGGGAGTTTACATATTTTTCCATATTTGTTAAAATGACGATAAAACGTTTATATTAGTAAATACGTTCCCTGTGGTTATAGTGCCTTAATGCAACGTGATCAGTTATTTTATTCCAACGTGATTGGTTACTTATACAACATGGTATCAACGTACGCTGTACATTATCTCATATTATGTTTAAACCACTGAAACCAAATCTATCCTTTGAGTAGCTGGATTCGCCATGGGTAAATACTCATTAAGTTTATTATTGATATAATTTAAATTCAAATTTTTTTAAACGAAAAATAATTAGTGACACGATTCTTCAACTATAGTTACATTATTTTATTTATATATTACCTTAAAATCGTGCTTTAAGAACCTCACAAAAATTCAATAAAGACACATACGAGTTATGTTTCTTCCAAAAAAGATGTATTAGCCTATATTAAACTCTGACTCACAAGCGTTATTAATATTGCGTGTGTCAATTAGTCGGTGTCTGAGAAAGTAGGGGTAGTTCACATAATTTTAATGTAAATATTAGGCGAGTTGATATTCAAAAATTCATTGCTTTGCCAGCAGTAAGAGCAGAGGTATTAGTAGAATTTTCTTATTAAATAATATTATATTATTCAAATTATCAACAACATAGTTCACATCGCAATTCGTATGAGTTTGATAAGCAAACTTGTTTCCATAAATCCCGTATTTACCCAAATTAAATCATTGTTTATATTTTGGGAGTGTGTTTACATTATGATTCTTATATATGTTTATAGTAGTTTAATTTATGAGATCTACACATAACATATTTTAATATTTCGTAGTTCTATTACTAATTATTTTAATTCGTAACAAAATTATTTTTAATTAATTTTAAAACGTATAGTTTTCCCAAGGCATATATTAATAAATTAATGTTTTATTAATACCTAACCTTAACATCTACAGACTTATGTTATATATTATTAATAATTACTATTTACTGTTTTACTATTAATAATTACTATTGTATTAATAATTTCTATTTTAGGTATACAAATGTTAACTCAGTTAGTTTTTTATAGAAAGCGTTTAAAAATCTGAAACAAATTAAACAAACTTGATTAAAACGACAAAGCTTTCGAGTATTCTGGTGAAGCGATGTCATCAGTGGCTGAGCAAATAAATCGCGAGTAGCACGTTATCGTGATAATGTTGACACATGCTAACTGTATAATGTTCAAAGATCATATTACAAAACGTTAGAACTATTTATTTACAAACGGTAATAAACGTTCACTATACACTATGTTTTATGTATATGTAATAAAATATTGAAGTTAATGTTTTAATATACGCCTCCCGGATTTAATATACGGCTTCAGTTACTCAATTGTCCTGTTAGTTTACCACCGGTAAAGTCGCAACATACGTAGGATGGCGAATCTTTTGGCAGTGAAGTAAATTACCATTCTTGAATCCTGTGAAGTCGGTGGAAGAGACGCATATGTTCAGTAATGGCTACACGACTTGGTGCGATCCTAACTCAAAAAAAATGTAATCTGTCAGTTATTTTACCCTTCCAAGGCAACAAACGAGAGTGGTATTGCTGATTCTAACCGTGGCGTATCTAGAATTTGGATTTTAGTGAGGTATCAGTCGAGTCGACTTCATACAAAAGAAAAATCAAGTTAAGACTAATTAATATTCCTATGGTTAAAAACCAATGGTTATGGTTATATGTTTAATATGGTTGAAAAACGTGTGATAACATACTGAAATCAATCTGTTTGAAGTAAACAGCAATAACCATTTTTTTATAAAATACCTATTGACTGAATTAATTTTCCTATATTTCATATTTCCAATTTATAAGCAAATGCTGTGTAATAAACCTGTTTGTATATTTAAAAAAGAGTTTCTACTGTATTAGCCTTCACAGATGAAAAAATAATAAAATAGCCCCTAAAAATTAAGAGATTAACAAAATCCGTCAACTTTTTAGGGACACTGAGGTTTCTCCCCCCCTCAGAAAAACGTCTCAGGCTTCTAATACCCCTCCTGCTTAGTCGTTTGTTCCCGCATTACCACATCGAATCACATGGAAGAGAACACACACGCCGCGCGTGCTCGCGGGTACGCATAGGCATCGTTCGGACTAAAGAAGAAGCTCTATTCTGCCATAAGATATGCAAAACTGTATATGAGTCCTACATACTGTTAATATCGTGTAATTTTTTTCTGTTTCCTTGATAGGTATTTCTTTAGCTACAACCTAAATTTTTAAGCCTCTCTGTTTATGTGATTCTCTGTGTCTGCATGTCTGTCTGTCTATCTGTCTGTCTGTCTGTCTCTCTCTCTCTCTCTCTCTCTCTCTCTCTCTCTCTCTCTCTCTCTCTCTCTCTCTCTCTCTCTCTCATATATAACAGATTCTCTTTAAATTGCGAAAGAAAACGTAAACTTAGCACGTAACTAAAGCCAGTGATGTAAGAAGAGTTCACTGGAACAAACTCGTTTGTTTTATCAGGTGTAACAACAGTACCGGTAACAGTTGTACATTGTGTAATAGCCGCTTATCTACAGTAAGGTTCAGTGTTCTGTGCCGCCGCTGATTATCGCTTCCTGCCGACCTGTTCCTGTTTCCTACTTAGCAACTTATTTACCGTTATTACAACAAACAGTAAAAGGATTTAACATTTTCCTCTTTTGCTATCGTATTTCGTTGTAAAAGTGTACGTTTGTTTTATTCGTTCAGTGACGCTGGCTACGAACTACTAAAAAGAAACAGTTTAATATGAAAAGACAATTGACTATACTGCAACAGAACTACACGTTCGCACGTTCGTATAGTAAATTAGGTAAATAATATGTTGTACACTAGACATTGCGCTTTTTATGAGTCGGAACATAATTCTTCTCGTGGAACATGCATACGACTTCATACTGTAGAAGATATAATTAATGTTAGATCAAAGTGTTAGTTGTAACTGTTTTGAGATTTTATTATCGTTCTGGAATACTCTCCAATTTACACGTTTGTCTCTGTTATTTCTGACGTGACAGTCTTATAAATTATTTAACGAAGTTTGAAGTTCAGCTAAAGCTGTAATCTTAAATCGAATCTGAGATGTTTAGACATCCCTTAACTAATTGTTACAGTAAGCCTTTATGGTCATAAGAAATAACAAATAAGTTGAAAACCTTTAACTTTATTTAGTTACACAATTAATACTTTAAATCTCTTTTCTCTGTTCGCAAAAATGAAGTCGTTTTCCTCTGAAAAAACGATAAAGTTCTGTCAACCAAGTGGTGAAAACGGGAGATATCTACTTGTGTATAGTAACGCTTACTAATAGTACTGATATTATCAGTGTAGCTGCCTCTGTTGCTGCTCGTGCCTGCTGCAAATCATTATTATTATTATTATTTTTATTTTTTTATTTTTATTATTTATCGATGTTGTTGTTGCCCAATGGTAGTTATTATAAAACATGATAGAGCGAAAAGAGGCGTACACGAACCTAATAAATTATCCTAACAAATTAGTAGTTTTATTCCCTTCCACATAATGTCTTCTGTTAGTCTTGATTTGTGTCTTATTCTATTAATATCTTCTCATGCGCTTACGTTTCACACGTTTCACAAAATTGCGAATGAAACAGTATTCCTTATGAACGCAAAAATCTGTCTACCTCTACAGAGTGTCCATTCACTTCAACTTCGAATACCACAAAACCAGTCAAGGGTTCTAAAGACACAACCTTCCCTCTTTACTCTCTCTCTCTCTCTCTCTCTCTCTCTCTCTCTCTCTCTCTCTCTCTCTCTCTCTCTCTCTCTCTCTCTCTACCCACCCCATTCTCTCTTTCTGGTCTTTTCTGACAATAATACTTCCCACCAAGCTCCGCAGGAGCTCTTCATTTCTATTATTTTTTATTCACTTAATTTTTACTAATGTTGTATGTTACAGTACTTTAGACGCTTATAATATTAGGCCTATTTGTGACACTCTTAATGTTGAATATTCATTCCAATAGAGTTCTGAACACCGAATGTCCAAAAAAAGAACAACAAAACTTTACTAAATCAGTCATTAGCAAAAATAAAACTAACTGCCACCGTATATATTTCTAAGATAATGGTAACGTAACTGCACGTATAAGAAAGGAACAGTAGTCTACTGCTTGTTCATTGTTGTAAACATGAATAAGTAATCTACTGTCACCTCTATAACTAATTATAAACATAACTCTGACCTGTGCACTCCCAGGACGTAACCACTACGCTTTGATATTTTCCGTTTCCCCTTACTTCCAAAGCCAACAATGTACATTTCGTAAAACAAGACTCACTGATGGCGGCAAAAACTAGAAAGAATTATTTAAATGGTTTACATTTTTACGCTCAATTGAATCTTCATATAAAAATCTTATTAATTCTTTTAAAAATGGTTATTTCAATTATAATATACTTAAATAATTTATAGTACTATTTACTGGTTTATGTTTTTACAGATTCTCTATTCTGCCATTATTTTCTATGTTTGTACCATCCTTTTATTTTTAAAATCAGTTCGTCGTCATATGATGGTGTCTATCACCAGTAGTGTACCTAAAAGTTGACCTTAGGAGGGGTCCGGTGGAGTTGGCCTCATGCAAAAGAAGAAAAAACAAGTTAAGACTAATCAACATTACTATCTTTAAAGTTGCTGAAAAGCGTGTGATAACATCCTAAAATCAGTTCTATTGAAGTAACCGGCAATAACCTAATAAAAATACGTGTTATTGAAAGTTGTTTAGAAGATTCTTATTGACTGAACTGATGTTTCGACATTTCTTATTTCAAACGTATACGCAAATGTATGAGAGTGCCTATGCAGGTTACAAATGCAAAAATGTCAAAACGAATGTTACGTTATGTGTTCACGTTTTTGTAAACACATAACTCTTCTTATAATTGTCTGTGCTTTCTATAATAATGCATATTATACGAGGTCTTATAAGTAGGCCTGCATACAGGAGTACTACCAATAATACTGTGAGCGTAAGACTTTCTACAAAACAATAAAATACTGAGTACTAAGCTAATCCTGCGTAATAACACATTTTCCGGTAGGTGACTGTAATCGGGATATATGAAAAACGATTTTAAGATAGAATATAAAATAATTACCTTGTAATAAGTGTAGCCTACTTCTTGGCAACAAAGTTGATGTAGGGGTAAGTTGCGACCGCTCAAACTCGGAATCTGCGTTTTGCGCTTTGCTTTCGCGGCGCACAATAAGTTTACAATACTCGGGTAAACTACTTTTCTTTCTCATTGAAACTATTTCTGCAAACTTTTTTCCACATAATGATCTAAATTACCTCTGAGGAAAGTATTAAATTCTAAAAATAATCTTTGGTTTCTTAAACGATTTACATAAAAGAAAATAACGAAACTAATACTTCGTAGATAGGTATACTAATAAATCTTTATCTGAGAATTGATAGCTCATTATCAGCATAAGTAAATCTTGTTTGCTGATACTTTTCTATTATTCGTTTGGTACCTACATTCTTTGTAGTCATTTTTATTTTTCATAAATTGATTTAAACCCTGATATTTTTAATACTCTGTATTTTATGTAAATAATACGAGAAACGTGTAGGTCTACATGATGATATATTAACACAAGTGTTTCTTATTGAATATAAAAGTAAAAACAAGAAGCTTATTAAAATAACGAGTTGCGCCTTAACATCGAAAACATTAAAAATATTGTCACAAAAGAATAAACTTATATTAATACAAATGTAGGCCTATTTGTGTAATACCGAGAGTAACATTGTACAATAAATCTTTGGAGACGTAGGAAAGTATGTGTACAGAAAGTGAAACGAAGGTGTGTGCCATAGCTAATAAGAAATTGCAGAATGATGTACACATATCTTTAGCATCTTTATTATTTGGTAATGCCATGGTATCCAACTAAGGATTATTTACTAGAAAATAGTAGAGAGTGAATACCAGAAAACGACGAGTAACCCTGTGCTGAACTCAAATGATTTTTAATATTATTTGTCGTGCGAAACTGAATATTTGGGGATAGTGTACCTAATCACTAATGAAAACACGACGAATGATCAATAATCATAAGTAGATCAATAATTAAATAATGTAAATATGCCGCACTCCTACTGAAAACTAATAAATCAGAACAAAGGACACATTAGTTTGTTATAATTACGTAGATAATTATATGTAATCAGTTAATAATTATTCTATATTACACCCCCATAAAGTTCATGTAAATGTACGTAATTATATTAATTAGAATTATAACTAGCAATGGACTGCTTTAATTGAATGTGAGATAATTACAGTGTTATCAAGTGATCCAATAATGAATGTGTATGCATGAAATTGGACGCTGGGGGAGACGTGAGTGGATAGGGATAGAAAATTGGTACTGTACAAATTTATGTAAGCTCTTAGAATTCCTGTGTCTATACAATTATCTACAAAATCATAGAATTACTTTTTTAACAGACATTTTAAGAAGTAAATTATCTGCATAATATGGAGGGTTGACTTTGTTCATATCTGATTCTCTTTTTCTAAATGTTTTTTAAAGTAACATTGGAACCGACTTCTCCTGTCTATGTCCCTCAAACGTAGTCTGTTGTTTTGAATTTTGTTCGTATGAACCACTGCGAACTACGTTTGGTTTAACTGGGTCCTCCCATCTTCTCCTCTCTCTTTCTCCCCACCCATATCTCATTCATTCTTGATCGATGTCTCTCCCTCGTTTCGTCAGTCCATATGACACCTGTCCTCTTCTTGGGTTTTCCTGAAAACCTTGGGCAGTTTTTTAATTTTTTTTTAGTAGTAAGGATTATTCAGTGTCTTATTGAGTAATATGCAGTTCTTCTATGCCTTTTTCTGTTTCTTTTAACCACATTTTGAGCTTTCTGAAATAGACAAAACATTTTCCTGTTATCTGTCAGGATTCAGTCTTTGAATATGTTCGTAAGAAGTAATTCTTCTTTTTCTAATTACGTCTGTGATTTTCTTGACATGTGTGTACACCTCATTATTGTGGCGCCTTCTGTACTGTTCTCCATTTTCTATTGGTCCAAAGATTTTTCTTAATATTTTCTTTCCCGTGACTTTCAGTTCTTCCATCATGATTTTCTTGTTCAGTCAGACACCTGCATAAAGTGCTCCCGGGCGGATTATTGTTGAGAAATGCCTGAGTTTGGCTTTAAAGAATATTGATTTCTTGTTATATGTATCCTTGATTAAATGGTAAGCAACTTGCATCTTCTTATTATATTTTGGATTATTACTATTATTATTATCATTTTCATCATCATTATTATTATAGAAATACTTGTTTTTTACATAATACTAATTTTTAATTTATTTGTAACAAACTTCAGTAAACTTAATTTTAGCCTACTATTAGTTTAAGAGCTTCTGAGCAAGCCATTACAAGCGTAATTAATAGTGATCATAAAAATAACTTTATTGATAAAATTCAAAAATTTACATTAAATCTGATCCCTGATTGTTCTATTTTATATTTACTTCCATCATTACAGTCCATCATTTACTTCCATCATTAATGTTAGAATTTGTTATGATATGAATATTAGTGTTTGTTATGTAATTACGAGATAACATGGTAATTTTATGAAAGTTAAATTGCGAAACGGGGTTTATAATAAACGCTTATGAGAGGAAAGTGTAATATGAAACTGGATAAATCCTTCTTAGCAATGTATTCTTTGAAGATAATTGTGAAATCTGTAATCCTAACTTTTTAATATTGTAATAATAAATTTCCACTTCATTTTATTATAGCGTAATATTTATAATAATCATATTTACGACTGTGTAACCTACGTAATACGTACAGGCCTATAAATACCAACATTTATATAACTGAAAATAATTACTTCATAAACATATGATATAACACATATACAATTTAGTATGTGTTAATAAGTTTAAATATGTTAAACTTGAGAAATATTTCTGAAAATATGAGCAATATGACCCAAGATTAGACACTAATGTTTATTGCCAAAATATGACTATGAAAATGGAGACCTCTTGGTGAAAATAAAATTAGTATTACAAACAACAAATAACAATTGTAAATCAGGTAATCATTATTGCCTTTTTATTAATACGAATATAATAAACACTAAAAATATTGACAACTGCACTGTTTTTTATTACTATAATACCCTAGATAATAAATATTTCAGTCCTAACTTTTAAGTTACAGGTTTTCATATCTATAGGGTTTGTCTAATACGTTTGACAAATATTAGTAACTAATAACAGCGTGTAAAGTTTTCGCAAACATGGCTTATAAGCTTTATAAAGGCAGTCCAAAATTTGCAGAGGACGTCGACAGTTATTATTGTTGTAAAATTATTAAAGATACCAAGTTCGTATCTTGAGGATACTCAGAAATTGATACTCCACATAGACGTTAATATAGTTCAATAAAAACAAATGAAACCATTAGTAGGGTACTATTATTTCTACTAATTAATGTTTATGTCTTCAGATCCATAGTTCAAAAGGCCAATCAGTTTTCTTAGTTAAGAGTTGTTAGATATTGAAATTACGTTGTTGTAACAGGGTCGATTTTTGATGTTGATATTGCCTATATACATAGCGACTTTTCGTTATGTGGATTTGTATAATCCTTGTAATCTTCTAGCTGCAGTCTCTTCCTATGATCAGTCTTTCATGTGTTACGTATATTGTGTATATATATATATATATATATATATATATCCATTTCCGTTTATTCGCCGCGTTCAATGAATTGTGGTAACATTACGACTCCAAGATTTATCTAACACTAAGTAAATGCTTAAAAAAATTATAAATAATGCAAAGGTGTTACGAAGAACAATTTTAGCTTGCTTGTCATTATAAAAACGGATACACCCTGTAATTGTGTCTGCGTAGGTTTATATCTAAGAAGCTATCGGCTGCAGAATACAAAATATATTTAACTAGTACTCAAAAAAATACACCTGAAGAAATTTTAGATGTTTAAAAAATACAATGCGTTTCATAAACAAACTTCTACATTACGTTAAAGTAATTCGTCATTCTGAAACGTAATTCACTTACTTATTTAATTTCAATCAAATCAAAATGTAACTGTTTTCAAAGTGCAACTTTTCTTTTATTTTTTTTTAATAAATAGTTTATAAAAGCTAGACGTTATACACAGTCTGACATGAAATTACCTACTTCCGATAGAGAGGTTTCACAAAACTTTAATGAAAAGACTTTTGTAAACATTAGACAGATGCAAATCTGTTTGAAAGAGTCATTTGTTGCTGCCAGCAGACACTGAAATCGATTTCCGACTGTCACTGACTTTTCAACAATTTCTTTGAAAGTATGAAAGCAAGTAAAGTCTTCTGAGGAGCCATTCATTCACCCTGATCACTCAGTCTCTGTCTCTGTCTGTCTGTCTCTGTCTGTCTCTGTCTGTCTGTCTCTCTCTCTCTCTCTCTCTCTCTCTCTCTCTCTCTCTCTCTCTCTCTCTCTCTCTCTCTCTCTCTCTCTCTCTCTCTCTCTCTCTCTTACACGCGGACACATACACATATACAGATACGCTTATATTATTTACAGTAATAGCCTATAATTCATAACAACTAATTTTAACAATCTCGTTAATATTTTTAAGCTATGTTGACACAACACAAATGATTATTTGACTGCGTGTAAATAATTTGATATATGAGACTTTTTTAGAATCGCTAAAGATGACTAAGAAGCCATACGGTAATCTACTCTTTATAGCGATAATGGACTCATATTTTTTGGTCAGAATTCAAGCCCACTGAATATAAAACTGACATGTTTAAACTGTTTATAAACGGGATGTTCTATTAATTACATTGATATTAACGTTATGGTATGATGAAGCATTTTATATAACATACATAAACAAACTGAAAGGGACACTTTCACTGTACTTGTTTATTGAAAGGGATATAGAACATTTTGTACTGAAAGGGATAAAAATACAGACTGAAAATTAGGACTTCTACAGAGCAATCCAAATATACCAAATTTAGGGGGAAAAGGGAAGGAACTAAATATAATGAGTTACTATCTTCTCGATTACCAGACATTCTGCTAAACCTTTTTCACCACTACTTTTTTAAGGACGGCAAGGAGAAAACTACCTTATTCTGGTTAGAAAATTATTAAAGTTAAACAGTAAACAATACATATAGCCTACAAGTATGCACAAACCACATGTAAGTGTTTCATTCTCAGTGGAAATCCTTAAAATGAAATATTCGAGACCTGTTACGGCGCGGCGCCTAAAATTTTTCAAAGAAAATAAACAATACCTGTTGCTCTAACAATTCACTTCGTTATGACTGTTCCTTCGTGACTGGGTTCAAAATACAATTTCTGCCCTGCCTACCTTCTACCTCCTGTTCGGTGTCTGCTCTCCTACGTCCTTCTAGCTTATGTAAAAATAATTTTCATGTTCCTTGAACTTTGACATTAACAAACTCTGTTAAGTCAAACAGAAATATGAATACATTACAAAACTTTATGAAAACTTTTCATTCTTAAAATTTTATAAAAAACGATTGGATTTAAATATTGACGTAGAAGATTTGGATATATTAAAGCTATTGTCACTCTACAATTCAAGCTGTAATTGTGAGTTATATTTTAAGGCATTTAACATTTGAAGTAACATACAGTCAGAATGAACCGTGGTTACGTTGTATTATAATTAATGTTTTGTCTTTAAACTGCACTTTATCCACATTGTATCACGGCATATTATACAAATTTTTCATAATACCGGAATATTTATAATTTACTTTTATAATGTGTTATTGTATTTAATATACGACAAAATGAAATTACTTCAGAAATGTTAAAAGTAAATAAAGTTTTTAGGATTAAAAGTTTTGGAGTCCAGTCCGCTGAAATAGAAACTACTTCGGCTCAGATTTAAAACCTAATATCCACATTGTGGATCACCATCAAAGGTGTAGCAAAATTAAAAAGCATTCACGTGCATTGCTTTGAATTGTACATTGTATTAACCCAATATTTACTACTAAACACTGTACTAAATATTAAATACTGTCAAATATATTAAATACTGTCAAATGCAAAAACGTACTGTGTTCAGATCAATGCAAACATTTAAATTTTTGTCCGACTGTTTCCTTTCTTCTTAATTTTTTTCTTTAACAAAATTTATACATGGTTAAGTCTTTCTGTACTTTTCAAATTCTCTTATTCCAAAATTAATGAGATGCGCTGAGTGGTACTAGTTATAATTTCAGATTTATTAACGAGTGATAAATATGTCATGATATTATATCACATTTAGGACTACATTTCTCCAGCTGTTCCAGAATGTTCTTCTCTCCTTCGATTCTGTTTTCTATGGCGTGATCTTATGAAAAATGCTGATTAAAGACATTAATAAAAATGGGTATTGGCCAGGGGGAAACATACTAGTGGTACAATCTGAGATTTTTTCCAGCCGTTTCCTTGTAGAAACTACATACATTTACGTTAAACTGTTTTCTTATGAAGCACATTTGATTTACACAATACACAATACATTGTCCATTAGAAGAACGAACATTGTAATATTGTGATTAACGTCTCCTCAGTTTTAAAGAATTATTTTACTTGCTTCATACGAACTGAGTAAAATATTACGGCAAAAGTGATTTATATGCGATGGATAGTAACTTCCAAAGCAATAGATGTAATGATGAATTTAAATTAGGTTTATTTTTTTTTGCATAAATTTTTATATTTACATAAACACATAAAGATAAAAATATAAACACAAAAATAATCCAAGTCGTTCCATTTCGTCTCATCTGGCATGTTCTAAGAGGGCAGACAAACTTTTTTTATGAGGGTTGCATGAATCGTGGTCTTAAAACAGTGGAATACACTATTGAATGTCAGAGAAGTATATGTGCATTCTATTAAAATTTCTTTGAAACAATGACACTCGTAGTATAATATTGTTCCTTTTTATGCAAATACCCAATAGGCTTTATTATAGCAAATATAAAAGTCGGCAAGGTAAGTAAGAATTACAGTAGTGTTCAACACAAGTAAACGGTGAGAAAATCGGCGTTATTACAAACATGCCTACAGCTTCCAAATGAGACTCTCTCTTGCTTAATTTCACGTAAGTCACAAGTTAACTTGGCCCCCTAGTGTTGATCTTTTATACTAGGTAAAGTCACTTGTGGCGTTTAATGTTATCTACAACCTACCAGGTGTCATTAGATTAATCGGGACAACAACTGTCCCGACAACCAGTTGTCTCTGCGCGGTCTAGAACATTGCGTGTCATTGCCAAACAGCGCTTTGTAACAACTGTCGCGTAGGGTATTAGGTCCTTTCAGTATATCTTTCCTTTTGATCGTACTTTCGTTTAATTAATGGCAACTCTTCCTCTTCGCAAGTTTCCCTGACGGGCGATTCTTCCAACTGAGGAATCTTCGTCCCTCAGTGACAAAAGTTGTTGACTATCAAACACAATTCTGTCGTCACATAAGATGACACTTCGCCATCTTGGTTTCCTATTTCCTCATCTGGAACCAATATAAGTTTTCAATTACATTTGCCGGTATCTATTTTCGCCATCGTCTCCTGTTTAATCGAACGGTTCGTCGCCCATGCTGTTTCAGATATGCAACATTGTACCTTCTGTTTAGCCAGCTATCAGATCGCTAGCTTTTAAATTGTAAACATAATCCACCATGCCCAGTAACATTTCATCAATTACCTCCTCAAATATCACTTTGCGTACAAATCTAACGAAAACGTCAGATGAATACTTCTAAACGAAATTTAAAAAACTGACGATAAAGAATTAAAGTGGGATTGAAAAGTGAAGAAAACACATACACACACATACATACGAATAAAAACATGTGTAAAATATTTTAAACCTTCATCTTTAGTTTAAGCAAGAAAGTATTTAGCTGTATTTGATCAATACCCTCTAAGTAGCCAATTTAAAAATGTTACTCAAAATTGAGGACCGTGGTGGACTTTTGGCAAATCCTTTATGCTGTGTGGATATTCTGGTTTTGAGTTTGAAGTAATTTCGTTCCAAATTATTTTTCTATGTGTTTGCGATTGCACTCGTAATCATTTGTTTTCTTTAATGTTTACTATTTCTAATACAGGTAGGTTTGAGAATAACTTTTTTTTGTCAAATGAAGTGAAGAGTTAATGTAATCCTGTTAATAACCTATAGTAAAAGAAAGCCAAACATTGTATATAATAAAACCAATATAACTCTATATATAACCAATATAATATAGCCAATATAACTCTTTTATAAACTCAAAGTAAATAACTATCCCATTTCCATAATTCATGTGTAACGGAACATAAATGAGATAACGAACATAAGCCACATGTTCACACAGACCAACGTCCCAATATTAAGCAATAAGACGGTTTAGTTTGTAAACTGTCTTCAGTTACTTGTATAACAGTGCAATGTAACAAAGTGTTGAATGTAGACATTTTTTTTTTATTTGTATTTTGTAAGTCGCAAACAAGTTATATTCCAAGAGTAATATGATGCAGGACCCTGTGTATTCATTACATCGTCCACATTCATAACCTATGAACAAATCCAACAATCCTGTGGTAAAGATACCTCATCACGCTGTTATCTCAAATAGATATACATCATAAAAAATATTTAGGAAGATATAAATACGGGTCAACTGAAGTGACCTGTACAAGCAGACACATGTTTGACGTATAAATGACATTTGAATTGTGATTTCTTCACCAGACGAACACGATTCAAATACGTTTTTCGTTTACAGATTTAAGTATAAGTTGAACTGCTTGACTCATATTTTACACGTTATATGAATGTTTATATTTTTTTATCAACGCTAAGTATTCAGAAAATAACTCTGGCAAAACAACGTTTCAATGTTTGCTTTGTTTGTAGCATATAAGCATTTTTAAGAACAAGTCAAGTACCTGATTTCGCTGAAATCTGTAGGAGAGGAAACGTGGTTAATTAAAAACAATCGGAAGAAGAAAACACTATCGTTAATAAAATTGGAAAACACACTGGATAGATATACTCGCTTTTAGTTACTGAATCTTAAATATTACCCTTTTATATAAATTTCATTACGGAGACGAAGAACATAAGTAAGTCAAATTTAAAATTGTAACTTAGATAACTGGAACAATTTACTTTAGTTACGATTGTCATTTGTAGGAAATACTAACAGATTTTAACACTATACGCTAGCCAAAGATGTTCGCAAAACGGTTAAGATAAGAGTAAACAGCAACAGTAAAAATGACCCAATACCTGAAAAACCCACGTGAACTTAATGGTCGTGAACGAGCGTTTAACAGACATGTGTAGCAGACAACAATAGATACGCAATAAAGTCAGATTTTATAGTGAGATATAATTCTATTGGAAAAATAATTTCCTTGCAATAGGTAACCTAAGAAGCCTCTTAGCAGTGAAGCACATAGAGGTGGCGATTGATTTTGCTCAAATCTGGGTACGTGAACTCCAGTACTTTCACCTGCATTGTAAACTAACAAATTAGTTTAATAATACTCGTTCCCTTGCGTCCATTGAAACAGTTTATGATAACTCAAGGAAAACAAATTCTGTCGCAATTCCACCTACAACACTCTACATATTACTTCACAATACAATCCTTGTATGTTATAAATTACTAGTATTAATTACCCTTAAAGAATAATTACAAAATACACCAAATTATTTTGATTTAACAATATCTAAAATAGGCCTACCGTTAGGTGGATACTAATTCGAACAATCCTTCTAAAACGTACTAAGAGTATCTGACAATGCTAATCAGTAGTTGCACAAAAATAGAGGCTTTTAGTTTATTAATTTGACGATTTTACCGACTCCAGAACTGAAGCAGAAACACAGATCTTCGTATTGTACAGTGGACAAACAAATACAGACACCAATGAAATCACTATTTACCAGCTTTAGTGAGTCACAAATATCAACTTGTAATCAACGAGATATTCTCATACTGTAATTCAAATTAAATTTGTCCACACCCAATAATAATGTCAACTATTAGAGTTCCGCACTAATTATAACAGAACAATCACTTTCCACTATTCCCTAACAATCACTTGACCCTCACTCTACAATATTCCCAGGTGTAGCTAACTAAGCTGGCCTCAGACGCTTATACAGATGTTACAGAATAATTTTCCACACTCCTGGCCGCGTTCCAACATAATTTGCGTAGTTACAAGAGTTTAAACAGTCTGGAAACTACTCGAGTACATAGCCTTGACCGAGACACTGAACCTGCTCGGCTAGCCGAGAAACGTATAGACTTTTCGAGTGTTAATTAATAAATTAATTAACTACGCAATATTAATAAATTTACACATGAAATTGCTACTTTAAGCGATTAAAGAAAAATCATAATAAACCAAGAAAATTTAATGCAGCAGAAACAATATTGGTAAAAATAAACGTATTATACGTTACGACTTCATTAACTAAAATATTCCAGATCGGAATTTTCAAAATAGAGCACAAAGTAGCAGTAATAGTCAAAAACGTACAATCAAATTTTCCACATATTAAATAAAAATTAAACACCTCTTTCCAAATACTGAAACGAATCAAATTACAGCATATCATTTCAACCCCAATTTTCAACTAGTCTATCCAAAAATCTGTGTAAAGGTAAGAACGAAAGTAGTATTACTCCGATAACAAAGACATACGGACATGCGGAAATTTATTGAAAATATTAAAAATTATTTCAAGTTTTAAGAGTGTATTTAAAAAAATAAATATATCAAATAAAAATAAAATGTTATTTAAAACCTTTTTATTTTGTTATTTAAAATGTTATGTTCATGTGCGTCTAAACAGACTACAAAAATCAAAGTATTACATAAGCCCGTAAAATAGGTATGTACTATAATTACTAAAAAAATTTAAATTATTACTAAAATTGTTCCGTTCGTTACACTTTTTAAGTTTGAACACTATATATACTGATATTAAGGCGTTGAGTATACTGCTATATGTGGGATTTCATAAGTTTACATATCAGATGACAGGAGCTCTATAAAGAAGCACTATTACAAACGAACGTAATGTTTATTATACGTATACTAAATGTATTTATACTAACACACACACACACACACACAACACAAAATTAATTTTGTTTATTCTAATAACTTAACAGTAGATTCCATGAAATTTGTCAATGTACAATAATTTGGCGCATAAGAGTTAACAATAAACTACATCCCAGAAAAAATGTCCTTTCTCTCACTAGATGTGCGGTTAGTCACCCTTTGTCACTTTGACTAGCCTTTACAGTATTAAACCTGCAGAGTGTCGTTCATCTGTTCTGCGTTTAGGCTGGTCACTTGATAGTACCATAAACACAGATTGGTAGGATTCTAATTGTTTCGAGTACGGAAGACACTGAAGGCAGCAGAAAGACACCTTTATATTCCTGTAAGATATTTATTTTTCCCAGAAAAGTCTGGGCAAATGTCAATCGCTTCAATAATAACCTAATGTAGATGTCCGTAATAGGCTATATCTATAAAATATGATGATGACATTTATTTGTTTGGATTCGTTTTCACATCACTGTCTTATATCCTCTTTAAAGCGATTTAGTAACTAAGACGTAGGGTAACCTTAAAAGTATCTAGTATATCTCTCTTTCTACGTCCCAAGGGATAAGTACACAACCTAAATTATATAAAAGAGCTCCTTTTAAATTTGTATAGAGGCACCCCTCTTTATTTCCAAAAACTTTCTGTCCGTGTATGTATGTATTTATGTATGTATGTATGTATGTATGTATGTATGTATGTATGTATGTATGTATGTATGTATGTATGTATGCTTGTATGTCTATACGCGTAATTTAAGTAATAATAAATATAGAAATTGGGTTAATGAGCGACAAAGTAATGTTTGTAATCAAACGTGCAAGATATTTCATAATATAATTAAAAAAGATATACTACTATTTATTCGAGTTTTTTCTTTGTAGAAACTGCATATATCTTAGTTAAAATTTATTCGTACTTAAATTTATTTCTTACTTAAATTTTTATTTGATGTACACAATACATAGGTCTCATACTTAGAACAAGTAGCCTACAACGTATGTGAACACTCTGTAACAGGAGAAAAGATGTAGAAGCTTTCAGACACATTGTATCGACTGTGCAATGGCCACGATTCTTAAGATTTCACGTTATCATATAGCTTATATTCAATGTAGATTTGTGTTCCTAAGAACGTAGTTAATTGAAATAATAAATTTAACATTTTATAAAGATAACAGTTTATATCTCTTATATCTTTGAGGTTGTCTTAACGAATACTTCAAAATTTTGACGAAAACTCATATAAAAAGTCCAATAAATTATTAAAAAAAAATAATTCTAACCACCTATTTTTAAATTATTATCACTGACGGTTAATTAAAAATCTACTAACAAGTTTTGTTGAACTACTGATGAAATGATAAATAAAGTTAAAAAACTTAGTACAACTTGCCTAGAGTTAAATTTTACCCATCGATAAAATAAAAATTGAAACCCCAGTTACTTTTTCAAATGAATTAAAACTAATTTATTACTAATAACTTGCACAAAGTAGACACGTCATAGAGATACCATATGTGTTATGTTATTAAGGTTGCAAGGCTCCACGACACGAGTACGTTTATTGCCTTCGGAACGTGGACGTGGAATGCCACACTGAGAATTGTTTTCAAAGGTAGAATTTTGTTATAAATAACCGACAATACAATTAACGCAGTCTAATAAGGCACTGTTTAGATTCAAGTCGTTATATTAAACAAATAATAATAAACAAAATCAAATACTGCGATACCCATTAAAATTATACTCATAACTTGTACAGATGCAATTCCTCGAAGTTGCTAGTTAAGTTTGTTCTAATGTAGTAATACTGGTTGAACTGTAGAAATAATTTCAAGTTTTTACGTCAGGAGAACAGGATAGAACAAACTTTCGTTCAATAACAAATAACGAAAGAAAACAGAAAAAGGTTACTTATACATGTCTAATATAACACACTATTTTGCTTGAACATTAGGTATTATCTGCTCAGGTAAATAATACATGATGAAAACTAGGTAAAAAATTAAAGGTCACTAAATAAAAAATTATAAACCTTATATCATTATGTATTATTATTATTATTATTATTATATTTATGTATTGGATGACACGCAAAATCGTGAAGCGTTCCACATTTTTACCTCAAAGACGGAGTCTTCCCGAAGAGGTGGAAGATCCAGAGACTAGTCTTAGTCGGCAAAGGGAAGGGCGGCCCGAATACCCGTCGGCATACAGACCTCTTTGTATGCTGGACACGGCGGGGAAACTACTGGAACGTCTACTCAGGCCTCGCCTAGTAGCGGCAATTCGGGATGCGGGAGATCTGTCAGCGAGGCAGTACGGGTTCAGAACGGTCAGATCCACCATTGGAGCCATACAGGAGATCTTGAATGCCGTCCAGGAGGCCCAGCGGGGTAATCACTTCTCCAGAAGGATGGTGCTACTCGCTACACTGGACGTACGCAACGCCTTTAATTCGGCCATGTGGACAGACTTGCTAGCGGCTTTGGAGGACGTCTTTCAAGCGCCGGACTACCTGCTCCGTTAATACGAAGTTACCTGAGAGACAGGGAGCTCCGGTACGACACAGCAGATGGGCCATGCAGCAGAGAAATAACAGGAGGCGTAGCTCAGGGCTCTATCTTGGGCCCCGACCTGTGGAATGCCTTCTATGATGGAATCCTCCGGATGGAGATGCCAGATGATACCTTTCTGGTAGCATATGCTGATGACGTGGCTGCCGTGATCACCGCGAGAGACGCAGAGGAGGCACAGCGCATTCTGAACCAGGTCATGCGCAGGGTCCGCATCTGGATGGAAGAACACGGTCTGAGCCTTGCGACGGAGAAGACAGAGATTGTGCTGCTCACTCGACGACGTATACCCACAATCACACAGTTCGTGGTGGGGAAACTGCGATAATATCAAAGCCAGCGGTGAAGTATCTAGGGGTGCACCTGGATACTAAGCTTTTCTACTGGGAGCAAATTCGATGTTCCTCGGAGAAAGCCGCTAAGGTCGTTGCTGCGCTGAGCAGGCTAATGGCAAATGTCGGAGGCCCAGCTGCAGGAAGACGGCGACTGCTGATGTCGGTGACCAATTCGATTCTCCTCTACGGATGCGAGGTCTGGGCCGACGCACTGAAGCAAGAAAAATACCGCAAGCAGATGGCCGCGGTACAACGAAGAGGAGCACTTCGGATTGCAAGCTCCTACAGAACGGTGTCGGAACCAGCAGTGTTGGTCGTCGCTGGAGTAATGCCAATAGATCTGATGGCTGAGGAGAGGAGGAGGATCTACACGACCAAGGAAGACTTGGGGTTTGTAGAAGCAAGAGCAGTGGCCAGGGCACACTCCATGCGGAGCTGGCAACTACGATGGGAGCAGGAGAGTCGAGGTAGGTGGACGGCGAGGCTGATTGGGAACCTCCCTGAATGGGTGGACAGAACGCACGGCGAGGTAGATTATTACCTTACTCAATTCCTGACAGGGCATGGTTATTTCTGTGCATACCTGCGAAGGATGGGTAAGATGGAGGATCCGTCGTGCGTGTATGGCGACTCAGACTCTGATGACGCTCATCATACTTTTTTCGAGTGTCAACGGTGGGTGCTGGAGAGGCGAGGACTGGAATCGGAGATTGGCCCCATGACGCCTGATAACATCATAGGCGTCATGCTCAACAGCAAAGAGAACTGGGACATGGTTGTGACCTTCTTGAGGATGGTCCTGCGGCAGAAGAAGCCTGAACTGGACCGTCTTACAGGTCGATGATATAGATAAAGCTGTAGAAGCCTAGTAGGCGCAATACGAGGTGCCACCCTGAAACCATACGAATAGTTGTTCCAGGGGGGTTCCCTGCCTGTAAAGTGGAGGTTTTTTAGTGGTTGCGAGTCCCACACACCGGGAGACCAGTCGGGTGTCTCCTGATGGTGCATAATGCATTTTCCTCCCCCGCAAAAAAAATTTATGTTTTATTATTAATGTATATATTATTAAAAATAATAATTCACTAAATAATAGTAATAATAAAAAATTATATTAATAATACAGTAAAATAAGTTAACCATTACCTACAACTACAAATCTCAAGATTGCAAACGTATTTATCCCAAGGCATTTACTCACAGCATCTACATAAACTTTCTGAGTTTACTCACAAAACTGACATCGTAACTTTATTGTTGGTATTTAAACTTTCAAAAGGTAATTATAAACTATAAGCATACTCTCTAGATGACTTTTATGTGTCTTCACAATTAGTAAATACAAGAGATTTACTTGAGTAACACTTTTCAGCTTTGATATTGATTTTCAAAACGTTTGTTTTGTATGGACTTTCTGTTAGATACTGGTCAGTACAAGTTGGAACGTTTGAGATTCTCTTTCTCAGTTTTTAGTAAACATATAAAATATGAATAATAAAGAAAACCATCTGGAATATTCGACCTACCGCACAGAGGTGTAGTAGAGAGAGCTGATTTCAAACACTACCAAACTATTCCATACTTATCATTTCTGTTCAAATTTTTCAGCAAAATTTACATAAGATTAGGGTAAACAATTAGGGTATGCCCCGTACCACGACCTTGCTTTTTGGTTCAGACTTCACTATCTTGTATAGTTACAGTTAACTGGATTTCGTTTCATTCACATGCGCATTAAAATTATACCGGTCAAATTAGATTTAACTTTACATTTATCTGCCATACAGGCCAAACTACTTTTAATTTGCAACTGTAAAGAGATTCACTATACGTATTTATCAGACACATTGATTGTAAAATTAAATGAATAAAAATTAATTATATTTTGTGCTGCATGTACCTGCCTTCGAACTCTCCAAATGGGATTTCCAGTAATAATATTAATCGAACGCATTTTAGCTTTGTTCGCAAATATTATAAACATGAAAACTGCATTAAACTAAAATGTTTCTGTATTCTAGTTTATGTGCAAAAAGTCGCACTGGTATAGCAATGGTGTTGGATACACGTGACTAATGGGATCGTCCTTTTAGTTTATTGTAAAATTATGGAAATGGAATTAATTTTAAAAATAATCTTTTACAATATGTTTTTAATTTACTATGTTTATTGTCAATAATGTGCTACACTTTGAAATTTCGTAAACTAGTAAGCCTACAGTTCAAAATAAATGCAGATGAACAAAAAGAACAACACTAAGAAAAAGAATTTAATTATGTATATATGAGTACAGTATCAAACTGATTAGAAAACTCAGTCTTTTTCAAAAAAAGAATTGATGATAGTCTGCTTCTGAGTAGTAGTCTACTCCCTCCAGACTCTCCATCTTTTTACTAAAAATGAAGTCGGATGCTTGAGCTTCCCATTGTTGTTCTACGTATTGTGACGCCAGTTCCAAAGCAGTCAAGCCGTCTGGAACTGAAATGCGGGTAGTTAAGCTTTCCTCATCAGACGTTACGTCAAGCTGAGAATCTTACGTTTTGGTATCCGAATTTTTCTTACAAATTGCGCTAACAATTCATTGCTCAGTAAATTCTTTCCTTTCATCATTATTAACCCATTCATCAAAACCTCTTTTTGTGACATCTTCACACCAAGGAATTCTGTGGCTTATTTCATGTACAGTTTCGTTGGTACAATCTTTCTTACCATTGTCATTTTGTGCTGAATTTAATTTTTCATTTGTTTCAAGAAGTTTATTCCACTTATCGGCCGGCCAGTAGGCCTATACCAGACCTTTAAAATTTAGTTTTTTAAATGTTCAGTGACGGTGAGCGTATCACCTTTGTCGCTATTTTCTAAAATAGACGGCAGGAGAAGCCGGCTATATTATGTATTGAATGGTTGGATTATTCCTTCATTGAGAAGCTGTTCGAAGCAAGTGACGTTTGGCGGTAAAAGTATGACTTTAACTGTTCTTTAGGGAAGGGGATGAGGATGGGCATTATCCATTAATAAATGGTTTTTTGGGCCGTTTGTTTTGTTTTAGACAAGATTTTATCGAAGGAATAAATTTATCAGAATACCATTTCTTACACAGATTTGCATTCGTCACTGCATTCCTTTTATTTATATAGTATGCAGGCATGAGGGATAAATTGGTGTTTTAAATGCCCTAGGTTTATCTGACTTTCGTAAACACATCTAAATGGTAATTTAGATGCTGAAATTTCAGGTAGTAATTTACCTGAAATGCTGGCGCATAAAGGAACAGTGATTCTTTCCATAGAACGTAACCCTTTCCAGTCATTCTTACCCTGGAGCAGCTTTTTCTTCTCTTAAGGCAAGTGTTTTAGGTGGTAACATTTTAAAGTTCAGCTTTTATCACAGTTATAAATCTGGTCTTGGACGTATCTTTCTTGTAAAATTTGTTTAAATTTTCTTCGAATTTGACGACAGCTTCCAAATCCGCCGACAATATATTTAATTGACGTATCCCGTACAGTTCCTTTCCAACACACCAGCCATCCAATATTTTAGCAAATTGTGCATCTTCCCCATAAAAGTGCTATCTACAAAATTTGACTTTTCTTGAACTATGGGTCCGGAAGCGAGACACTTGTATCCCTTTGTTGTGTGAAGCAAAGGAACAAAGGTTCACCAATGTCTTGAAAGGTCGATGATTTCATCTTTTGCTCGCCAAACTCGTTGAAAAGTTTGACACAGCCCAACGTTCAAGTTTGTCATGATTTTGTTTCCAGTCTCCTAATGTTACTTCACCAACCGATGGCGCGTGAATCATTTTAATAAATTCCTCCTTGCTAAGTCTTTTTAATGCCGCCAGTTTTGTTTCTAACAAAACTACCAAACACTTTCTTTTCTCCAGCAACGACATGTTAACAAACACGTAAATAACGCGCTCGCTCGAGCTCACACACACACACACACAAACACACACATTCACATACACACATATAACAAATAACAAAGTTAAATTTTCAACGCAAAAACTGAGGAATCGAGGATAACCTGTGGAAGCAAGGTAACGAAACTGATAGGAGATGTAGGGGGGTGTTGTCGGATAAGGTTTCTGGCCTTCAAACGACAGAGAGGGCATAGCATAATAGTTGGTGAGTTTTCCGAGAATCTTATCGACACGTCGCGACATTTGTCGCCTGTCGCCTGTTGCAATGTATCTGTATCCTATATGAACACAGTTCGATGTTGGAATTTCTATACAATATCTAGTATCCGACACACAATGAATTTCTTTATGTTTATTCAAAGAACAAATAAAGATTATGTACTTACAACGTGTGTTACGAATACATTATCTGTATGGGTATGTTAAGAAAAGTTAGATGAAGAATAAGGTACCGCGGATAGTCGGGACTCGGTTAATTGGTACTCTACTGTACAGAACTATAAAATGGAAAAATGTGCTAATAAGACAATCTGCTCACAGCCTTAATCTCAACACTAGATATGACTGACTAGCTGCAACTGAACAAGGATTTATATACTTAATTTGGAAAACAGTCGACATTTATAAACATAGAAACAAAACTATGCAACTGAACATAAAGATCTTTCCAACTGCAATAAACGTTATTTGCATTACGGTGAAAACACATACAGGCACACTACAACTTTTAATTACATAGAGTGGTGTCCATACAGACGTACTAATAAAAAAGAATTACAAATTGACTTAGCCTATAGGAAATTAATAAAAATATAGAAGGTATAGTATATAAAGGTATTACTTAAAAATAGTAATGAACTTAAAAGGATTATAATGAAATATCCTGTTAACTAAAGATTAGAAGAAACTTCAGTGGCTTACAATTTACAACTTGGATGAGTTAAAATTTTTTACGAGACTATATGTTCTGTAAGAGCTTTGTTTTTCTTCTAAAAAGAAAGTACAAAAATTGTTGAATTATCACACACTGAAAAATGTCCTGATTGAATTTTACACACACAAACACACTTGCATACAGTTACAGAAACACTACATCCTAGAATCTACTGTATTTACATCCTACCGAAGAATGAGAAATACGTGTCTAACGTCAAGAATGTATTTCCTGTCAAGTGCATTATGTACTAATTAAACTGAATATACAAATTTCCTGGTTAAAGTTGAATCGGATATTCTGTGTAAATATCGCTATCTATATACGAATTACTTACTATTTCATAACTAATTATGTGTAGCTATCAAGTTAATTAATTGGAAATCAATTGTGCAACTAATAACATCTGTAATAGATTAATTAATTTTGATACGAGGGTTTCCCGGAAATTAGTTAAATCGGTTGCATTACATTCAGTCAGTGCACATGTGTGGCTGTTTTTGAACACTAGGTCTGAAGTTCTAGGTCGAAAATATAGTGAAGTGGAACATATTAGGCCTATATTAATTTTTACTGTAATGAATTTCTGGCGAATATTTTAACTGATGTTCAAACAATAGCGTGTACGCAATTAGTATTTTCTGAGGTTATGGGTTTGTTCCCTGAGACTCGTTGTATGATGATAATAGTATTGTCGGATGAGTGTTGTGTAAATGCGTAACATTTTAACCATGTGTGATTATGTTTTATCGATTGTAGTGAAAATCCCATGTCGGTTTTGTAAAATGATATAGGTATACTAAGTACACATAATTACATTCAATTAATTATAAAGTATATATGTACATTCCGAGATTCACATTCGAAAAATAAGAGAAAATTTGAGTATATAAGAGATGGAGAAACTCATATCGCCTTTATAAGCTTTCAGAAAGCCTTAGCAACATTTTGAAAGAAGACGATATTCGTATTTCTCATTAAGATTCACGAAGGTTCACACAAAAAACATTCCGTACTGTTGAATCTTGGAGAGAAAACATATCATACTGCAACAACTAATAAAGGTTTAAAATACGTCTGTTACATTTCACTCGTCAATATTTATCTTGACAAAATAATATGTAAATGGCAAATACAATACAAAAACTGGTTACACACTGACAGACACACGATATTTATTGATGTATTGTATGTAAATAACTAAAGCGAAGTACCTTCAAAAACTATTTAGTGGCTTAGAACAAAGTATATCTTCAAAGAGGTGTCACTTCCAGAAATTTGTAACTGATAAAGATGGCGTTATTATCTGTAAGGGCAACACTTCAGTAATAAAGCGAACAGAAAAGCGAACGAGTCAGTAGTTTCAACTGTACAGATTGTGATATGGCTTGAATGGAATTAAATATATAATTATGGAACAATTAGCATTTAGCAGAAGAGAAAAACAACATAAGTGAAAATATAAGAGAAAAAAAAAGACATAAGTTAAATGTTGCAAGATATTTTTCTCCCTTCAACACAAAACTGAGTATGAATGCGAGACAGATAAAAAAAAACAGTCTGCAAGCCAAGGAATGAAATTCATTCGAAGATAGTAAGGTTTAACAAGAAAGGATAGAATTAAAAACAATAATGTTGTGTTTACACGAGTCGCACTGACTGAAAGAACATTGTCTTGTGTTCAACATTACAGTGTTGAATTTCAAAACTTTTGCAATAGCTTTTCCTATAAAAATTTACAGTTTACGTTGAGAGACAAGATAACAAACTTTTTCTCTTGTTCTAGATAATCACTTAGCTGATTAAACTATGATTTATGAATGTTCAGCAAATTAATTGTACAATCGCCTCTTAAAAATTAGGATACTCCTCTTGAAGATAATCATAAATTTTATGAAGACACTTAAAAGTACCACATATTAAAATAATGAATGCCTTAATCTAAACAAATGTATCATAGAACTCGTGGCTTTTGAATTACATAAAGCCTTAACAGAATAAAAGATGTCAATGCAAGACTTTGCGACCTGACAAAATGCAGATCTGGCGGAGATGGAACAAAATAGGACTCATACTGGACATTATTTATGGCAGATACAATGCAAATATTCCATACATTATTGTGAGATGCAACTACGTCATGAAGCGGATGATCTGCATTAGCTATTGTCATGAAGTAGCCAAATATTGGCGTGGGAAATATAGTATTAGCAGTGCTGGTTACTGATCCACATATTGGCAGGGAGCATAATCCTGTCGCATTATAACCAACGTTGTTGTAAACACAAGCTACATTTGGGGACCTGACTTTACGCAGAACTGTTTGTACAAATTACAAACATGCCTTGATTATGTGTCTACACGAAATTCTGTTTCTGAAATAACATCGTAAGTAATGTAATTATTTTTTTGTTGTGTTTATGTGAAACACCATATCCAGCATATATAAACATTTTATTTTATCTAATGAAATAGATCTAAACAACTACAGCGTAATTGTAGTAACTACCAGTGAAAATATTCATCGAATTTTCAATATCAATATGCAAAATTTTAAATAGGTAAAATTTAAAAGATTGTTTTCCTTGTTTGAATGAAGATCAAGTTTATAGAACAGAAACATTGAAAATCTAGTCTAGTGACACAAATGATCAAAATATGGACAGAATGTATTTTACCTGAACTAAATTGTTAGCAATATTATAAATATGAATAAAAGATGCTATTTACAAAACTAATAAACGTAATAAAATTTTATGTGATATAACTTCAATCATATATATTTTCAAGTTTCTAATGTGATGTAGTTTCTAATATCAGAAATATAAATGTTAGAGTTAGTGGTAGTTGTAGTGTACTTGTTAACATTAGCATTATTTTGTGTTGAAAAACGCCAAGAAATGGTTTTAAAAAATTATGATTTCAGCAATAAATTCATCAATATAATATGTAAAATTGCTTGGCCTGTCGACCAGTATATTCTACTCTCATCACTATTTATGGTGTAAGTAGGTTATCCGAGTTTACTCTGTAATGAGTATAATCATCGTCCTCAGTTGCGATTAATCTGAGATTAATTTTTAAAAGTGCCTTGGTATTTAAGAATTTTACATACAACTGTGTGAACATGCAGCAACAAAAAATTGATTAACAAATAATTACAGCCACAAATAGAATTGTAGAATATGAGGCCTAACGTATAGATCACGTCTGCAAGCAAAACCGGACCTAGAAAAAAAACTGTTTCATGAAACTTGTTAGGCAGGATGTAAAACTATAGCGGATTTGCGGTAGGTTGCTTATTGCTTTGCGTGGTTCTAAAGCACGTATGGTTGCTGAAAAATTTTTTGTGAGGTTTCAGGTAGAACGTAATAATAGTACATCATTTAATTAAACTCATTACGTAGAATTAAATGCCATATTATGTAATCTTATGTGTGTTAGCTGATAGTGATTTTCAACTATGAAATTAAAAGTTTTTATCTTGGTAAAGAAAGTTTAGTGCCAGACGTTCATTCCGCACTAATTTGTATACGCGCGAGGTACGAGACAATAAAAACTTAATTTTGTTTTGAGTTTAAACTGTCACCCATCAATCTCATTATATATTTCATTATAAGTACAACGCAAATAATTATATAATTGTAACATTCAATTATTTCATAAACAGGGATTAGTTTTTATGTTTCCTCTTGTAGGCCTAATAATTATTCTGGATTTAAAAAATATATATTAGTCGCCAGAAGGTCATTGTGTAAGACCATATATCACCCACAGTGCAAACTCAACGTATCTTGTTACTAATCTTGCATTTTTAATGGGCGTCGTCCTTGCAACATATCCGAGAGAGACAGTTAAAAGACATTTCAACCAGTGACCTTGCATGACTACCATGAAAATATTCTTGCTTCCATATTTCAAGGAAGTGCTTCTTCCTCCATTTATGTATTTGAAGTAGTAAAATTGACAGCGTCCAGTTATTTAAAATAACGATAACTTCACGTCCTTTAATACTTTTTATAAAATCTTGAGCTTCAGTTAGCAATAATGCACACACAATTAGGGTAAGTATAGCTGCTTTTCAATATTAAAATAAAGCCTGACTCAATTCAAGGAAATTCTTTAGAAGCTTACCAACAGTATGAAAAAAGTACCTTTATTTTGGATTAAGACAAAATGTAAGTTAACTTTTATTAAATTAGACATGAAAGTTTTTACAATTTTGCAGGAATCGTTTTTTCCTTTATTTCTTGGCACTACTTTTTCCACTACCAACCTTAGATGGTTTTCTTTGGTTAATTTTTGTGCTTTATAATACTTGACTCTACTAGAGTATGCAACAAATAATAAACCTAACTTACAAAGCTTTTTCTAAGTAATTATCAGCTGCTCATTACCCAATGCCTGTTTTTGTTTACAGACTAAGGCTAAACAATGAAGCAATGAATGTGAGGAACAACGCAAGCGTGAAACAAGACTTGATACAGGACAAAGAAGAGATCTGTAGATTTTTAAACAACAAATCCTGTAGAAAATAAAGTACTGTGGGATCAAAGGTCACTCTCACCATCTGAAATCTTGTTACAGGCTAGTAAATTGCAGGAGGAAATCGGATGTAGGCGAATATTCTCTTTTGTCGTGTTACTGCTTAATTTATGATTACGATATCAACGTAAGGCATAAGCTTAGGTATAAAATTATGGTATTTGCAGCGAGAAGTAGAACATCCATTAACATGGAAAAGATTTACACTATTAGTTTTATTCAGGAAGTACTTTTACAGACAAAACATGTTTAAATACCAGATTTCATGAGTTGTATAGTCTTTAGTAAGGTGAGGGTTTTAGGCTTCCAAATAATCTTCATTTCCTCACCATTCAATAATCGATCGTATTTTATCTAAACGTGACTTGTACAACAAATTCTATTTATGCAACAGTAATAATAACCAGCGAGCTCATTTATTTCTATCTGCGCATACGTTTTATTTCGCTTCGTGTTGAAACTTACATCGGTCACGCGAATTCCACATTCGTCTTGAGTAAAACACGCAAGTTGGCCCAATTTAGTATAGGCCTACACTGCACTTTATATTTTAGTAGCATTATATTGTCGATGCTAGTGACCTCGATTAAGTTTTCGTGCACGCCTACCGCTCGAAAACTGCTTCGCATGTACAAAAATTGACTCATTATTATTGTGTTACTTCGACCATCTGTACCGCCGTTATCACCAACTGATACTGTTGGTCACAGGACTGTTATGGCTTAAGGTACACCAGACAATCTTGTGCTACCCTAAAGAGACTAGCCGTGAGCCGTGAGGTATAGGTAAGTTGATACTATCTACACAACTACCGCTTTAGGTGCTGTTAGTTAGATGCTGGCGTGAATGTCGTTTTGGTTCGACGAGTCAGTTCAGCTCTTCTGTTGATCAGAGGTCACAATGAACTGACAAGTATATTCTTTTTACATATTGCCATTGCGAATGAGCTGAAGCAGACAAGTGGAGCACGGACACAAGCAATGTTGTGTCCGTGTGTGCTCATGCGTACTCCGATAGTGTACAGACAGCACCAAGGAAAGGTTTATAACTGTGTGTTATGCAGCGCTTCCTGTAACTAAGGAAGCTACGGATCAATACAAATACGCTGATAAAAATAGCAATTGAACCTTGCTTACGTCGGAACATCGCACTCAGTTTTTTTATCAGCTACCAAGGTACAATTTATTAAACTGACTCGTTACGTACCGATTGAACTTTGCTGTCCAGTGCATCACTTGCCAGAATTAAGCAACAGCAATTTTTGTTCTAGGTTATAGCGTAAAATATAATTAAAATATCAATAATAACTAAACTATTATCTAATAACAGTCTATAAATATAGAAATAATATCTAACTATAGAAAGTAGTTCGTGGAATCAGAGGCCAAGGGGCAGCCCCCCCGGGCGGCTTAGTCAGGAGGGTGGCAAAGTGAGTATAGACTTGAAAAAATTGTTTTTAGTTTATAAAACTACAAACAACTTGTTTCTTTTATATGACTGTTCCTTAAGAACTACAGGAATACAAGATTTTCTTAATATAAGATTAAGAACTACGAGTTCCAATGAAGTCTTTTATTCAAGGAAAATCGAACCCTGAGTGTCAAAATATTACAATCAACAAGGAATCAACTTGCGATCATAAAACGGCTGTTATTAGCGACGAGGCTGTTGATAAATACAGTAAAGTTAACGACGTGAACTGTGAAAGTGTCAAAGTATAGTTACAAGATTCAGTTGGTTGTTGTACCATGGATGGTGTTGCATTGTGCAGTCTTAAAATTACAGGCGATCAAGGACAGAACATTACTAGCAACAATGTAGACCGTGTTCCCGGTGCTACTCTACAAGATATGGGAGCTTGGCCAAGCGAGAAATCTCAATCCTCCCAAGACATAATGGTGAATAGAGGAACAAGTCAGTTGCAGAGCAAGGACAGCCATTTTCCTGAAGATGAAGCTGGATGATCCCTAAACAAGTTTTGGTTTGATAAAACCTTGCAAAATGGCGAAAAGGTAAATCACACTTGGATGTTTTTCTACAACTAAAAAATCTCTATTTTGCTTTTGTTGCACTTTATTTACACACAAAAAAACTATCAATAAAAAATGGGTATTCATTGTGGCGAAAGTTAAATCCCCGTATTCAGGTTCATGAAAATGGTCCGGCTCATCGCTTTGCGTTTTTGAATGGAAGGAATTGGAACGTTCTTAAAAAAACCAAGGACGACTTATTGATGATCTACTTTAGGAACAAATGAGTAAAGCAGTTAAGACATGGAAAGAAATCCTAGAACGGGTCATTGCCATAGTAAAAACTCTTGCACGACAAAATCTGGCTCTGACAGGACATCGAGAGTCCATTACTAACGATCCAAATCCTGGAAACTTTCTGGCTTTGTTAAAATACTTGGATAAATTTTTAACGTATAAAAATATACTTTGTGCATAACGTGTTAAAATACTTTATTATGCTTTGGATAAATAAAGCATTGACACCCCTGGAGACGCTAACGGACAAATTGAAAGTTTGGAGGATGAACTGTGTGACAATGTCGTTACTAAGGCAGAGCAGGTATGTAATGACTGGAGTGTCAATATAACAAAAAGGGTAAGAAGGAACCGCACGATGCCAGGGGAGTATGCAGACGATTCTGCATTAACTGTTCGGCAAGAAATGCGACGTTCTCTAATAGAAATTTGAACAAACTGTCAGTTGAAATTTTAAGTCGTTTCTCTAACATAAAAGAATTAGAAAAACGCTTTGGGTTCCTCTGTAAATTTGAGGCATACTTAACTGATGGGGATATACATTTTAAGGAACAGCTTTCCCAAATAAATATTAAGTGCACAGTCCTTGCAAAATTCTATCCACATGATCTAATCAGTGAAGAATTGAAAGACGTCATACTTTTATTTAAAGGGGAAAACGTTAACAGAGAACAAATGGACTTTACACCGCTACAATACTTTTCTTCAATTAGATTAGAAGCCTGCAGAACACTAGCAACAGCTTTAAAAAATTTCCTTACAGTACCAGTGTCTGTGTCTTCTTGTGAAAGATCGTTTAGTAAGCTTAAATTGATTAAATCGTACCTACGATCAACAATATCTCAAGACGGGGTATCAAATCTAGCGATAGGCTACTTTCAACTGAAAACGACATTGCTTTGTCTTTAGGTTATTGTGATTTAATAACCCACTTTGCAGCAATTAAGACCAGGGAAGTTACATTTGAAAATGTCTCGTTTTAAATATTTATTAAATATTAAAAATAAATATTAAGTGTTTATTAATAGAAGACCATTAACGTGTAATGGTAAGTGATTTATTTTATTACTTTTAATGTAATTCTTTGTTTAACTTTATGTTGCTTTAGGATATTGTTTTGACGATGCGCATTAGACCTACAAGGAATTTGCATGTTTATTAGAACATTTTTACGTTATAAATTTTTTATATTACTACATTTTTATAGTCTACATTTGTTAATAATAAATGTATACAAACTGAATACCCGTAATATTATAATATGTAATTTCTTAATTTTGACTTAAAAAATAGTGTTAAGACATCTGCTGGACGTGCTTTCATACAAAAATCTACACGTTTGCATTTATTAGGCCTAAGTACTTTGTTGACTGGATGAGCCTTCATTTTTGCTCTTTTGTCCCCCTTTAACTGTGAAGGTGAGGCGGCAGACGATCTTCTTGCCCCGGGCGTCATAAATCCTAGCTACGCCACTGCGTGGAATAAGTTCTAGTCTTAGACCGAAAATCATTGATGAACACAGGCATAAAATTTGTAGAACTCCCACAATGGTATTTTACTATAGATTATACAGATCAACTCACGTATAAAAACCGTGTGACTTTAAAAGCAACACTGATTTTTAAAACAAGTTTCCCTAAATCAGGTCCCTTGGATTAACGTATTCACCGCTCCCTCAAACTACAGAAAAGTCAAGAATGTTTTTGTTTATAACAAAATTGTCCTGCAAACAAACCTTGACGCATAGGCTAGTAGCTATCCAAAAAGAGTAGCTGCAACTACTGTTAGCTATAACTTGGTAGCTGCAATGATGTTGCCAGGAGTAATATACTGACTACATTTAATCCACATGTGCTTTGTAGTAGTTTCCACTTTGAATTTACCTAGGTGAAATCTTATCACTGAACAAGGGCCATGTAAATCACCAAGCTAAATGCCTTGTGAAACATGGTGGGCCTACTTTAAGAGCTACATTAGGAAAAGTGCCAATATATTGGACAAGTATTACATAAAGATAAGCCCCCAAACGCTACACGAAAGAAAATTTTGAACGCGCCAATAAGTGTGTGTGGCTCCTCCAGCTCAAAAGATTTACGAGTGTGCGTATTCAACAAGCAGCGTTCACCCGTTAGTAGTACAATACTATGATCTATTTTGGTTTCAGTTTTAGCGAATTTAGTTCAAATTTACTGATATGACGGGTTATGTGGTAAGAAAAATAGTTTTAGAATTTCTGGAAAAATACCATTTTTGGTTGCTGGACTCGATTCTCTTAGTACGAAAACTAATTATGATGAGAACAGAAACTTGTTAAAGTTTCACAAGATAAATTAGGTTAAAGAAAACAACATTTTTGTTAAAGAAAACTAGTTAATCTTTGACAACAATTTTCTAAAAACCGCATTCTGCCAATTTATGGTTTTTTATTACATATATTGATTATTTGAATACAAAAGACCTTGTGCAATAAAATAACATCTTATCTCAATGTGAAAATAGGTTCTCTTGTGCACATAAATTCTTAATGATTAATTATCGCCTATATTTAAACTTAAAATTTACAAGAGCTTGATTGGGATTGTGGCAACGTATGGTTGTGAAACCTGGAGCTTGACAAATGCTGACGAGCAGGCGTTGAGAATATTTTATTTCCAGAATGACGATAGACCATGAGTTGAGGCAGATCAGAGGCATTGAAGACTTCATAGTTTCATTAAACGATAAATACTCGGATAGTTAACCCAAATTAAAACAATGGATCCATTACTTATAATAAAGAAGATCTTGAATTGGAAGCCATTTCAAAAGAGAAGGCGAGAAAGATCAAAAGGAAAGTTCGATGTATAGATTGATGATATGGAGGGTGACTTGAAATTGATGGTGGGGAGGAATTGGAAGAGATTAGCTAGGGAGCGAGAGCAAAACGGAAGAAAACTGTAATGGAAGCCAAACCCTTCCCTGGTTGTAGCGCTAGAATGAAATAGAATAAAATAATGTCTCACTGTGCCTTGTATTGTGGATATGTACTGTGTAGCTGACGCGAGTTTTTGACGCCGCAGAACTGGAATACACCTATTTAAAGGCGACAAATTTGAAAGAGGAACAGGCAGAATTAGAAGGCTTGAAATAGTAGTTCCATTTTCCGTCTCTTTTGTTACTGGATCTGTAACCTGTATAGGAAAGGGACGTATTCACGTACTTCTTCTATTTTCTCATACATGATGGAGCAGTGAAAAAATGAAAGGCATAAAAATGCGACGTGCCTAACAGCGACGGCTACGGCACGAAGCAGAAAAAATGATGATGAGAAGTAAGTAATATTTACCTGTCAAGTTTATAATTCTCGTTGCAATATTCTCTAATAAATAAATCCTTTTTGCTCCATTAATACCAAGTTTAAAGTACTGATTACTGATAACAAAGAAAAACTGTGATGCAAAAACGCTCATAAGTCAGTTGTATTTAGCAGAAAGAAACTCAGAGTCCCATATTAATAACTATCAAAGATAGATTTGCAAAATGGAGAGTGTGAGTCTGTGTGTGTTTGTATGTTGAAGGAAATAAAATGGTATTGACGTATGTTCAATAATAATATTAATAGATTATATATATATATATCCCTTAAAGCAGTAATAAGTTGGTAATAATTGATGATAAATAAGTGGAAAAGTAATATCTAATGGCGAGATATATATCTTGGGCCAGTTATTTCAGAAACACTATAATGCCGATCATAAAATAGAATTTTGTTCTCACCGAAACAGTTTTATCTTATAGTATGCTTTACAAAGAACTATCTCAGATTAACACACTCACATTGAAAAATTTGAAGTATTAAAAGTTACAGCTATTAGTAACTGACAATTACTAAGGCTATAAGAATATCTAAGGAACGAGAATTAAAAAAATCCAAACAAGATGTCATATTTTTTACTAAAAAAAACATAATATATCAAATCGAAAGGTCAAAAAGGCTACGTCGGAATGCTCTCTTCTCGTAAACATAGTTCTTCAACGTAACAAATGTAAGATATTTATTCTGAAGTTTTCAGTGATAACAGTAATAATATGTTACAATTCATTTTCATGAACAAATATGAACTGGTTATTAATAATCTAGGCTTGCTGTTTATATGTATATACACATGCAAAAAGCAACACTCATTTACTGTGTGCTAAACTACACAGTTGTTCAGTCATTAGTATTTCTTTATAAATTTAAATATTATTAACTGCTGATTTCATTCAGCTAAAATTATGATTAAAACCAAAGTATGTTAGCTTTAGTCAGGTAGTATAAGTTACTGTATTTGTAACTCACTATGTGTCATTCACCTCATATAGCATTAATTGAATGTTGTGTGAAGCGATAAATAAGGTACATTTTCTTGCTGTAGTTTCGGAAAACGTGGAACGAAGTAGCCTACTAATACACATAAAAATAAGAGGATGAACAGATTAGTGACGTAGCCTTACAGGGTTAAATTCTGTTGATTGCATTACACTCTAATAATGCTTGCGATAATGGAAATTATGTAAGTTATCGCATATTCACATTTTTTTAAATAATGTATTTCCTAGAATCTAGATAAGAGGTTTAATAAAAAAATATGCATAATAACAACATGCAATTAACAATATACACAATATAACAATAACTTTATTACACAAGTGAATATAGAATACTTCTAGGACTTTATATTTACAATAATATATCGTAGCAATGTACAGTCTTATCGTAACAGCTAACAAACTACAAAATGTTATGACTTTAATCTTTGCCAAGAACATTCTCCAAAACGATTTTATCTGCTCGTGTTCCCATGGGCTCTCCACTTGCTTTAGCCGCCTTCTCATGTTAGTAAATAGGTGAATATTAACCAGTTATTTCGTAAGACTAACTCACCGTGCCTTGTAAGTTATGTCTTTGCTAAAATTACTATAGAAGGAAAATCATAGCTGCAGCTTAACTATGGCCATTCTGTGAGTCCAAGGAAACCATATGAGTATAATAATTATCAGTGGCAAGGTTATATCAGTATAAGTGTTAAGTTTAATCAGTAGGGCCTATATAAGGTAATATTACTAAATTATAAAATATTATATTGCGTATCTATGTGTCCATATTACGGTAATAATATGTGATTTAAAACCAATAAATTTTTCATTGTTGTCAATACGATTACATTTACAACTATATGCCACGCGTTGGGCAGCCAAATACAACGATAAGCAATTATGCTAACAATAATGAATTAATTAATCTGTGATTAATTAATTATGTAAATATACTAATTTGCATAATGAGCTCGTGTAATCGCTCAATTAGGTTACTCATATCAACTGAACTGATTGAAACTAAATAACACGTTAATTTCTTTATGTTAGCACAATTATTGCATGGAGACTCTAATTGTTGTATTAATAAAACTACTATAAATCACTCAAATGCCATTACTTTCTTGTTCTGAGGTAATTTGACAATAATGAACGCATATATTCTGGATAAAATAAACACTTATTTATTTAACATCATATCATTAAAGAAAGAGACTTCAATATATATATAAAATATGGATGATTCCCTGTAAATACATTCATAAACTCATAGAAAGAACATAAAAGAACACATGTATATACATCAAATTACAAGGTGAATCCAATACGTTGTTTGCTGGAAAACATACACATACATATATAATGCAATCGATATATAGAAACACAAATAGTCAAACAATAAATCTTATACTAATGCGTTCATCGTTTGCCTCAGATGGATGGCGTTAATTATGTTTATCATGTTTAATTTAAATACTCAAGGGGTGTTTCTTGAAAAAGAGACAGGACAGTAGAGTTCTTATGATAAGAATAGCATAAAGATTACTTGTTAGACGAATTATCCGATATTTCCATCGGCGTAACTCCTCCTCTCTGCTGGTCCATGTGTGGGAAGCTGCGTAGCTGTGATGTCACTGACACTCAACACACGCGGAACAGATTCACTCGCGCTGTGTGTGTGTGTATTCTGTTGATTCGGCTGTTACTGTTCGAGTCATGAAATTATGTGTCGTGAAGATGAGTTCATCGTTAACTATGGTGTATATGTCTGTTTGTCTATTGTTGAACTTCTGGTATGTACATTAATGTTTAGTGTTTTTGATGCCGTGGTGTAATTGTTCCAAATGATATTGTATCGCTCCGCCGCACTGTATAACGTTACGATTTCGTCATCCGGTATTACATCAACGATAGTTCTACACGTCGGTTATTGATGAAAGTGTGACTGGTTAGTTCAGTTCTGAATTCGAGTATAATAAAGAACTCTATAATTGTTAAGCACTGGCGTATGTCGCATGTTTTTAGACACTGTAGGTACACTACTACCGGATACGCGCCAATATCGAAATGTCTAAGTCGCTTAGTTATATGTCGCGTAGCAAAGTTTCAAAGTCCCACTGCCGTCCGTATGTTAATCGAACTTTGACGACCGACTGTTGAAAGTTATAATTAGACTGTTTAAAAGTACGTGAAGACTGCTCAAGGTATATGATTGAAAATTTATGAAAGACCGTTCTCCCGCGTGCTCTGCAAACAGTTTTTATCAAGCATCGTTTACCACAACGCACCCTTCTGGAAAACACGCCTCAAGTCGAACATGATAGGACAGACGATCTCCTACTCTTCTGCCAGACCATCGTTCTTCACTTCTCATTCGACGTTCCCGTTGCCATGCTGGCGACGGTCCTCTCCACCTGTTCTCTGGGTAGATGCTGGGTTGTGATTGGGTATCCTGTCTCCCCACGAGTTCGCGTCGAAAGCCTCCGTACTCTTTTCCTAGAACAGGAGCGATTTCATGAGTGTCCATCAAGTCTTTGTCTAAGCGTTCTCCGGATCTCGCTGCAGTTCTCACGCAAACAATGTGTCGTATTTTGTTATTGTTTCGCTGTGCTCGACCCCTTTTCCGAACGCTGTCCTGGCGCAGCGTGTCGTCGTTTCCAAAACGGCACTCCTTCTCCCTGTCGTAAATATCCGTTGTCGCCAGTAAGACGTTCCCCTGCTGTGTACAAGTTCGATTCTATTCTTTTAGGTATCGCTGTCCGTTCTCATATAGGGTACATACTATTGTGTGTCTTACACCCTTTTCTTATTACTGGTACACTTCAAATTATCCTGGCAGTGTGTCCGTCACAGTTTCACCCTAATTGGTACTTGACACAGTTTCTTTTATCTTACATTTTGCAGGCTGTAAATCTCGTGTTTGAGTCGAGTCTGTCACGGCCAACCTTGTTCCCTATTGTAAAGCTATGTGAAGCGTATTTGTATTGTCCGAAGCAAACGTTCAGTTGACACCTCGTCACACAGTTTCTTTATTTATTGCTCGTGGCCTGCGTAGGGGTGTCTAGCTGTATGTAACGTCTTTTCGGTCATACTAAAAAAAGTTTTTAATTTTTTTGGTTGTTACATAGGTCCCCAAATCGGATTGGATGTTGGATCAGCGGAAGACACTCTAATCCGATTTCTGCGCTCTGTGTTTGTTGTGGGAGTCCCCTCTGATAAAGTCGCGGTCAATGACCTACTCTCCTCTGCTTGGGGTATACGGGTATATATTCCCTATATTTTGTTGTAAACTAACTCTGGGAATTTATTGCCGTGCATCTGAGGAAGGATGAACGCATTTTTACACATTTGCATATCTAATTAGATATGGGATTATTTACAATGATAATAATAGCTGTGGATGGCTGTGTCATCCGCTTATAACCTAATACATGAAATAATGGTTTTCGACATGAAATGCAATTATTCATGTATCGTTTAAATATCATTACAATAGCTAATGTCCTTAGTCTATCTCGAACATTTGAAACACAATTTACGACCTGTAAATACATATTGATACGAGGGAAAGTCAAAAAGTAAAGGCAAATTTTTAAAAAGGAACTTTTTATTGTGAAAACAAGATGACAAGTAACATCATTTCTCTACATAATCACCCTCAACATCTATGCACTTGGTCCATCTCTTGACAAACTTCGTAATTCCGTCCTGGAAGAAGATTTGTGGCATCGTGCACAGCCACTCGCGCACCGCCTCCACAACCTCGTCATCCGACGAAAACTTGGATTCACGCAGGTGCTCCTTCATCGGATGAAAAAGGTGAAAATCACTTGGAGCTAGGTCAGGACTGTACGGCGGATGCTCCAGCAGCTCAAAACCAAGATCTTGAATGCACTGGATCGTTTTCCCCGCATTATGAGGACGGGCATTGTCCTGAACCAAAAGCACACCTTTCGAAAATTTTCCTCGCCTCTTTGTTTTGATTTTGGGTTTCAGATCTCGCAGTCGCTCACAGTAGCTGTCACTATTCACTGTTTCACCTTTAGGAGTGTAATGAATTAGAAATGGACCTTTCATATCCCAAAACACTCTCATCATCAACTTTCCTGCAGAAACTTGTCTTTTGAACTTTTTTAGGCGAGGATGGATGTTTCCACACCATACTCTGCCGCTTACTCTGTGGTTCGAAGTGATGGACCCACGTCTCATCAACGGTTACTATGCGACTGAGAAACTCTTCTCCTTCCTCTTCTAAACGCCTTAAATGTGATTTCGAAATTTCCAAACGTTTCTGTTTGTGCTGGTCTGTCAGTCGATGTGGTACCCAATGAGCACACACTTTGCGATAATTTAGTGATTCATGGATGATTACAACTGCTGAACCGTGGCTAATGTTCAACGCATGCGCAATATCATCAATTTTGACACGACGATCATCATGAATCATTCGCTCAACTGTCTCGGTGTTCTTGTCCGTCTTCGAAGTGGATGGCCTACCTGAACGCTCTTCATCACAGATAGATACACGACCATTTTTAAAGCGATTTATCCACTCATAAATTTTGCGTTCACTAAGACAGCTCTCACCGTACTGCTGCTGCATTCTGCGAATAATCTCCGCAGGTTTAGTCCCTTCAGAGTGCAGAAAACGTACCACTCCCCTCACTTCTTCCTTGGTGCACACGGACAATGGGGCACTCATAATAAAATGCCCTGAAATCACTACGAATGGAGCTGAGCACTGAAACAACACAGCTAAAGAACAAAAAAACTTTGAGGTTATGATATGTCATTGTTCAGTCAGTGCTGCCATCCATGGGAGCAGGGAAAATAAAATTTGCCTTTACTTTTTGACTTACCCTGTACATTCACTAAGTATTATTGAGTATCACTCACAATACGTATTATTACCATCTATACTGATTATGTTGATTATAAATTTATATACATTATTTAGGAACAATTAACAATTCATATGATTATAGATAACTTCGTTTTATATCACTCAGATTTGATTAATTAATCTAACATCATCGTGTGTCTATAAAACTCGTTATAACGTCTTTGGCAATTTATTGCTGCACATTCAATCGAAATTTTCCCATCATAAGTGTCTTTTCTATTTAAATTTCCATTAACACTGGCTATACACATGTAATTAACGTCGTTAGGTTGCCACATCGTGACTTAAGAACTCCTTGTACAAAAAATCTTTAAATTATACACTAATAAGTTATACATCATACCGATTAGCTAGTTGGACCGGTTTTCGTGGGACATTCACCTTATGTGTTGGTCCGGCTTCTAATCCAATAGTCTAACAGCTGATGTCACTTTCGTTTTCTTTCGAGACTTGTATTCTCGTCCCATAATATTTCTTTATCAACCGTACGTTGAAAATCCCTCTCACTTTCCCATTGCTATCGCACTCAGTGAGCTCGTATGTTGCGTCACTTTATCTTCCTACGTTAATCGTCATTCATTAATACTCATATCTATAATTATCTTACCTTGGTTTATGCATTCTCACATAATCAATCATATTTAATGTATTTTATTCAATATTATCTAACCTAATTATTAAATTTTCAGACGTTCTTAAAATCGCCTTCTTACCACGTGTTCATTTATTTCGTTCTTAACTGTCTATTTGTGGAGACATAGTTGTACGTCTTGTAGACCTTGTGCCGTCATTCACGCACGCATTTTTGTTTGTAAACAGTGAGGGTGCTGACCTTGGGGTTTGCGCCGCACATTCACTCAACAGCCGGTTACTCGTCCCCGTTACTCTGATATAATGTGCTGCCCTTCCGCCTCCAAGATTTATGACATGTCCCTTTCTCTCTCTCTGAGGGTGGGTAGCAGATATGTCACATCGTCCTTTCCGACCACTTTCTCTAAGCCGACACGCGTTAAATTGCTTTTGTCGCCGTTTCCATGCCTGTATGCACCTCCTTTCTTCGACATACATTTTACTACTCGTGTGCTCACGTAATAATATCTTGTTTTCTATATTTTTAAGAATTCTTACCTCGAGCGCTTGGACTCGCCTTTCAGTACTGGTAGCACTTATAATATGCTTAAGTCGTCCAGTAAGATTTTTTCTCCTCCTTTTCCTCATAACATTTCTTGTCCATGATGAATATGCATACGGATCCTGTAGGTCCTTCCGCTTCACATCATCCATGGCTTGCTTAAATTTGCATTCATTTTCATAACATGCAGTATTCATTTTAATATCGAACTTTCTTTTCATGTTCTTTATTAACGCACCTCGACTACTTAGTCGATGTACGCCTGTTCCACACGTTGGATACTTCATTATTGGATTCGTTGATGCAGTATCTCTTCTTGTGCTATATAATTTGTGCTTTTTATGCATACTACTTGATAGTATTAAACTTTTATTATCTCTATCCATGTCTGGATAATCATCTTCCGACGTCATTAAGTACAAAGAAACAAAATCATTTCTTTTCTTGCTCCACTTGTTTCTCGGCTTACTACTGACACTTACGTTAGGTCTCACAGTTGCTAATTTCTCAGTAGCTAACACGTCTGTGAAATCAACAGCGTTATCGTTATCTCGTACTTTCCGTACCTCTTCGTAACTTTCACTCACTTCTTCTTCCTGCTTCTTCTCGACTTCGTTTTTGTTGGTGTTCCATGTATTCGTATGTTCACGTATATCTGTGCGTAACAGCGCGAGCTGCTCATTCTGCTCGTCTAAATTTTTATTAAGTTCCTTTCTAAACTCTATACAATTTTCATTAATTTCTTCTGTATACTTATCTAGTTTTTCGCCGAATTTGTCAAACCTTTCGTTAAAGTTTTTAAAATAGTTATTTTGCTTGGCAAAATGCTCGTTAAATTCTCCATACATCTCACGCATGAAGTCCATCAACGACCGTAACGTGACTTCTTCCTGCGGTTGTTGTTGGGACTCCTGTCCCGCGCTCTGACGTCTGACGTCTCCTCGGTCATTTGTGAATAGGTTGGTGATTCCTCTCGTTCGACATCGGGTACTCCCTGTTGGTTATTAATATCGAAACTCATGGAATCGGTACTATTGGTCGTCATTTTTGCAGCCTTACTCCGCGTTAACATTCAGTCCCAGTCCAACTAGCTTCACACTAATAATAATTGTTCTTACAACTAACATGTAATATTAATATATACGCTTATCCTATCTCTACTGCCTGCTCTTTGCCGTGCGATGGGCGCCAAATACAACTATATGCCACGCGTTGGGCAGCCAAATACAACGATAAGCAATTATGCTAACAATAATGAATTAATTAATCTGTGATTAATTAATTATGTAAATATACTAATTTGCATAATGAGCTCGTGTAATCACTCAATTAGGTTACTCATATCAACTGAACTGATTGAAACTAAATAACACGTTAATTTCTTTATGTTAGCACAATTATTGCATGGAGACTCTAATTGTTGTATTAATAAAACTACTATAAATCACTCAAATGCCATTACTTTCTTGTTCTGAGGTAATTTGACAATAATGAACGTATATATTCTGGATAAAATAAACACTTATTTATTTAACATCATATCATTAAAGAAAGAGACTTCAATATATATATAAAATATGGATGATTCCCTGTAAATACATTCATAAACTCATAGAAAGAACATAAAAGAACACATGTATATACATCAAATTACAAGGTGAATCCAATACGTTGTTTGCTGGAAAACATACACATACATATATAATGCAATCGATATATAGAAACACAAATATTCAAACAATAAATCTTATACTAATGCGTTCATCGTTTGCCTCATATGGATGGCGTTAATTATGTTTATCATGTTTAATTTAAATACTCAAGGGGTGTTTCTTGAAAAAGAGACAGGACAGTAGAGTTCTTATGATAAGAATAGCATAAAGATTACTTGTTAGACGAATTATCCGATATTTCCATCGGCGTAACTCCTCCTCTCTGCTGGTCCATGTGTGGGAAGCTGCGTAGCTGTGATGTCACTGACACTCAACACACGCGGAACAGATTCACTCGCGCTGTGTGTGTGTATTCTGTTGATTCGGCTGTTACTGTTCGAGTCATGAAATTATGTGTCGTGAAGATGAGTTCATCGTTAACTATGGTGTATATGTCTGTTTGTCTATTGTTGAACCTCTGGTATGTACATTAATGTTTAGTGTTTTTGATGCCGTGGTGTAATTGTTCCAAATGATATTGTATCGCTCCGCCGCACTGTATAACGTTACGATTTCGTCATCCGGTATTACATCAACGATAGTTCTACGCGTCGGTTATTGATGAAAGTGTGACTGGTTAGTTCAGTTCTGAATTCGAGTATAATAAAGAACTCTATAATTGTTAAGCACTGGCGTATGTCGCATGTTTTTAGACACTGTAGGTACACTATTACCGGATACGCGCCAATATCGAAATGTCTAAGTCGCTTAGTTATATGTCGCGTAGCAAAGTTTCAAAGTCCCACTGCCGTCCGTATGTTAATCGAACTTTGACGACCGACTGTTGAAAGTTATAATTAGACTGTTTAAAAGTACGTGAAGACTGCTCAAGGTATATGATTGAAAATTTATGAAAGACCGTTCTCCCGCGTGCTCTGCAAACAGTTTTTATCAAGCATCGTTTACCACAACGCACCCTTCTGGAAAACACGCCTCAAGTCGAACATGATAGGACAGACGATCTCCTACTCTTCTGCCAGACCATCGTTCTTCACTTCTCATTCGACGTTCCCGTTGCCATGCTGGCGACGGTCCTCTCCACCTGTTCTCTGGGTAGATGCTGGGTTGTGATTGGGTATCCTGTCTCCCCACGAGTTCGCGTCGAAAGCCTCCGTACTCTTTTCCTAGAACAGGAGCGATTTCATGAGTGTCCATCAAGTCTTTGTCTAAGCGTTCTCCGGATCTCGCTGCAGTTCTCACGCAAACAATGTGTCGTATTTTGTTATTGTTTCGCTGTGCTCGACCCCTTTTCCGAACGCTGTCCTGGCGCAGCGTGTCGTCGTTTCCAAAACGGCACTCCTTCTCCCTGTCGTAAATATCCGTTGTCGCCAGTAAGACGTTCCCCTGCTGTGTACAAGTTCGATTCTATTCTTTTAGGTATCGCTGTCCGTTCTCATATAGGGTACATACTATTGTGTGTCTTACACCCTTTTCTTATTACTGGTACACTTCAAATTATCCTGGCAGTGTGTCCGTCACAGTTTCACCCTAATTGGTACTTGACACAGTTTCTTTTATCTTACATTTTGCAGGCTGTAAATCTCGTGTTTGAGTCGAGTCTGTCACGGCCAACCTTGTTCCCTATTGTAAAGCTATGTGAAGCGTATTTGTATTGTCCGAAGCAAACGTTCAGTTGACACCTCGTCACACAGTTTCTTTATTTATTGCTCGTGGCCTGCGTAGGGGTGTCTAGCTGTATGTAACGTCTTTTCGGTCATACTAAAAAAAGTTTTTAATTTTTTTGGTTGTTACACATTGCATGTTTACGTCATAGTTGCTTTTCATTGTTATAACAATTTTCATATACATATGGCCGTAATATACACTGTACACAAATAACTCTTATAATTTCTATTTGACAAAAATAAATTATGTAAGATTAATTGATTATAAAATGAATTATGTACGGTTACGTTTAAAATAAGATTACTTAGGAACAAGGCTTACAAGTAACAATAGGACAGATGAAGAAATAGAACATCAATTGATGAAAGCAATAAGAATTGCTGGATGCATGAATAACCTTATTTAGAATAATAAATAGCTTACACAAGAAGGAAAAACTAGAGTTTACAAAAGCACAATACATCCAGTAATATCCTATACATTGGAAGGAGACCAAGCCAGATACCGCAACAACTCAAAGAAAACGACAAACTATAGAAATGATTATGTTACGGAGGGCACTAGGAAAGACAAGATACGGTAGGTTGCTAAACAACAGTATAAGAGAATCGAGTAATGTAACAGATATTAATTCTTGGATTGCGGAAAGAAGAAGGATATACAATGAACATGAACACATATCAAGAATGGATAACACAAGACTAGTGAAAAAGACAAGAGACGCCAAGAGGAGCATTGGTCGGCCAAGGAAGAGGTGGAGTGACAGCATACAGACCCGTTGCTATAAAACAGGACAGATTCCAAACAAGTAAGTTAAAGAAGAAGAAGGTGTTTAAAATAGGATATGCGAAACGCATGAAGTGAGACGCTAAAATTCTCAGACGTAGGCAACATACTTGCGAAGGAACTAGACGCATGATTGTCTACTCAAGTCATGTCAAAAACAAAACTGAAAGCAGTGACGGGCCGCTTACATTTCCTAATTACATAGGCCTAAGTCTGTTATAAAATTTCTATAGAATCTTTAGCATTTTAATTATTAAATTTTTTAAATATTTTTAGTATTTTCTATATTTGTATATATAAATATATTTTTTATAAAATATAAGTTATTATTGTTATTAATACGCTACAATTTGTTATAAGTTTTAATCATTTATACATGCTATTAATCATTTGATCCCAAAAGTAATAATTCAGTTGACAAAATTTTTAAATGCATGGCTAAATCTAGGAGAAAATATATAACTTATATTGAAGTGTATATATTAGCGTTGGCTTAGAATACGGATAGTAAACGTTAGCATTCATACCTTATGCAAGTTTATGTAAGTTGCTTTTTAACAAAAAGTAAACTACTAGACTAGGACAAATTATAACAATTTACATGTGTATTATTACTTGAGTTTTTATAGAGGAAGTAACTTAACTGAATTTCATAAAGTCCTTAAATGCACACGCACACACACACACACACACACACACACACACACACAGAGTCTCTCACACACAAATCAATTGATTTTTGTTAACGAGACAATAGCTTTTAGAATTTATACTTTATCTTTTCCCCAGATAACTGGCACCTTCTCTTGTGAAACAGATTTTTCGATGTCAGAATGCTGTTTTCGAGTCAAATCAATTTTATATCGAACGATTTCATTACACAGATATTATACTGTGTGATTGTACACTTAAAAACAAGAATAAAGAAAAACACTGTCATATAAACGTATATTGACAATATGACATTATATGTTAGAGCGAGTTAAAGCTCTAACGTATTACTCTCAGTAATATGATGATTAATTGGATATGAATGGTAATTGCATTACAGACAGTAACACCAGGAGGGGTGGACTGTAGACAGCGCCGGAAATTAGGAAACGCACAAAGATTTATGTAAACAATCAGAACGCTACAATTATGTATTGTATATATATGACTAAAGAGTAAGCTGTTTACATTAGTTTCCAAAAATTCTTCCATAAATTCTTCTTGATAGTATCTATACTCACACCTGTTTGACTTCATTTTCCATGACAGTGAGATACTGTATTTGTTATAATATACAAATACACACATCATATGTACATAAACACTATCCTTCAAGGGTTTTTAAACTTAAAGATAATAATTTACATTTTTTTCTATTCCATAACAAAACAAATGTGTTCCTCATTTTGCGTTAGCTTTACACAAACGAATAGCTGCCTATGCTCATTTCTGCGTTTACGTTTCTAACGCTCTATTGTAAGTAATTACATAATAGACAACAGTATCAAATTAATTTGGATTTTTCAAAAAATTATTGTTTCTTAAAATGTGAGTCCCAGGATATTCTCAAAAAAAAAAAAATTACACTTAAAGTTATTCAAACGATTAAGTGTCTTCAGAGACACCGTGTCAGAATAACATATAAAGATATGTCAATTAAATATTTAAAGTTCATGAATTACAGAAACATTGAAATCAAGTTCACTTTATACAGGTAATAACGACCTCAGTTTATTTAATGTATAGTCTGCATTGAGTTACGACCACTAGAGGAGTAGAAATAAAAAATAAATAAATAAACCTACAAGTTATTTTTTAAAAAGTTATTCCACATATACAGAAAAGTTATATTATACAGTAACGAAATTTTGTTTTTCAAAAGCCTATTTTAAAATGTCATGGTATATTTACTAACAATATAAGACCTTAAAAATAAGACAACTTAATTATAACTGATTGATGCAGTCCTACTACATAAAACAAACACATATTTTAGCGTTGCAACAGCCCAAATTAATCTCATCAACTCACCAAAGCAAAATAGGCTACTAAATAATATAAATGTTCTGTACTAAGATACGAATTAAAGTTAAGTTTCTAAAGATAAGTATAAATTTATTAGCATAATAATTTCAGAACTCGATTATAGACATAATCATCATACAAAAAAATTCATGAAAATACATGAAAATTCACTTGTTCAGAAATTATTATTATTAGTTAAAATTAATGATTAGCCTATTTACGTTGTAACTGGAATTCTATATCTAATTACATAAGTACGTAGCGCTTATTGTTAATGACCTGCCTATTTTTTGTGAACACACGAGACCAACGTAACACTTGTAAGACGCACGGCGAAGTGCACTACCGTCTTACCCAGTTACTTCCAGGGCACGGATAATTCTCTGCGTATCTGTGGAGGATTGGAAAGGTGGAAGACCAGTCGTGTGTCAGTCTTCGACGATTCCCATCACACGCACTCCGACGCCACTCTGTGGGTTAGAGAGCGACGAAGGCTTGAGACGGAGATCGGCTACATAACAAACACTAACATCATAGGCGTCGTGCTCAGGAGTAAAAATGCCTTGGGAGAATGTGGCAACCTTCGTAAGGATGGTTCTGCGGATGAAAAAGCCGGCTTTAGACCGACTCAAAAGATAACGAAGAAGACTAAGATGTAGGAGTCTAGCAGGAGAGACAGAGACGCCACCCCGAATATGGGCGAGTTCCCTGCCTGAAAAGAGGAGGATTTTAGTGTTCCACATACCAGAAGACCAATCGGAAGACCCCAGACGGTGGGTAATGAATTTTCCTCCTCAAAAATATTTGAAAGACCATGTACGAGAAGTCCTGACTTCACGTTGAGCTTAGGTTCTTCATATTCACGTCGTTAACAGCAACGAGAAGTGCACTAAGGCCCAGTCAATTGTCAGCACTCTCTTCTTACCTCACAATAATTTCTATCTATTTTGGAATCCCCCTTGCCGTATAAGCTGTTATGTGATCTTCATAACATTTTACTTGGGTCAAAACTGCACCTAGACCAGTATTGCTTGCACCTGTGTTTAAATGTACTTTCCTTAACGAGCTGAGAAATTAAGAAATATGGTCACTAACATAATTAAACTGTAAAGTCTAAATAACAAAAGTAGACTTTTACACCCACAAGACTACTTGAATATATTCACTTTTTTCCAATAGTTCGTGTAATGGTTGAGAAACAACAGAGAAACCTTTTATGAAACTACTTAAAGTTATCTATTATAGATATACCTCTATAACATCACATATCTATAAAACATTATAAAATACTAAAATATATATATACTTAAAACAAAATGGAAAAACTAACAACTCCTCAAAGCGAACTGTCAATTCAGATGTGAAACCTGAGGATGCCGTCAATACGTTTATTGTTGTCTGTAACATTGTTAAAACATTATCCTGTTATCTACTATCACGCCGTTAAAACAATAAAGCAGAATGTTATAAAGTCAGGCTTAAGAAACCAATAAGAAATCTATTTAAGATAGATATTAAACGCGTTCTCATACTTTTAACATATTTTAAGCTGTTTGGACCATACATTATATATCATTAAATATACTCCACGAAACTATATAAACTTTTCATTAACTTACAAAATACATCCATTTTGGTCGTATGTACACAAAAGCGCCACGAGGTAGGCCTAATGTGTCACACTTCTGTTTTCACCGAGCGTTAAATGATTACTTGTGCATTTAATCACTCGTCATCACTTATGGATTTAACAAACCGTAGTCATTTTTAAAGAACAAATTAATCTGATTCTCCTATATGAGATGTTATTGTTATGGAACTTTTCGCTGATTTTTCACTCCACCTCAGTGAAACGAATCACACATGCACTAATATCAACAACAACATGGAAATCATATATGTATACTGTCACCGGACAAAACCCTTGCCGCATGACAAATGGCGCCAATCGTACACTCTAGTTATTTTTGGTGGCCCTAAAAAGACCGGGTGGCGAGAAAGCTGGTTTTGGTCGTGCCGCGCTGAGATGTTCGGCGTCTGCACCCGCTGTTCGTGGCGTACTGTAGTCCTCCTCTTCTTTCGGCATCGGTTGTAGAGTCGGCTGCCGGCCCAGCGACGTCCATCGCTGGCGCGGAACGGGAGTGCGAAGACGCAAGAACGGCGGCGGTTCTATTCTTCGGCTGTTCCTTCCGGCTGACTCCGCCTCGATGTCGTCCGAGAGAGGAGAGGAGATGAAGTGCGTCCGATGGCGTGGCGATGAAGAGTGCGCCAAAAATACACAACTGGAGGTTGCGCGGGTCGCGAGTAGTGCAGTGTCCCGAGTCTCAGAAAGGACTCCTGCCACTGGGTCTGTTGGATTTCATTATATACTTTTTATCTACTTATGGGGGGGGGGTCTGAAGCGACCTGCGATTGGTGGATTATACCACCGGGACTAGCAAACGAGGTCGCTTCCAGGACTCACCTGGTCGCGGGGTGTATTTACCAAGTCCGGCAATGAGGGAATTGTGGATCACTCTGTCGGAACGAACATAGAATCTACGCGCCAGGCGTCTCACGGTGTCATCAAGAGAGCGGACACCGAGTCCTCTCCTCAAAAGACGAGAAGAGTACCTCCGGGGGACTTTGCACGCGAGCTTCAGTCCCCGGTCGAGTATGCGCTGGAGCGTTGTTCTATGACCACGAGCCAGGTATCCCCAGACAGGACAGGCGTAGGTAATCACGGGCAACACGTACGTGTTGACTATGAGCTTACCTAGCCGGGGGGTCATTGCCGGATTAGATAGCACGGGCCAGAGTCTACTGAGTTGCGCCGAGGCGCGTTGTCGGATGTACTGTGTATGGGTTCGCCAGGTGAGTCGGTAATCCACGTGGAGCCCGAGGTACTTGACGCTATTGGTCCAGGGCACCTAGACGGGGCCTACTTTAAGCGGCCGAGGCCGCTTACGTTTGCGCGAGAATATTACCGCGGCGCTCTTGGAAGCGTTAACGGCAACTCTCCAGTCATCGGTCCACCCGACATACGCGTCGAGTTGGCGCTGGAGCTTAACTGCCGCATAACTCGCGTTCGGCTCTGAGGCAAAAGCCGCAGTGTCGTCCGCGAACAGCGACAATTTTACTCCAGGAACTCGGGGCGTGTCGTTGACAAACAGCGAGAACAGGAGAGGCCCAAGGACACTTCCCTGAGGGACGCCAGCGGTAATACGCCTCTCCGAAGAGAGAGCGTGGTCTACTCTCACTCGGAAGCTACGGTCTCGCAGAAAGCTGCCAATCAAGTGAACGTAGCAGTCTGGGAGAAGGACTTCCGTCAGTTTGTAAAGAACACCCTCGTGCCACACGCGGTCAAAGGCTTTCTCTACGTCTAGGAAGATCGCAGTCGTCTGTTTGCCCTGGCAGCCAGCCTCGGTAATGCATTCCACGAGTCTCATCAGCTGATGAGTCGAGGAGTGCAGCTCACGAAAGCCGAACTGTTCGGGGATCAGCACGTCTAGTCTTTCTAGATGGTCGCGGATCCTACGCTGGATCAGACGCTCAAAAACCTTGGACGTCGCGGACAAGAGGCTGATGGGCCTGAGGTTTTCCACGCGAGAAGAATTCTTTCCCGGCTTGGGTATCACTATGACGGTAGCCGTTTTCCATTTCACCGGACAATAGGCCAGTCTGAGGCATGAATTGAACAAGTCAGTGAGGAACTGGGTTCCTCGCTCCGGAAGGCGATGGAGGGCGGAATTCATGACTCCGTCCGGGCCAGGCGCCTTCCGGGGCTTGAGCTGAACAATCCTCTCAGAGACCTCCTCCGGGGAGATGGGCTCCGGTTGGACTGTGATATCGGCCGATAGAAAGCGCTCTACCTCGCGGCAGATTTGCTCAGTGAAGGCCGGGTTCTTCGATGGGTTGGGAGCGAACTGTCGCTCTAAACTGTCAGCCAAGAACTCTGCCTTTTCGAGGGGGCGGCCAAGGGGTTGACCGCCGGGTCCGGCCAGTGCGGGGAGAGGCGCGCGTTTGCGCTTTCCCGTTAGGGCACTGGGAATCCGCCAGACATTACGGTCCTCGGCAGGCCCATCCATCTGTGTCACAGCTAGCTCCCAGTTGCGTCTACGGAACGCCAGCATGTCGCGACGCAACTTGCCGGACGCTCTGTTGAACGCAGCCTTGTCAGCCGGGTCACGAGTCCTCTGCCAGCGTCTCCGGAGGCGATTCCTCTCGCAAGCGAGCTGAGACACCTCTTCGGGGATACGCTGATAGTCGGGCGTGAGCCCCGGGGCTTCATCCGGGAGGACACGTCTACCGCCGAGACTACGGCTGTGTCGAATAAGGCAACTGCCTCGTCGACATGCTGGGTAGTGTCGAGCGGGATATGCTCAGGTAGGCGGCGACTGAACGCCGGGCCAAAGCGGTCCCACTCGATTACCCGCCGCTCGTCACGGACGGTGGCGTGCTGGGTAGCTATATGCACATTGATAGGGCAATGGTCCGAGGACAGTTCCGTAATGACGGAGACGTGGACCGGGCAATAAACGCCCCTGACCGCGGCAATGTCCAGTACGTCAGGGCGGGAGTTAGCCCTCGAGGGATAGTACGTAGGCCCGGTAGGACCCATGACTGTGACCCGAGCCGCATCAGCATACCTGCGTAAGCGAGCCCCGTTTGGGTTCACCAAGCGGCTCCCCCAATCAGGGTGCTTACAGTTCAGGTCGCCCGCCAGGACTACCCTCCTGTGTGCGCCAAAGACGGCCTCCAGATCGTTCGACAGGAGCTCCGTTTGTGGAGGCTTGTAAGCGGAAACCACGAGTAGACCGCCGAGAGCACCATGGAGCTCAACCGCGGTGCACTCGAGGTTCCGCCGCTGAGGCAGGACAAATCGCTGAGGTGATGGCGAAGACTCGCCTTCACCGCGATGGCTGTTCCCCCTCCTGCGCGACCCGACCGGTCATCCCGGTGGCACACGTTGTTGGGTAGTCGGAAACGACGATGCGGGGTCAGGTGCGTCTCACCAAGAAGCACGTCGGGCTTGTGTCGGGCAACGAACTCTAAGAGCTCAGAATTCCGGGAAGCGAGGCCGTTGGCGTTCCACGCCACGAGCTCGAGGTCTCGCTTGAGGGATTGCCGTGGTTGTCCGTTCATAACAGACCTATAATTCGGCAGGCTTCCACCAAGAGGAGGAATTTGTCTTGGGGCGAGGCTGCTGCCAAGCGTTCCTTGATTTTGAGGAAAGTTTGGGCTACTTTCTGCAAGTCGTAGCTTGCCAGAAAGTCGGACACAACGGCGACATCATCGGATGATGAGGCCTGTGGTGAACGCTTGGCGGCAGCTGCATAGCTGCGGCGGGGCGAGACGGTGGAAGCCTTGGGGGCAGGTACTGGAGCGGGTGGTCGCTCTGGCTTTTGGTGGACGGGCTTGGGTCCAGTGGCAGGTAGCTTTGACTGGCCCGTGTTCTTGGCCTGGGTCTTACCTTTCTTGCCCGATCTGGGGAATCTAGGCTTGGGTGGCGGCGGGAATGGAGGATCAAGTTCCTCCTTATCGTCCGGCAGCGGGACTAGAGCGTAGTGGGGGACTTCGCGTTCCGGTTTGCGCCAAAAATTTCTAGTGGCCCTGGTTGTATGCACTAATCGGAATCGCTGATTAACTCGCTCCGAGCACGTAGTTGGTCACGTCTCGGCTGCTGATCCCTGATTGGCTCGCTGTGTCCGCCGCCTGGTAACGGAGAGCAGATGTTCGCATACCGCTGCCGTCAAAATACACAAAGAGTCAAAAACTACACGCATTTGAACAAGTAGAAATTTGCAAACATACAAATACAGTGTATATGACAAAGATATTCCCAAGTTTCCCTTGAATTTTGGGGAAGAACGTTATAGAACTTTGGGTTGTACAATTAAATCTGGTCTCCTATTTTAAAAATCACACTGTTATTGAGAATGTCGTTCCGTGTTTTAATTCTTCAGCCAGCCTTTTATCAACCGTTTGCTTTCTTGCATTTGCTCCTTCAATTGCTCAGCGGTACCTAGAGCTGAATCTCAGATGATCTGGACATGGATTATCCAGTAACACAAATCTCTCTCCCAAAACCTAGTTTTGCCGGAGTTTCATCGCCTGTGTCTTGCGCTGTGAAGATATGAGAAATAAGGGCACGGTTGATCACAGCCTGTTCGGTTCTTTTCGACAACCTTCAAAGTTACTGCTTGAGTCTGCTGTAGAAACCTTCTGTTTTATTTGTGTTTGCTTTATCGTCAATGTCATTGAGATCTTTCATTGAGCTCACTTTATGATTCGTTTAAACAGACGCTGGCTTGGCGGCCTCAAAATGTACAGTACAATATTTCTGCACTATTCTGGTATTGTGGTATTCATAATATTTGCCATATTTGCGTAGTTCACTGTCTCTGTTCCCACCAATAAATGCCAACACTTTGAACCTCATTTGTAATTCTTACGGAGCTTCCTTCATGTAGGAAGGAGCTAGCATTCTTACGGAGCTAGGCATATGTAGTGTGACTAAGCTCCCACTACAGGTTTCTAATATATAATTTTAGAGCCTTCGACTATACGTTCTTGGAGGCTGTCCCCGGAACGCTGTCGTTTCTCTTTTAGCTGTGCAGGATACATATCAAGCAGATCCCGATCCCCGTACAGTAATTCCAGAGCTTTTATCAATTTGCTATAGGTGTTCTCGCTACCAGGTAGCACTTTCTCTAATAACTCTGCCGTGGACTCCCCTCGTTTTAAGAATGAGTTACATGCTTTCTCATTCTATGTCCGTTGATTTGCGCAAAGGCAGCTTCAAATTGGCAAAGCCACATTAGACAATAAGTGTTTCCATCGAATGGTTATTTCCAAATTCGTTTACTATTATTATTGTTATTATTATTATTATTATTATTATTATTATTATTATTATGTTTATTATTAGCACTGTCTGTTTAATTATTCGGTGTTTCCAATTAATTTTTCGATTTCAGTTTTTGTTTCTTTTCTAAATTGGAATTTTTTGTTTCATACTTGAGGCATATTATTTTTTGTTAGATGTTTTAGTAGATGTTCTTTTTTGTTAGTCTCTTTTGTGGAAATTGAATCTGCGTTAAATATTCTAGCAGTGTGTTTATTCAGCTCACTATGGAACAGACATAATTGTGTCATGATACATTTCCATATCCTTTTTCCATACCACCAATCACTTTTCCTCTGCCTCCTACTTACATATCTCTTCATGCTGTTCTCCCAATTCCAGCAACATTGTGCCGTCCCTGTTTTTTCACCACAGTGCTTTCTGCGGTAAAATAAAATTTAAGTCTACATGTTAATGTATATACTCAACGTATTCTGTATTATAATACTGTAAATACATTTTCTACTCAATGTAATATTTTTGATGTATCTTATTACAAAAGATCTCAAATCTTCTTTTCTTTCTTCTTATGGAGGCACAGCCCACTGCGAGCCTTGGCCTCCTTCAGTCCACGTCCCTAGTTGCCTCTATCTATTAGAGAAACATAGTCTGTATTCATATATTCAAACCAAAGTCATAATTATTATAGCAAAATCAAAAACCTTTACTACGGAATTAATTAAATTTGAATAATAATTAAAAAATGAAAAACGGTGAATAATGAAATGCTTTATTTTACATTTCAATATTAGGCCATACAGAGTGCGCCATTTTTGTCTTTCTGAAAAAAGGAGGAATCAAAATCAAAGTAAATCAAATGACACATATTTCTCAAAATACGTTAGTATGATTAAAAACCCAAACACACACATACCTCGTGACCGGGTAATCACTAGCGAGGTCAAAACGAATCGTATTCATTAAATTTAGAGTTACTTAGCCATTTGTGGACATATCTTTACACCAAAGTTACTGGCAAGGTCAAAATAAGTAGACTTATATCTTCCTATTACTGAAAAATCTTTGTCATCAGTATAGTTTATAATGTCTGCCCGTTTTAAATACAGCAATTAGCTCGGGCCTTCGCTCGGTATGGTGGATCTGGCACAATCCTTTTTGGAGCTACAGAGGAGTACAAAAATCAGCAAGCGTGTATTACGCCTATACATACTATCCTCCTCCTTACCCTTGCAACCAGTTCACCTTTATTTTCTCTCAAACATGCAACACATAATATTGAGTAGTAAATTGTAACCTCATACATTTGTAGAAGTATACCATATGGGCTGTATCAACTTCATGTGACATAAATAAATTTAAATAGATTAAAAATTAAACCTGTCAATTTCACATGAACTTATCATGTTGCCGGCAAAACGTTAGCTAAATTACTTTGCTAATACCACTGAACCCACTAATGTTACGGGTGATTTCACACCCAGCGATGCGAAACTCTCAAGTTAATTGGCAACCATTTGTGCAATTAATGAAGTTAATAACAGATTAATTACTGTTCTCTAGGAAGTTACCTAACTATTTAGGTCATCTACTTCAATATTATTGGTCAATGTACTGTTTCTGACAGGCTTTCAGTATGACATCTTTAGCTGCGTTTGTCTTAAATGACAATTACTTTCCAGTATAAACATTTTATTACGATTATTGCGTGCAGTACAATTAATATAATTATTTTCCTCATACGAATACCATGCAAAGAATGCTTGTGGTCTTGTTCCAACACGGATGCAGTAGTCTGCATGCACACTGTCTTATTTTCTATGGTCATGTTTTTGACTTTGTAGCGTAACCTTTGATCGTATTATTATATGATTACGGTAATAAGGTTACGATAGTAGAACGTACGATTGTTACCGCTTATGTTCATATTATGTAAACATACCATTAATAAACTTCGTTTAGTTTTGATTCATTGAGTATCTGTGTGTTTAGTTTAGTATGGTTTGACACATTTATACGTTTTTGTGAAGGTTACTAGTTGTGTTTACAATATAATAAACAATATATGCAGCAACGATATAATTACTATCTGATGTTACAGAATGTAATGTCTTACTGTAATATTAATTTCATGAGGGCTTTTATGTGTGTTTTTATTATAAACATGCATAAAAATAAATGTGCGTTTCGTTTCTGAAACATACGTGCATTACCAGATAACCCTAATCGAATTCAAAGGCAAAGACGCTTTTTGAAGTAAGAAAATGCTGTCATTATTAAAGAAAGTAAACACGACAACCATCGATAAAAAATCGGAGCAAAGAAATACAGACTATGTTGACGCGTACAGAACATGAGGAATCAGTAAACGAGACTTTATCTTATTAATCGATCTCATTGATGCCTCCTATGTTAAAATCTACTGCTATGGATAGATTAAGAGTACTGATTATTCTTTTGGTACTGAACTTATAATAAGAGAAAAGTGTTTTTATGACTTTGAACTATTTTTTTAAATTTCCAATATATAAAAATGATCTCGCCGAGATGCAGCAACTTATTTAATCATCATCCAATGTCACGCAAAACTTTGTTATATATGGTCCCATTGTGGTAAAAAAAGAACAACATGCAGGCTTATATCACAAAGGTGTGTGTGTGTGTGTGTGTGTGTGTGTGTGTGTGTGTGTGTGTGTGTGTGTGTGTGTGTGTGTGTGTGTGTGTGTGTGTGCGCTAGATATACATCCAAAAGTTAAATAGCGGATGGGAAACACATTCACGACTTAGTTATCAATATCAAACAAATATTCCAAAAATATAGTTCTACGTTTTATAACTCTTCACATTTTGTTTTAAAATATCAAAAAACACATCGTTAAGTCCAACTATTGTCTCCGTAATCTCAGAACGCCTATTGGTGATTGCGAGAGGGGTTAATGTTTCAGTTGAAACTTATAGGCCTACAGTGGTACATTACTTAGATTGAAAAAGTGTCGTTGGGACTGGAATTGTTCAATTTTCTAAGGATTAGTGACCCGTCAAGCAGGGATTCATTTTTAATTGGAGGCGAAACTCTTTCTACTTGAGGGAAATTGCTGTGGGAGCCTTAATTCTTAGAAATTTATATCGTCATAAAATTAAATGAAGATAAAAAATTTATTTCGTTCTAGGTATGTAAGCTATCATCTACAAAATACATTACACCACAAGTATGTTTGAAATATATGAATGCATGTAAATATACGTGTACCGTACAAGGTACATGTACGGACTACAGAAACAATAGTATTAATTTTATATAGAATTAGTAACGTACAGTGAAAAAAAATTAACATGAATATTGAGTATTGTGATTGATCGCTTTATGATTTAGGGACCGAAATACTTTTTATTTTTTATGTTACCAAAGTAACATGGTGTCACGGTACTATAGCTTTTGTGGTAGCAGAACCGTCTGAGACACATTGAAAATGGTTACGGTAGTATCTGAGAGGCGATATAAACAAATATTTTAAGAAAAGATGTAACGTGTCTTGATCTGAAAATAAAAACTTACAAATAGTAAGTTGACTTTCATCATTTATACATCACCGTTATCATTTTGTGGCCAGTGCTCAGCGATTGCTTTCCCATTCTCCAAAGACTTGTACAGGTCAGTGTACCGCAGTGTTTAATATAGGCTACCATTCTTCTGTCTTACAAGGAGCAGTTGTAATGCCCTCTATACTTACGTTGGTCATAAAGCTAGCGTTTTCGTTCAACTAAGTTTTCTGCTCATATTCATTTTACTTTCTTACTCTACTGATAATTACTTGCATTGCATCTTTTTTATACTATTTAATCAAATATTTCATTTTATAAGACATCAGACTTTTTCCGTCAATTATCTCCTATGAACTCTCCTCCTGATTCCTAGAACTTTCTGGTAATATCGATATTGTTGGTGTTCGAATATGAAATGTCATTGTGTGTGTACGCGTCTTCTTGTTGCATAAACATTTCTCCATAAGAAGGACGTCCTTTCGTTGCCAGTACTTCTAAGTTTTCAAAACCCATGTGTTATCTTGTCGTAGTAAAGTTGTAACCTTATGGATGAAGGCTGAAGTGTTGACTTCTTCAGTGACCGCCAACTTTTGTTCTCTTTCCTGTTTACAAAGATAGTGGTTGATCTGTCCCACATAAGTACGTTCACGGATTAGTGTCCTCTAGGTGTACCGTCCTTAACGTTCCTGATTAGTAAACACAGTTTATATCGATTGAAGTGATTGCAGTTGATTTAACTCATATATTTACGTAATTATTTTACTTTTTCAGCTTTAATTTTTTAATTTTTTGTAAAGTCAACGTTTTTTAATGTCCATCACATTAAAAAAAATATATATTAAATAATGTTTACTAAAAAGTGAACATTAATTACAATTTAGCCATTTTTCCACAACGTTACAATGAATATAAACTTAACAAGTTCAGTATGTCCTTAAACGTGCATATAGTTATTAGCGGATTCAAAACAATAATAATAAGAGCATTGGATAAATCGTTGTTACTTGCAATGAGGAAATTGAATGAGCTCAACACATCCATCTTGACAACTGATAGACTTAATGTGGGGCTCAATCAAGCAATTATGAGTTGAAGTAGAGTGTCAGCTTAAACTCAGCACTCGGCTCCGTGAATTCACTGCCGTACACATTATCATAAAACAAGAAGATTCGTGTATAAACTTTGAATAAAATAGTCACATAAAATATACCTTACTAAACATTAATGTTAATAAACATCTTGAAGATGTCGTTATCAGAATTAAAAGGAATATATTTGTCTCGTTAGTTTGTGTCGTCTACGAACTAGGTCATTAACCCTATATTCCTCATTTTTGGCGATGTTTACTTCCAGTCCGGCGTAACGTAGTCACCAACACAAGATAATGAATGAATATATTAACGACTGTGTGTGTGCGTGTGTGTGTGGGTGGGTGTTTAGGAAGGTAAAGCGAAAAATTGAAGACAACTTTGTTTGAATTTTCATTTGTCTTTTTGATTTTAATTTATAAAAATAAAATAAATTTCATTTTCGTTTCATTATTTTAGTTGATAAAACCAAATATAGGCCTAGTGGAAGAAGGTGCTTAGATGTAGGGAAACGAATAAATTTAAGGAGGTGAGAAATTTTGAAATCATGTAGCCTACTCTGCATGGTGATACCGAATACGTACGTTGCCATCAGTGTACGTAGCGGCTTCTAACTTGTTCTGAGGAAATGGAAAGTAGGCTGTATATGTTTTGAATAGAAGTTGGATGTTAACTATGTAATCATTAACATTAACTCCATGATGTTAACTCCGTGCTCGACTTTCGTCTTTTTGTTTGGCGTAAATAATAAAAATTGTACCCGTAAATAACACTATAACACATTTCTCTTGTTTGTATTAATGAGATAGGTCTTTCTAAAAAGAGCCCAATGAAAAAAGTATCAATATTATTTTAAACATGTATGACTACAACCTGTCCACTGTCCATCACAACGTAGGAAAATCTGGGTTTGAAACGTTTTAGTCTACGCACTACACCACCAATAGACTGAAGCTCCTTGGCGAAGACGTTAGGATGGTTTTCAGTCTGTCGCTTGAAATTTTTTCTGTGACTGATGACATTTGTAGATCTCTTAGGATTACTCGGTCGGGCACAAATCATCGGTCATTTGTTGTGGATATCAGAACTTTATTCTGGAAGAGGTGGATAATTCCCAGGTTGGAGATACGGACTGTTTAACACAGTTGTTTAACATAAGTCCAGACAGCTTTTATGATGGTTTTAAAAATTAACAGCTTGTTAACAGCTCTAAATCATTTTTGCCTTTGCCCATCCACATTTTACCCTAGTTAACACTTTTCCGTAGCCTATACTCTTAACTCTGTGCAATCCGCTCTCCATCCTTCCCAACTCCATTCGTCTTATGCCCATGTCTCTATCACTGCTGCCTATCCTTGCTTCTCACCGCACTTTTATGTAGCTTATCCCTATCTACATTTTCTTTCTTTTTTAATTTCACTTTTCATTAATTTCTTTGGTCTCAAATTTCCACATATACAAATCTCGTTTTGATGTTTCAACTGTGTCAATCATAATATTAAAAATGTCACCCCAAATATTGTTTTACTGAAAAATTGATTTATTTTTAGAGACAAAAATATTTAAAAGTTGCTTTTGGAGAAAGAAACAAAAAGATCCAAAAGTTGTTAGACCTTGCTTTAATACTAAAAATTAGTATGGTTAATACTCAAAGTATATTGTAAATGTCTGGAAAAATGGAAAACGTAAGCAAAAATGAATTTATACTGATTGTGTGTTTTTATATGATTTTGTTTATAATCGTGTAAAATAATTTAACTGTATAAATAACTGTACGTTGTATTACAAACGTAGTAAAAAACCGATAAGTCTGACATTGAAGATTGCAGCCATGGTCTAGAGACTATTGATTTAGTAAATGAGTGCTGGCTTAAGATTATGGAAATGTGCCTGAATTAGAGATGTGTCGAAACAGAACATGGATCGTTATCGTCGACTAAAACATCGAATTACACCATCGATGGTAAAAAACATTCGCTTTATTCCATCGATGGTAGACATAATGCTGTTACGTATCGTGTAAAAATTGTTTTATTCAAGATAAAATTGTACTGATTACTGAATCATTAAAAGCATAAACAAAAGTATACTATCTAAAATTAGTAAATACTTAAAACACAATAATCTTAAACATGTCGTAATTATTAACGTTAAAAAATCAAAGCAAGTTTCCTCTGAAGCCTATTCCATGTTTTGCAGTTTTTTCACTAAGTTTTTATGTAAGGTCTTGAAGCAACATTTTAAATTCGGCCCGATACTTTGATAACTTTATCAGAATGGTTGCTTTTGTTGGATAATTTTGAAACAAGCGGTATAGTACTGATACTTCTGTTTTATTAGTGTTTTTTTTTTTAACCTGAAAACGTGAATATTAAGGTTTTAACGGGCTGAAATAAGATATGTCAACTATAACAGGTATGACATACGTATGACAAATGAGATATGACTAAAAGTTAAACATAGTCATATAACTTAAAGATCAAAAAAATAATTGTTAACAACTTTTCTTTTTTTTTAGAATAGTAACCCGTAATTATTATTTCATCATAAATTTAAAAACTCCATACGAGCAACATTGATCCCAAAACATCCAGCGATGACAACGAAACGTAAGCTTCATTGGTAAAAACACCAAATATCCAACAACCGAATTTCAGTGTCGATGTTTTCCAACCATACTCATCCGTAGTCCGTATCCTGAAAACGTACTAAGATTTAAGACTGTTTTGTCGCAGTGGTTGTGCAATGAATATCTACTACTTTACTTGTAGAATGCTTTTGGAGAAAGAAACAGAAAGATTTAAACAAAAAGTTAAAACCTTGGTAAAAGATGACAAACTAACACATATGTATTCTTGTAGAAAAACATAAAACTGAAGATTATATTACAATTTGAAACGAAGCCATAGAGAATTGGTTTCCTGGTCAAAAGTTAAATAAACTTCTAACTTGATGAGCGGCTAGAAAACAAATATGCGCTGCTTACTGAAAATCTAGTAAGTAATGTATTGTAACAACCAAAAATTTAAAAAATTTTTAGTGTGACTGAAAAGACGTTACATTCAGCATGACACACCTACTCAGCCCACGAGCAATAAATAAGGAAATGTGTGTCGATGTGTCAAGTGAACGTTTACTTCAGACAATACAAGTACGTTTCACATAGTTGTACAATAGGAACAGGGTTGGCCGTGACAGACTCGACTAAAACACGAGATTTACAGCCTGCAAATGTCAGACAATGGAAACTGTGTCAAGTACCAATTTAGAGGAGAAACTGTGACGGACACACTGCCGGGTTAATTTGTAAGAGTACCAGTAAAGAATAAAAGAGTGTAAGTCACACAATAGTATATACCCTATACGAGGACGGACATCGATACCTAAAATAATAGAATCGAACTTGTAAACAGCAGGGGAACGACTTACTGGCGACAACGGATATTTACGACAGGCAGTAGGTGTGCCGTTTTGGAAACGACGTCACGCTGCGCCAGGATAGCGTTCAGGAAAAAAGGGTCAAACACAGCGAACAATAACAAGAGACGACACATTGTTTTCGTGAGAACTGCAGCGAGACCCGGAGTACGCTTAGACAATAGCATGATAAACGAGCATGAAATTTCTCCTGTTCTAGGAAAAGAGTACGGAGGCTTTCGACGCGAACCCGTGGGGAGACAGGATATCCAATCACAACCCAGCATCTACCCAGAGACCTGGTGGAGAGGACCGTCGCCAGCATAGCAACGGGAACGTCGAATGGGAAGTGAAGAACGACACTCTGGCTTAAGGGTAGGAGATCTTCCGTCCTATCATGTTCAACTTGAGGCGTGTTTTCCAGTACGGTGCATTGTGGTACACGATGTTTGATAAAAACTGCTTGCAGAGCACGCGGGAGGACAGTCTCTCATAATTTTTCAACCATATACTTTGGACAGTCTTTCATAAAATTTTACTCATATACTTTGAGCAGTCAGTCGATCGTCAAAGTTCGCTTAACATACGGACGGCAGTGGGACTTTGAAAGTTTGCCACGCGTCATATAACTAAGAGACTTAGACATTTCGATATTGGCGCGTATCCGGTAATAGTGTACTTTCAGTGTCTAAAAACATGCGACATACGCCAGTGCTTAACAATTATAGAATTCTTCATTATACTCTAATTCAGAATTGAACTAACCAGTCACACTTACATCAATAATCGACGCGTAGAACTATCGTTGTTGTAACACCGGACGGCGAAATCATAACATTATACAGTGTTGCGGTGCGATACAATATCATGTGGAACAATTACACCGCGGCATCAAAACAAACAGTAATGAACATATCAAACGTTGAACAATAGACAGACATATATATATACACCATAGTTAACGATGAACTTATCTTCACGACACATAATTTCATGACTCGAACAATAACAGCAGAATCAACACAATACGAACACACTGCGCGAGTGAATCTGTTTCGCGTGTGTTAAGTGTCCGTCACAGCACAGCTTCCCACACATGATCCAGCAGAGAGGAGTTACGCCGATGGAAATATCGGATAATTCACCTAAACAAGTAATCTTTATGTTATTCTTATTATAAGGAGCTCTACTGTCCTGTCTCTTTTTCAAGAAACACCCCTTGAGCATTTAAATTAAACATGATAAACATAATTTAACGCCATCCATCTGAGGCATACGATGAACGCATTAGTATAGGATTTATTGTTTGAATATTTGTGTTTCTATATATCGATTGCATTATATATGTATGTATATGTTTTTCAGCAAACAACGTATTGGATTTACCTTGTAATTTGATGTATAAACATGTGTTCTTTTATGTTCTTTTCATGAGTTTATGAATGTATGTATTTACAGGGAATCATCCATATTTTATATATTGAATTTAATGAATGGTATAATGTTAATAAATAAGTGTTTATTTTATCAATATGCGTTCATCATTGTCAAATTACCTCAGAACGAGAAAGTAATGGCATTTGAGTGATTTATGGTAGTTTATTTTATTTTATTTATTAATGCAACAACTAGAGTCTCCATGCAATAGTTATGCTAACGTAAAGTAATTAACGTGTTATTTATTGATTACACGAGCTCCTTATGCAAATTAATATATTCAATAATTACTTAATCACAGATTCGTTAATTCAGTAGCGTAATAGCATAACACCCCACAGTGTTGTATTTGGCTGCCCAACGCGTGGCAGATGTTGTAGTATGACTATCTGAAATTGACATTCTGTTTATCATGTAATAGAATAAAAAAGGAAAAGAAAGATTGATGGTTCAGTTAGCTGCCTAAAAGTTAGCATTAATCAAAGTTAACAAAAATTATTAAAAGTCAAAAAATATAAAGCAAAAAACTTTCTGTCGGAAAAAAGGCCGATAGTGTTGGCTGAAGAGTTCATGAACAGGCACGGGGAGTAAATTCTGCGGCGCGCGTTGTGATCAGTGTTCCATCCTGCATACTCCCAATTATATTTTGCTAAAATGTACTCCCGATGAAACCTTAGTTGCTAAAATAGAAGGAAGATACTTGAATGTTGACATAAACAAAATATAATGAATGTAAACAGGTCTTAGCTGACGAAAGAGTACGTAGGCCTATTACTCTACCATTTGTTTTGGAAAAATAACAATTATAGTGCATTATATAACATAACATTATAAAAAAATTACAGAAAATACAAATATAGAACAGTACATATAACAATTAAAAACAACAGTGTCTACTTATACAATAAACGCTAAAAACTCCAATAATTCGGATTAGGATTCCATTTAGTCTGACAACCGGCTGGATTTTGACATTTTGTCAAATTTGAAATTTTTTCCTAATGTCTCCTGTTAAAAAATTTTTAATTTTCAAAATATACGCTACATTCAGCTTCTGGTTACAATAATCTTTAATTTGATACTCTACATGGATTGAAAAAAAATTAACACTACATTCAGATTGTGGAAAAAATTCCCTTTAATTTTATATCCCTCACTGAGTTTTGTAATTTATGGTGATAGCAAAAAAATCGTGTTCGAGATAATTGCAGATTCTGATTGTACTACCCTCAAAAAATGAAAAAAAGTTATTTTTCGAAATGTGTCTGTGTGTCTATCTGTGTGTAGATTGTTTTCTATGGCAAACGATAAGAGCCGCAAATTCAAACAGAATAAAATAATTTTTTACATACAGCCCTGAATTGTAGAGTTCTCAAGACCTGTTGTTTTCTGTGAAGATCAGTTAAGGGAAAGGGGTAGTTTACCAGCAACATTTTATGTTTTAACAAGGGTAATTTTTTCTATGACGAACGTTAACTGCCGTAAATTCAAACAGAATCAAATACCTTTCTGCATACCTTCCTGAATTATAGAGAACTCGAACTGTGTTGATTTTGGTGAAGATCGGTTAAGGGAAAGGGGTAGTTTACCTGCAACATTTTATGTTGTAACAAGAGAACGTTTTCCATGAAGAACGATAACTGCCGTAAAATCAAACAGAATCAAACAATTATTTACGTATGTGCCTGAGTTGTACAGGACTCAAGGCTTATTTATTAAGGGAAAGGGGTAGTTTACCTGCCACCTTTAATGTTTTAACAAGAGTAATTGTTTCTATGACGAACGATAACTGCCGCAGATTCAAACATAATCAAATAATGTTTTGCATGCATCCCTGAATTTTAGAGGACTCAAGATCTTTTGATTTTGGTGAAGATAAGTTAAGAGAAGGGGTAGTTTACCGGCAACGTTTTATGTGATAACAAGGTTAATTTTTCCTATGACGAGCGATAACTGGCGTAAATTCAAACATAATCAAATAATGTTTTGCACACATCCCTAATTTTTAGAGAACTCAAGGCCTGTTGATTTTGGTGAAGATCGGTTACGGGAAAAGGGTAGTTAACCTGCAACATTTTATGTTGTAAAAAGAGAAAGTTTTTCATGACGAACGATAACTGCTGTAAATTCAAACATAATCAAATAATGTTTTACATATGTGCCTGAGTTATAGAGCACTCTAGGCCTATCGATTCTGGTGAAGATCGGTTACGGGGAAAGGGTAGTTTACCGGAAACATTTTTTGTTGTAACAAGAGTAAAGTACTTAATTTTGATAAATAAAGTATCCTGATAAGAAGATCTTAATAATCCACTGTAGAAACGTAGATGAAATATCTATAAATGAAGAGGCTAGTTGAACGGGGTGGGGGTAATTTTCTATAAATGAAAATTATATTTGAAGGGGGAGGGGATAATTTGTATGTATACTACGTTATCGGCAACAAAGTAGTAGTTTGTTGTTAAAGTTCCTTCCCGGGCTGTTTGGCCGTAGTCCAATGTTTTCTGCAAAAAAAGACGTTTAGGCAGTGCCGTCGACTGCCATCATCAGTGAAAATCGAGTGCGATAACGTGTGGTGGTATACGTTAGTGACCACAGTACTGTGGTTAAGGCTGAAGCAATAAGTGGAAAGAAGTAGTTTCTAAGGAAACATTTCATTTCGTAAATGATTTTAAATATAAATCTTAGAACATGGAAGTCATGTATGGTTCTCCATACCGATATTTTCAAAATGCCCGCTCACATTTTTGTCATCAGACTAAAAAATATCGGGTTTCTATTTTATTTATATACCTATATTTTATTTATCAAAATTAAGTACTTTACTCTTGTTACAACAAAAAATGTTTCAGGTAAACTACCCTTTCCCGTAACCGATCTTCACCAAAATCAATAGACCTTGAGTCCTCTACAACTCAGGCACATATGTAAAACATTATTTGATTCTCTTTGAATTTACGGCAGTTATCGTTCGTAATGAAAAAATTTCTCTTGTTACAACATAAAATGTTGCCGGTAAACTACCCTTTTCCCGTAACCGATCTTTACCAAAATCAATAGGCCTTGAGTACTCTACAATTCAGGGATGCATGCAAAACATTATTTGATTCCGTTTGAATGTGCGGCAGTTATCGTTCGTCATAGAAACAATTACTCTTGTTAAAACATAAAATGTGGCCAGTAAACTACCTCTTTCCCTTCACCGATCTTCACCAAAATCAATAGGCCTTCATTCCTTTACAATTCAGGAACGTACAAAAAAAAATATTTGATTCTGTTTTAATGTGCGGCAGTTATCGTTCGTCATAAAGAAAATGTCTCTTGTTAAAACACAAAATGTTGCCGGTAAACTACCACTTTCCCTTAACCGATCTTCACTAAAATAAACAGACCTTGAGCACTTAACAATTCAGGAACGTATGCAAACAAATATTTGATTATGTTTAAATGTGGGGCAGTTATCGTTCGTCATAGAAACAATTACTCTTGTTAAAACATTAAAGGTGGCAGGTAAACTACCCCTTTCCCTTAATAAATAAGCCTTGAGTCCTGTACAACTCAGGCACATACGTAAATAATTGTTTGATTCTGTTTGATTTTACGGCAGTTATCGTTCTTCATGGAAAACGTTCTCTTGTTACAACATAAAATGTTGCAGGTAAACTACCCCTTTCCCTTAACCGATCTTCACCAAAATCAACACAGTTTGAGTTCTCTATAATTCAGGAAGGTATGCAGAAAGGTATTTGATTCTGTTTGAATTTACGGCAGTTATCGTTCGGCATAGAAAAAATTACCCTTGTTAAAACATAAAATGTTGCTGGTAAACTACCCCTTTCCCTTAACTGATCTTCACAGAAAACAACAGGTCTTGAGAACTCTACAATTCAGGGCTGTATGTAAAAAATTATTTTATTCTGTTTGAATTTGCGGCTCTTATCGTTTGCCATAGAAAACAATCTACACACAGACAGACACACAGATAGACACACAGACACTTTTCGAAAGATGACGTATTTCATGTTTTGAGGGTAGTACAATCAGAATCTGCAATTATCTTGAACACGATTTTTTTTACCATCACCATACTTCCATTTCCTTATGGAACAAGGAAGTAAAAATAAGTTCCTGTAGAATAAGAGTGTGGATACGCATGCCAAGTTTTCCGAAAATCGGTTAATGCGTTCGAACGTTATCGTGAGAGATATCACATATAGGTAGACAAACAAATGCCAAAAGGTCGTGTTATAACTGAGAACTCGCTTCTGTTGTTCAATAAGGCTTTATCTGTAGCACCTCACCGATTATAAATTAAAGTAAGAAACAGAAGCCCATCACTTCTAGTGACATTATTTTTGTTAGGTACGCTACGTGTACGTATATATATTATTTTTGCTCTACATCATTCGTTACATTTTGTTGAGACTTGCAGAGGTCACGCGAACTCCACATTTGTCTTCATTTTACTTTATTTTATTAACTAAAGCAAGTAGTTCAACTCAGTAATTGGATATTTTCTATTTTAGTACCGTCTTATTGATATTTTCGACAACAGTAGTGACCTCCGTTTGCTTCCTGTATACTCTATATAAAGGCGTTATTACATTGGTAATACATTCTACAAAGTATTGACTAGGTCAGACCTACTTAACAAACCTCAGTAGCTTGATGGTTTGTCAGAAAATGTTTCACTGTAGATGAAAGAATAAAACGTATCGTAACAGTGTGTGTGTGTGTGTGTGTGTGTGTGTGTGTGTGTGTGTGTGTGTGTGTGTGTGTGTGTGTGTGTGTGTGTGCTCTATGTGTAAGAGAAAAAGAGAGAGAGTAACTGTTGCACCCCAGTTACTCTATCCAGAGTTCTGTAAACGTAATTCAATGTATTTTCTATTTCACGTGAGGGTAAACTCGCTTAGACTTGTAAATCAGCATGATGTAAAGATGTTCTTCCCCTTGTGTTTAACATGTCAATGCAGCTTTATGAACATTTCTCTTGTGTGAATATCATTCGTAATCTTATGTTGTGGTTGTCTATAAGCATTGCGAAGTGCGTAGCACCACTTTCTACTACCATTGTCCTTTACTAATGCTTATTTTTCTTAACTTTTTTATTTTTTTATTTATAACAGCAGTGAGAAATTACAGTAAATTTAGTGTGAAATCACAATAAATGCCTGGTTTAAGAATTACTGCATTTCGATTTTCCAATATGTTGGCCAGAAAAAAATTATAATTTTTTTATCCTATTGGTATCAAATTAATATAAATAATGGAAAATAAAACTCATCTTAATGTAATTGTGAATAATGTTATTTTCTTCTGCAGAAATGCATACCATAGTTTTCTGTTTGTTTTTGAGAAGAAAATAGACCTATCAGCAAAGATAAAAGCTTCCGTATGTTACGAACGAACATAATGCTGGAAACACTTGGTTGGTTTCTCTTTCAGTTTTTTTTTTTTTAATGTAAGACCACAACTTTCCTCTTGGTCGACTTATCCATTAAAATAGGTTGGAACCAACACTTGATCCGACGTAGATGACCAATAATTCAACAATTAACGTGACGCATAATGTAACAACTGCATTCTAATTAATGATTTTGCGTTCATAGTTACAAAATGTACACAGATGTAAATTTTGTTTCCAGTTTATACTTCGAAACCGACCAACAGATACGGGCAAGATTTTCCGCGGTGTAAGGAAACGCACATGGAAAACGTTACCATTTACTTCAAAGAATTTCTAACCACTTTTATCGCTTATAACATCCGCATGAAAAATCGAGTGTAGCCTAGGTTGGGTGCAATCTGACTTCTAATTTACTGAAGACTGACTGACTGACTGAGAATACGATATGCAAAAAATAACACTTAAAAGTTTACTTTGAAACTGCTTTTCACCGTTGGGTTACATGCTGTCATAGAAAGATAGCCTGAGATGTTTAACCCTGAGCATTGTTTCATAAGACTTGTAGGAATTCTTGTCTGTTTTAATAGTTATACTCCAGCTCTCAGTAACGGTTTTAGGAGTGATAAAATTTTTGCAAAACAAATATGCCAAACTTCATCAATGAGCACACCGTGCCCCACAAGCGGCTGTTTACCGCCTTCCGGATACGTGTACTTTTACAACTAAAGATTATAGAAAAGATTGCGCGCGAGAACAAAAGACTATCACGATCGCGTGTGTAATCTTCGTGTGAAGCGCCTGCTACGTGTGCCACTGTTATAAATTAAGTGATGATACAAACAATTGCGTGAACAGTTGCGTTCTTCTCTTTCACTTTCCCACTCTCACTCTTGTCTGAAAGTAACGGATGGTTAAAACGGTTTAGCTAATTGCAGAATGAAAAATACGCCTATAGCGGTAGGAGTTCAAACAACTAAATAATTTTATAATTTCCACTGCTGAGTAGTCTGCGATGTTATCACCATTTAACGTGATGCTGACACTACGGTTGAATTATTTAATGATCTGTTTTATTTGTTGAAATCCAGAAATATTGGTTATGTAATAATGAATGAACATACTCGCCAGCTTTTTTATACGTAATATTTTCCGTTTATGTCGTGTATCATCTCTGTAATACATAAACAAAAACGTACAAAAGTTAGTGTTAAATTTAAATTACATACTATCAAGGACTAAATTGATTTTACATCCTGTTCTCCGTTCTCTAAAATAATCGGAATTCTTTCATAATTGTCCGCTGACTATCATTTTGATTAGTGTGTATACACGCGTAAGCCTATTACCATATCAAGAGAATTATGTTTATCCAATAAATATCATGAACAAGTAATTTCTGCCACAACGTGGCAACTTACTTAAATTTTGATGTAAAATATTGACTATTTTAATTTTTGATTTCTGAATCATTGCTTGTCTTTAATATTTCCTCCGTTGCTTTCTTTGGGTTAAATCAAACACAAAAAAAACGAAACGCATTAATGACAAAGAGGTTTGTACAGGTATTAAAACTAGACAGTACTTAGTAATCGGTAAGTAATTGGAATTGACTAGGTATTGTCTACAGAACTAAAAATAAAAAATATTTTTACTTCTAATCCAAACTTAATTGGGAGTACACCATAAAACATCTCCATAGATATTGTAGCATGACAGATAATCCACTAAGTAATAATTCCAATATGATCATAAATACATTTAAATTACAAATAACTCAGAAGAACATTCAAATGAAAATAATTAAACATCAAAGAAAAATACCACCATAAAGGAAAAAAGTAATTAAATCATAAAAACGCAACAAATAAGTGCAAGAAAATAAAAATCCGAAGAAACTAAAATAATATCAGGATAATACCCAGGTAGGTTAGGAGTAGGTAATAAAGAAGATACCCCGAACCAATCAACGGACAAAATGAAACCAAATTACCTTGGAAAACCCAAGAAGGAAGAAGAGAATAAAAGAAGATGTAGGATGGGAGAACTACGAGGAATACCCATGATAAACCTATTAATAACAATAACAAACCCCGAACCAAATTTTAATGTCACCCAAAGAAAGTATAACACCCCTAAACCTCAAAGAAATGTAAAATAATTATAAACAAAAGTGTTTAGTAGTGTGAATAGAAGTGCACCAACTAAAGTTATTATATAATAAAATAAACAAATCTTCACAGTCCATAACTAAAGGTTCGGTCTTAGAATATTGTAGAACTCAAATATAACTCAGACCCAACAGTGTAAGTGAACCAGTGCAAGTGATTTAAATATAATAAACTTCAAGTAAAGGTGTAACTGTTACTTGAACTATGTGCTATTACATAACTTTTATATTTTATATAAATACAGAGGTGACATGTCATGAAATATTGTTGTGAAAATATTTCTAATGTTTCATAGAAGAGGCCACTTTTTATCAAAAAACATTCATAGAAATGTAAATGATAAAGAGAGCAGGTGGGGTAATAATTACTGTGACAGGGGATTAAATTATAATACACCATATAAACAGAAAGAACTGCAATTAACTTAAGTTTAACAAAAAATAAAAAATTTAAATGGCTAATTATATTTGTATTTAAAGCCAATGAACTCCACCTTTCAAAGTGGTAATAGAATAAGAATTATAATTAGTATAAGAATGTTTATTAATATAACAGTGTTCATACAGCCTAAAATGTTTCTGTATGTATACTATACCAGTTTATAAAATGTTTGTTATGTATTTTTAAAAATAGTTCAAACTAAAATGTCTAACTTTAAAGACTAGAAATTAATTTTCAATATTGTTTTTGTATTATGAGCATGAATTCATTGCTACATGTACCAATAGTTATATAAGGAAATTTTATTTAATATTGTGTTAACTTTAGAAAGTCAGAAGGGGTATAGAAATAACATTATTTGAAAAACAGTATATGTAAAATAATAAAATCTAGGCCAAAATAAGGAATTCCAAATAACATTATAATTGAGTAAGGAAGTTTAATAAACCAATTAAACTAATGAGATTTATATAAGGTGAACCAATCACCAACTACTATAACTGAAACCATACTTTAAAAGAATAATATAAAAAGATGTATAAAATTATTAAAAAATTTCAAAATGTAATACCTAACTATTTCAGAGGAGGAATAAATTCATGAATTATAACTAAAAGAATGATCAATTGATAAATTTGTAAGAAATTAAGGAAAGGTAAAGATTTATATCAATCTGAAATTTATTATAATCATATTTATAACACATAAGATGGCTAAAATTTTGGACAAGAACAGGAAGCAGATATTGAGCCTATATTTCCAAAATGACAGAAATATAGCAATTTTAACAAAAAACTTTATAAAGATGGACTATTGTATGTCAAATTAAGCAGAAGGGGTTAAAGAAACCAAATATGTAATTACTAGTTCACGAAAGTAATCAATAACCAAAAAATATTCTGAAAATAATGTATTTTATAATCACATGGAGAGGAAGTGATTTATATTTGAAACAATACTTTTCTAATATTAACTTGGCAAGATATGTCAGGAGACGAAGGAAGTAAAACAGTTCTTAATTAACATTCGAAGCGAACGGTTGATTTTAGATCGGGCTAAGAACCTATATAGCGTATATGTTAATGGCGTACAAAGGTTAAAATATCAAGCTGTGAAAAACGAGAGTTACCGAAAGTGGTATATTAAACATATAATCAGTGCACAACACCACCACAAACAGTGAAAACAAACAATACGTAACCGAATACAAGTGAAATAAACTAATAAAACTATCAAACATTAATAATTCACATTACAACGAACTTCACGATTTTTCGCCACACACAGACAAAAGTGAACACACCAAATACAACACATTTAAAGCCAGTGAACACAGAACACTTAACCAGGACACCTAAAATAACACAATAGACATTATCCAATATTACGGAGACAAGGAAGCAGTTGAGAAGGCAAATTTATTGTCAGAAATTCCAATCACACCTTTCTCGGTTTACTTCAACAAGGAGGCGAGCAGCCATTTTGGAACTCCCAGCATGCAAAGTGTCCGCCAGCAAAGATTCATCGCCACTGCATTGGTTTGACAAATTCAATTTTATAAACATTATATATCATAAATAACTTTGTCATTTATTAATTATTAAGATTTATTTTGTTAATGTTATACTTTCTATACTTGCCCCTTCTCTGACTATTATAATTATAACCGTTAAAATCGCCAATCGATTAGTGAAGTGAGACAATCTTATTAACTCCAGATTTCTTTACAGTTAACCAGAAGTGAATATATTGACATAAAAAACTTACAGAATTTTAAATTTTCGACGAAACCACATAACAAGAATTATTTATTAATTATTTAAACAATAAACAAACATCAAAATTTTTTTGAAAAAAAAATTTTTTTTTTTTAATTAAATTAAAATTTTTTTTTGTACAGTACAGAAATATTTATTTGTAACTGCATAAACAGGTCTGTTACAATATACACAAGCTTTCAGTTCGGACAGCTTTTTCATTGCTACACTATACGTTTCTAATTATTATTACTCTAGACATTTTTATCATTACTCTAGTATAAACTTTTTCTACTTTGTACTGGAATCGTTTTTAATTAAACGATGGGAGGTGCTTGTATAAACTAATCAAAACTATATCAATTGTTTTATGCATTGATCCAAAAAAACGTGTAGTTATAAATGGCGCAAACTTGTAAATAAATGTGTTCATGCATTACTGAAAAATTATTGTTAAATTACAAGTAGGCCTACTTTGTTTAATCCATAGGGATGGATTAAGGATGTGACCGAAACCAACCTAAGGAGCGGAGTCAAATAACATACGATTGGCTGTAATTCAGGTGTGCTACACGTGGGTTGCAAACTTGAGCTGCACGCGACTCAAACTCCATTGGTTGAGTGTTGCTGTCTTCCTTTCTTCTGGTTTTCGAGTATCGAGTGACAGTACCCAGTGCTTTCTAGAATACCAGTTTTATTTACTCAGATTTTGCAGTGTGATCTGTAACTACTCAATTGGTCTACATGTTTGGCACAGACGTTTTAGGTTTTTTATACTCCTTTGCTTCATTACCCCTTATTATTTATTACATTCCAGTCGTAAATATAAGGTATTTACTATTTTAAATGTAAAAACTATAATAGATGTGATCGGAGCCTTTCAACAAGGGACATGATTTTCGTTTTCAGTTCTAAAGTCTTCGTAGTTTATGTTCTTTGCAGCCCTTATCCATCCTCTAGATTTCCCTTTACAGGGCGTTTTCATACTCAGCGTAAAGTCCTGCATTTTCTATGATAGTGCTTATAACTGTTTCAGTACCAATTCGCATCTCAAATCTGAATTGAGATTTCCATTCTCATAAAAACGACTTCTAAATATTAACCCTATATTAAACTACCGTTAAAATCCAATATGACGAGCATGTCCTCATAAAGACTGTTCATAAATTTTATATGGTGAAAGATGTATATCTTTGTATCATATATTACCCATAATTTCCTCTATAATTGTTAAAAAGTTTTTAACGGCGCGCGTTAATTTTTAATGATCACAAAGTGTAATTGTCATAAGTTTAAATAGGCAATCGTGTACGTAATGCTCTAAATACTACGTTTATTGTGAAAGGTGGTCTTCATAAAACATGAAGGTATAATAACGCTGAAACGAAAAAGTTGCAACAAACGAAAAGGTTGCAAAAGTTTTCACAGAATAGGCGCCAAATGAGTAAACGGTGAGCATTGAATTTTGCCACGTGTAGCAGCCTTTCTCAAAAAACTTGTTTGAATTATGGAGGTATGCCATTTTATACAGTAATTGTCTGCTGAGGAAATAATTGGAAATTGATAGAATTATACTATATAAGAGTTGGTAACAATTCTAATTATTTACTACTTAAGTTTACAACAAACTATGCGAAATCTCGCTAGTCTCAGTTAACACGTAACTTTATTAATCCAAACAAACTGTCTTTTATAACAATTGCAGCCAATTTTGTATGTAATATCTAATATTTGATGTGTTAATTCCACACACAATACAGTTTTCCGGTAAAACGGACAAGTCATAAGCGTCATATCGTGGCTACTTAATGTCAACGGCCACTGCATATACTCACGTTTGTTACTATAAACGTAAATTACTATACAAAATGCCGTAGTAAAAACTGCAGGCGTACTTTAGGAACTACACTTGGAAATTTTGCAAAAATCGGTCACGATCACAGTACATGCATAGAACCACTGCAGAGCGTTAATCACACAGACGTCGTTAACACTGAATGTTAATCTGCAATTACACATTGTATGTGTGTGTGTGCGCGCGCGAAATTGATTTTTATGCAATACGTGGATACAAGTGTAGTGATATAGACTACATGTTTCCGTCCGGATGTTAGTACTCCACGTATTAACACGCATTTGTCTTTGTGCGTTATACCATAATTTATTATTATAAGCTACAGGTTTTGACTGTGAAGCGTTATATTTTGCGCAATGACTGAGTAGGCATAATATTTTCTGAATACATTAAATTGTTCAATTAATTTAACTTTACACATTAAAACAATGTAAAGTAAATGCGATTATTTAAGTATGGAAACTAATTATGATGATTATTTAAATTCTTTTGTGCTCGTTGGCTGGGAACACAGAAAACAGAAATGTTTCATTAATTCGTGTGAAATAATTGATTAATATTTTTCTGTAAGTGTATCGTGCGAACTACAACGATTCACATTATTAATGTGATTTATGTTGTCGCACTTCCTATCTTCAGTTTAATTTGCCTCCGACAGGCCAATGAACTCGCTTTTCCATCTATTTCCGCGTGGTTCTATTACCTTTTATGTCCTTCAAGACCAGGCGTTTACTTTTATAGTCACCCACTGTATCTTGTGTTACAATAAAGTAAAAACTGTGGTGGGGACAAGTAGAGAACATAGTTGGTGGAAGCAACTGGAACAGCTTTCCACTTTTAAATATTTTGGCAGCTTACTGAGGTTATATGCAAGATGCACAGGAGAAGTCAGAAACAAAACTGAAAATGGAAAAGCAATGTTCAACATATTAGTAAATTTACTGATTGCAAAAAGATTACCATTTAGTTTGAAAAAGAGGTTTGCAAACTGTAATATCTGGAGCATGAGGAGAGTTGATCTGAAGAACAGTCATGGACCTAGATAGCTGAAGGACAAGACAACATACTTTTGCGATTATTTTACCTGTAAATAGACGGTATTGAAGGAGTGCTGTGTCTTTATATTTAAATTTATTATAGATTCATTTTCCCATTTTAACTAAACTTTGAATCCTTGCTCCTTCATTTTATCGAATTAACGCTATTCCTTCAGTTCATCGAATTGCCTTTTTTTCTATTGACACGCCAACGTAAAAAGTCAAAGAAGACAATGCAACGTTTCTGGGTCAAAGCAAAAATATGAGTAGTATATAAGTAATACATTACATACTCTAAGGGGCGTGCCCACGATTGGCCAAAAAAGATCACATGCAAAGAGGTGAAATTATTGGCCTTAGAAATGGATACAACAGATGCCGAGATGAAAATATCCTGGACAAACTTGTTTACAGCGTTAAGTCGCCAAGTCGCCCGCAGATTTGTAGTAACGTGAGCGTTGTGTCCTGCAGTACGATATGAAGTGAATACTTATTAGCGACTGTTGGTATTATTCAGTTTATAGACATAGCCTATGCGAATTTTGAATTGTATTTCAGATTGCCATCGCCCAAGTATTGTGCTCAGCTTTTTAAACACACTCGTGCATTCGGTCTACACATTGATAAAACCTACCTTGTACTTAACGTAAGCTGTAATTGCAAATTTCCGATTCTACTGCATATAAGGAAGCTTTAATAGCAATTTCAACGATTTTTACTTCCATATTCCGTAAGGAAATGGAAGTGTGGTGATCATGAAGAAAATCGTGTTCGAGATAAGGGCAGATTCTGATTGTACTACCCTCAAAACTTGAAGAAAAGTCATTTTCCGAAAAGTGTCTGTGTGTCTATATCTGTGTGTCTGTGTCTGTGTCTGTGTGTAGAATTTTTCTATGGCGAACGATAACTATCGCAGATTCAAACAGAATCAAATAATGTTTTGCATATGTGCCCGAGTTGTAGAGGACACAAGGCCTATTGATTTTGGTAAAGATCGGTTAAGGAGAAGGGTAGTTTACCTGCAACGTTTTACGTTTTAACAAGAGTGAAGTGCTTAATTTTTATAAGTAAAGTATCCTGAAAAGAAGGTCATAATAATCCACTGAAGAAAGGTAGAGGAATGAATATATATTACCCTTAATAGAATGAAAAAAGTAGTTGAAGGGGAGGGGATAATTTTACTTCCATGTTCCATAAGGAAATGGAAGTATGGTCATGGCGAAAAAAATCGTGTTCGAGATAACGGCAGATTCTGATTGTACTACCATCAAAACATGAAACAGTAGTTTTTCGAAATGTGTGTGTGTGTGTGTGTGTGTGTGTGCGTGCGTGCGTGCGTGCGTGCGTGCGTGCGTGCGTGCGTGCGTGCGTGTGTGTGTGTGTGTGTGTGTGTGTGTGTGTGTGTGTGTGTGTGTGTGTGTGTGTGTGTGTGTGTGTGTGTGTGTGTGTGTGTGTGTGTGTGTGTGTGTGTGTGTGTGTGTGTGTGTGTGTGTGTGTGTGTGTGTGTGTGTGTGTGTGTGTGTGTGTGTGTAATGGCAAACGATAACAGCCGCAAATTCAAACAGAATCAAATAATTTTTTGCAGACAGTCCTGAATTGTAAAGGACTCAAGGTCTATTGTTTTTGGTGAAGATCGGTTAAGGGAAAGGGGTAGTTTACCTGCAACGTTTTATGTTTTAACAAGAGTAAAGTGCTTAATTTTGATAAATAGAGTATCCCGAAAATAAGGTCATAATAATCCACTGTAGAAAGGTAGATGAAATATCTATAAATGAAAAGGGTAGTTGAAGGGGAGGGGGTAATTTTTTTTATAAATTAAAATGGTAGTTGATGGAGGAGGTAAATTTTTATAAGTTTTATGTGTGTACTACGCTATTGACAACAAAGAAGTAGTTTCTATGGAAACATTTCATTTCACTTTAACAAAATTCTATATTTTTCATTTTAATTTAAATCACGTATGAGTGAAAATATATCGTTCCTGGCAGGCAAGCATATCTCAATTATGTAATGTTTACTTTTCCAAAGTTTTATTATTGTGATTACCGCAATAAAAAGGCCGGCAGGACACACACACACACACACACACACACACACACACATACAAAATTCGCGTTATTCTGGCCTCACTCATGTTTATTTTATTATGTTTGCACGCTTTTTAAATGGAAAGTGCCGAAACCTACACCAACACAACGCGTGCAAGACGAAAAGGTGGACATCGATTTTCTTCCTGTGGATCGCTGGGCAGTGTTGTTGTATTAAAGCAATTAATACAATCTGTGTACTTATTTCTATTATGATATGAGAATTATAAAATAATATGTGCATGTGTGTATGTATGAAAAATATATAAATATTTTTCTCCTTTGGAAAATTATTTGCCCCTCCTTGAAAATATTTTGACGTCCCTGATGGCTAGTTATTTACTAGCCTGTGTGGACTATAGCGTTATGACATGGATCAGAATGGTTGGTGTTAAACAGGAGACACAAACGTATTAAGGAAGAAATGTTTTGCTGAGAAATTTATAATTATACGGGTGAACAGAATAGTCGTTCAGGAAATCAGAAGACAAATGGAAAGAAAGAAATCAAGACTCGATTTTAAAAAAGAAAAATGACTAATATAGTATTGACAGGAAAGACTTTGATAACACTATAGACATCCCTCGGCCTCTCGCAGCGAGAGTCCAATTTCATTACAGGAATCAGATCGCAGCTACCTCTTCGTTCGACCTACATACATTTTATCCAAAAGTACAGCCCTTCCTCACGAAGGTTGAGGATAGTCTTAATCCACCTGACATGGTGGTACCATTTTAGTTGATACGTAATTTTTTCAGAACTCAAGCATCCACTTATTTAATTAATATTTAAATGATTTAAATATAAATTTTAGGACATGGAAGTCATGTATGATTTTCCATACCGATATTTTGTATTTATGTTATAAATTTATTCGACCGACAACTTAAAAATTTCAACAAAATATTAACAATTGATATCGTTCCATGCTAATTAACCACGGATAAGTAAACAAAATAATTTTTTGTTTTCAGAAATTCACAGAAAACAAACGCTGGGCGGTATTCGCTTTCTTTCGCGTTGTTTAAATAAAAGATAATTTAGTCAAATTAATTCTTTATTTTTAAAATAACAACTAGGACAATTCGTATTTCGATGATCTTTCACAGCGTTTTTACCAAAAGCATGCTGATATTCTTGGTTTCGTTCTGAGCGTAACATTAAAAATAATTTTATATTTAATTGAAACATGGAAATCATGTATGGTTCTCCGTAACGATTTTTTAAACTCATAACGACATGTCACAAGAGTGTTCAACTGCAGTATATATTTGAGTTTCTTTTACATAATGCATTGACATAATTTTTATGCCACGCGTAGTTTATTTTTAAAAAATTTTCGTTGCTGGCATTTTATGTAATCAACTCACATACAGTACTTCAGACAGGCGGGGACAACATTTCACATTACTTTGACGGCAACAACAAGGTTACTTACTCCGTCTAAGCGTCACCCAACTTGGAGGATTAACGTAATATGACTATATGCGGTCAAAGCAAATTCGCCTCCTTAAACTATTTTTAAATAGTTTGTACTATATCTCTAAGAATGTCTTCCATATATTCAATAATGTTCATTTGTATATAGACGCCTTTTTAGCGATTTCTGTAAGAATAGATTGTTCCAATCATCGTTCAAAGCACGTAGTTTAAATTTACTGAATTCAAGTAGTAATTTTTCGCTAGCTCTTCATAATCAATTAATAGTTTTCAGTTTCAAGCCAAAAAAAAATAGATACCTCCCTTCCCTATTTTATCTGTACGCTTTATTCAGCACGTCAAGTGATATTTATTTTTAATGAAGAAAGTTGTGTTAGTGGTTGAAATCACAAGCAGAATGATCGCTGTTGCACACCACTATATAAAACTTATCCCGATTAGCGCTTTCAAGCTTCACAGCTCATCGTCAGATCGGAATTGGAGCACAGCAATTCCGATCTGACGATGAGCTGTGAAGCTTGAAAGCGCTAATCGGGATAATTTTTATATAGTGGTGTGCAACAGCGATCATTCTGCTTGTGATATTTATTTGTTGATTGTACGTTTCTTACACAAAAAACGTTCCATTACATATAATCACGAGTAACGATTATGTTGGTTACTGAAAAACTTTTTTGTTCTTTATTTACCAACCAACAAAAACAATTATTATCTACAGGAATGAATTGCTTAGCATACATTATTGGAAGGATTAGAATCAGAATCGCTCACAAATGTCACACGTAAACGTGTGGTCGCCGCGATGATGCAGGAGCTTTGTTCACCCCTGCACACGCGCGCTATTGTCCTAGTTTCTGTAAAGATAACCCATAAAGTGGAGCACTACTGTTTAACTTGCACAACTCAACCTGGAAAGTTACTGTCTGTATTGAGACGTTCATTTGTGTGCAATCGATAAGCTTTCGTACTGTACTGCACCTTGCAGAAATATATGCGTTTCTTTCTCTGTCTACCTACACCCTCTGTACACTATGTTATTACGTTCACTGCCTCTCTTCCTTCTTCCTTTCAAGTGTGCGCCCACTACGCGCGCGCACACACACACACACACACACACACAAACTTGTTCATACCCATTGTTTTGTATTAAATTAACTGAATATTTTAACAAAATATTACGTGTTTTAAGGTAATAACATGGAGTCCTACACGTTGAGAAGTACTGATTAACAAGGAACTTTTCATTCTCTGTTGCGCGGAAACGAACACATGAGGTTTACAATTCGCTTCGGGTCACGTTTTGCATATAGAACTTGTGTTACATAAAGGTTACCATTTTTTTATTCAATTTGTATTTTATTCTATTTCAAATGTTTTGTCTAACTTATGTCATAAAGAGAGGGAGTTACCCCCCCTCCCGTTGACTTCTTGCGCCAACACCATTGATCAGCAGTTCCTAAATAATGTTGTGTGCCGAATGTTATGCATGACTAGTACAGGTGTAGACCTACGTATGCCATTTGCACACATCTGAAGTGCAGAAGTTGTTCTATAGGCTGAAGTCCAGGAAAACTAGAATTTTAATTTAGTCTGACGTAGCCTATACTATAGTATTTAGTTTAGTAATACTCTAATTCACGTACGCGCGCAAAATCTGCACTAAGACACCCATAATTAGAAATGAACGAATTTTTAGCGTTTAGGTGAGACTACACATAGCGCCTATGTGTCATTTTTACATTACACATATTGTATAACTTTATGCTCAAGTAATCTTTGTATTCCTTAACTGGTAAAATTAAATACGAAATGGATTGGTGATATCGTGAACCTTGTGGTGCTTAAACTAATTGGGGTAGTTGGTTTAGGCCCAACACAGGTATCGTTCTTTAATACAGGTACATCTAGGTCCCCGTCACATATCTCAGCATCAGTATATTCAGAAAAATATTTCAGTATATTCGTTTCAGGCTCTTCAAATGTCTTTCTGTCAACACAATATATGTGATTTACTGAAACGTAAGTTTCTAAGCTTGTACTTATATACTAGAAAGTCGTTTCGTCATTCAAAAAAATCTACATTTTAAATGGTTTTCCTCTGCATGAAATTTATTAAGGTCTGATCATACATTTAAGTTCAACCACAGTTGCCAGTCAACGAGTGTATTATCGTATTTAAAACACGTCAGTTTTATTGTGTCTGTCCATATTAATCATTTGTTCATTTTGGCAAAAAGGTTGTAAGTTATAGAAGCATTTAGAATACTTTAAGTAGTGTATTGTTACGACGGTCTCTACTTATCGTCGTAGGTACAGTGGAAAACAAAATACAAGACACCAGTTAAGTCACTAATCACCAGCTTTAATTATCACAATTAAACAGTTTGTACTCAACAAGATAGTCTCTTACAACAAATCAAAATAAAAATTGTTCTCAAGCAATAATAATGTTAACGAATATGGTACAGAATTGTATTACAATTGTCCCGCACAGTTATAAAACATATAACACTTCGCCAATTGCTTCGAACCGCACTGTGTAAATCGCACGACAATAACTGAACTAAGCGCCGCTGAATGCCTGTATTTATTCCGCGGTGAATTACGAGAATATTCCATATTACGCGTCATGAACGCTACTAGAAAACACCAGAACGTAATTGATTGCAGCCTTGCACACAGCGCACGAGGACTGGTGAAATCTGGATCAGTCTCGGACGCGTGACAAGTGTCACGTAATTGTCCATCTCAGTAGCAGCAATAAGTACGCACACACACATTGAAGCTGGAAGAACCGAGAAACACGTAGAATGTTCTGTAGTGGTGTAACATTTTTCCGCATAACGTAACACTTTTTCCGCATAACGTAACACTTTTTCCGCATAACGTAACACTTTTTCCGCATAACGTAACACTTTTTCCGCATTACGTAACAGTATGATATACAAGAGTCATAGGCTATCATTTGTTGTCTGGTTTACTCATCGATGTAACTATATGGATCGCGTGCTGCATTCACTGAATTCGGTCCGACCGCTGCACCAGTGGTGGGCAAGAACACTGCGTATCCTATATGCTGTACTTGTACAAAGTCTGACTTTTCTACTTTGTTATAGCTTTTGTTGTTTTAGCGGACCATATTTTGCGTTAAATGGTATAGCTATGTAATTTTTTAACAATTAATGATTCCAAAGTGGGAGGTTTTTAATAAGTTCTTTTCCAAAATATACACTTTTTTTTTCACTGTAAGATTTCAGTATTCTGTCACATTATTTCAGTTTATCGCTAAGTTCTGTTGCGTTCATAAATACTAATTTATGAACATTTAATGTTGAAGCCATACGAATAAAGTTAAGAATAAGGAGAACAAAGAATAAAAGACGTGAGCCGTAAACTTTAAAACGTTTATTGCGTAAAAGAAGGTGGCGTGTACGCTGGCCATGGTCGTTAAAGTGTTCAATTAGCAATGCTAATTTACATTAAAATGTTTTATTTTATTTTATTAGCTACATATTAACTGTATAAAAATTGTTTACATTAAACATTGCTAAATAATACAAATTGATTTAACTTTTGGCGGACACCAAGCTTAGAGAAGGTAGCTGCAGCGGTTCTTTCCTTAGCAATATCATAGCACAAGATTTTATAAAATAATGTCGCTATTAATTTGATGAGTTACATTTAATGGCTGTTTTAAGAAAAATTATTGTTTGAAATATGTTTTCTAAACACTGTGCCGGCACGTTTTTGCAAGCTGATATAATCGTTTTTTGGTATTAATTTTACCGTCAGATATAATCAATAAATTACACATACATTTTACAAAACGTCTGATGCGCTCTAATTAATTTTCCGCTTGACACAAAGTCGTAAAATGATTGTAAACGCTCAAGTTATTGTCATCAGTAAATGAATGCACTCTTCACACCTTAACTTTAAAATAATTTTTTTTACAATAGGCTAATGCCACACAGATAATACAGAATGTTATTCTTATAGTATGACCTAACGTCTTTAACCATATTCATAATACCCTTAAATTTTTTAATTTCTTCAATATTCGTTTCATTGAAATCTTTCTCTACATCTAAAAAACTCATTATTGAAGTTTGGTTAATGAAATCAAAATCTAAACAATTATTTTTGTTAGATCTTCATAAGCACAAATTTTCAGTAGAACTGTCTCAAATGTAATAATTTTAAGGTGTCAAAACAAGTGCATTACTGACTGAATGAATCGTTTAGTACACGTGTTACCTTAGCGCCAAGTACTTTATTGTCCACCATTGTGTATGAAGCTGTACGTGCTTCGGACCGTTTTCTGCCGTTCACTTTGCCTGTCAGCACGCGATCCATATAGGAGACATCGATGGGTTTACTTACCATAATATCTGTGTTTAATTCAGTGAGGTCTTAGTTTCATATACGTTATCTGCTATACATACATTTCAGCACTATGATGTATTACTCATAACCCATGTATTTATACAATCGTTTCTTGTAGCTTCATATAATACATTATGCCAAAGGTAAATAAATGTATTTTTGTATACATATGGTGTGATCTCATCAGCTAAACATAAACAGGTGTTGTTCACATAGAATGAAATCTATAGAATGTAAATCAACTGAAATGCTAAGCATGAAGAACAACGTTCATAATTATGAAGAACATTTTAACACAAGTTTTGAAACATATATCATACGTAGACGCGCGTACGTTCATCTGAAGCAATAAGTGTATAGTACTGAAGTTTGCTATCATATCGGAGACACGTGCTGCAAGTGTATATTGATCCCTGGCAGTAAGCAAGTCGCCTAGCGCACAGTACAACATATTACAACCCACTTCGGTATCTGGGTTATGCTGGATTCAGAACAGGGTTGCATAAATTGTACTACGCTTTGTTGACCCCATTCCTAAGACAAATGTGTTACTGAATGGTATCCTATTCTATTACAGTTTTAGACTTTGTTCAATACAGCCCACGCAAAGGTAAAACACAATGTTTTATCTTACACGCCTCAATTTATGAGTGTACGTATTTTTGGTTATAAAAAGGCGCGCGCGCGCACGCACGCATGTGCATAACAATAATGTTCTGTAATGTTACGATAATATTGTTAATCCCCTTCCATAAGTGCAATGGTTTACACTCACGCGCGCCTACCCACGCACTAGGATAGAAGTTAAAAACTTATCCGCTCGTATTAAGAAATTGTTTTCCTTTAACATTTAGGTATCAATTAACTCGTTGTAAATTAATTTTTTGTAAAAAAATTTTTCGTGAAACGTCAACGTTGGGGGGACTGAACATTTGGACAACCTGAAAGACAGCGACGAAGAGCACTAAACTCTTCTAGCCTGTTTAGTGATAATGGACAATTAGAGTATAGTGCTAGGCTGTGCATACTTAAAATGCATGAGTAAGGTATAATCTAATATTTTAGAGAAACGTTTATGAGATGATAGCTAGGGAAAGGTAGGCAAGAAATAAACATAGGAATAGATAGCCACGTAATAGGTTTGAAATGAATCAGTCACTTAAACAGAGCATAATCACGACAACGAACAATTTCAGAATATATTCTAATCGTTGCAGACGTTATTTCATGACAAATTTAAAACGGCGCCAAGAAGAATCGAAACTAATCAGTGCTTAGTGAGTGAATATGAGATTTTAAGTATTTATTATTAGGAGAAAATAAATAAATGTTTGGTTTCTTCACCCAGTGTCATGAAAAATAATATAATAGTTAACGAATGAGAAAAGATTTGCTCTCTCTACTCCAAACAGACCAAATTATCTGTTCTGTTTGCAAATAAAAACAATTCCAAACAGTATACAAAGAGAACCATTTATAATGATGGCTTAAGAGATCCATCACAAACTAAAATTTTTAAAGAATGACAATTCTCATTGGTTCGGTGCTGTTTCCGGAGTAAGAATAAGGGTCTAATAAATCGTTTCTAATGAGGTGTTCAAAACACGAATAGATAGTCAATCAGTTTCAGATATGTGGAAAATAGTGTTTACTCTTACACTGCAGAAAAAGGGAGACGAAAACGATTGCGGGAATGACGGAGCACTTTCAGTTGTTGCAGGTTTAGTCGATGTTACGACCGTATATTATAAGATCGGCTAGAGTAGGAATTTATCACCAATGAAGCACAAGGCTAAGTGGATATTAAGCTGAAACATCTAGAACAATACAAATTTTTCAATAAATAGTTACCAGATATTATGATGAGCATAGACTACATAAGTAAATTTAATTACGTTTGGTCGATTTCAGGAAGGCTCGCGATACGCTGATGGTAATACAACTGTGGAACGCGATGAGAAATACAAACAATCCATACATTAATAACAGTTGTAAAATTCCAATGGCGGTTCGTCCCATAAGGGAAACTTGGTCACGTTCCCCCCAAAATTACATAAATTACGTATGAAATTTTGTATAGACTATAGTACAGCGGGGAGCGAAATATTCTAACCTCTACGACAAATCGATATTTTGAGCTTTTGAAATTTACAAGTGATTGGAGGTTATGTTGAAAAATAACTAAAATTTTAGTTTTAAGTGATGTACAATAGAAGTACTATAACGACGTCTGCATTTTTAAATAAATGTTGTAAGCTTTTTTCCAGGTAATCCTTGTTTTCTAATGTATTAGATTTATGTTAACAGAATTTAGAGCAGTCTGTGCATATTAGAATATGAATATAAGGTAATGAAATATTTTCTAGATATAACATTGACTACTTTCTGAAAAAAAAAACTTAAAAACGTAAGCTTAATACCACATAAAATTATAACATCAATAAACCATTAAACCAACATTTTAATTAACTGTTATTTCACTTATGCAACTGTAGATCGCTAGTTTTAAGTTAAAAGAATTTTAACGTTTATATAAATATGAAATGTGAACTGTTGTTCATCTGTGCTGTACGTACAGTGAGCAGTGAGCATATCGGGATTGTTTTATCGGTGAATAATTGATATGTTGTGTGTATCAAAGCTTGTTCATATACGTATAGTATGGATCAAAGCTGTGTATAGTATACGCGGGTGTGGGCAGTGTATTTGTACACCCCTGCAGTAAATAGAGCAAAGGCACTTCTGCCCTACTTTCAAACTGGAACAGATGCAGTATTCTTTCATCTGCATAATACCTAATAAAAAACTAACAGATACTTTCTGATATCAATAATCATAAGCTCAGTTAATACGTTTTTATTCCGCTATTCTTGTTTGCTTTCCTCAAGCACAAAAACAAACGTGAATTCGTGAAAAAAAGTTTTTGTAAAACCTGATACAGTTTGTATTCATTTTTTAAATGTTCGAGTAAAGTGATAATATTTGAGAGAAACGTTTATGAGATAACTGCTAGGGAAAGGTAAGCAAAAAATAAAGACCGGAGTAAATGGCAGCGCAATGGTTTGGAAGGAATCAGTCATTTAAACAAAGAATAATCAAGACACGGACAATTTCAGAATATATTCAAATCGTTACAGACGTTATTTCATTACAAATTTAAAACGGTGCCAACAAGTATCGAAATTAATAAGACGATTTAATTTTTTTTTTTTTTGATACACGAACGTATGACAAACTGCTATTGTTAAAATAATGTAGAACGCTATCCTGTAATAGTAGGTTACTATTCTAAAACACTCCTTCCGAATGTATCATGAATTACGTTAACGTCAGACGCAGAAGTTAAGATGAGTCACCTTAAAGCCGCAGGCGAGTGGTGACAACCCAGGAGGGCCAAAAGACTTGACGAAATTTATAGCTTGGTAGTCATCCACAACCATATCGATGGATTTGTATTTAGTTACTAAGTACGACATCATTTCCGGAGCGGTTGTTGATTTCCGTTGTTGGTTCTTTATAAATAACCTGTGATTTTTAGTTTTTCTGACATGTTTGGATAAACTTCAACTATAAATTCTCTAACCGACATCAAAAAATGTTACAATTATTTGGAAAATAAATTTCACCAATTGTCAAATCAGTGAGGAAAGTACCTTCATCGATTTTAAGAAGCTTATCAGCGTAAGCTTGAGCAGATGAAGCTGCTAGAAGTCGTACTCTCATATTTATTCTTAATGTAATTTTTATAACGTGTTTTCAAAGATCTGAAATCTTAACAGATGCATTCATTTTTTCAGGTTAAAGTCAACCTTGGAAAGATTGGAAGTGTTTGCCGGAAGACATCAGCTGAAACCACAAGAGCTCCTCGTATTAGTTGATTACTCCTGTTTAAGCATTTCAAAGTTCAGTCAAGGGCTTCAATAAATTCCCTGTGTGCCATAATGTATTGTATCACAACTTCGCAAGTTCTTAAAACTTGAGCCTCACCATTAGTTTGCTAATATTGCACATCGGTTCCTGTTTATTAGCTGCGTTTAGGCGTAATTTCACCGTTCATCCACGGGTACAAATTGTAATTCCTCAATATCGTAGTTTTTTCTCTCATATAGTACGCATTTAGCATGCAATACTGACGTCGTTCTATGGCTTGTACGCATAACTGTAATAATGTCTTGGTTCTGATCACTAAGTATAATTTCTAACAATGTAAGTTAAAATATCCTGGACAAAAGTTTAAATCAAGTTCAATTATCTCTTTGAGCTTTGGCAAGTACATCTTCAATCCTGCTCTCACGATATTGAAGTTCCAATCTGCCTTTTCAAAATATCAACGCGTATTGAAATGCATCATAAGATCGCATCATGTGTTTCTGAAATGCAGCTAACCACTTCTCCTTTGGATGATGGTGTCACGTTGATCGAATTCGTCACCTTCTAAAACGATTGCAACTTTGTTTATCTGCGAAGCAGTGACGTTCGTGTTTGTCCACTGGACTTTTATCATCCCTGATAAGTATCTTGTATTCATCCGACAACATGCGTTCAAATGGTTTTGTACCGTGTTTAATAAGGTGACTGTGTTGACAAAACATCCGTTGTAATTTTAACACAATATCACGTTTCAAGTACCACAATATCGGGGATGTAATCGAATCGTTGATCTGCCTCCAGTTTCTCGTCTTCCATAAAGAAAATCTGTAAACTCTTCGGGTTTCGAAAGGTAGCAAAGATCCTGCATTGTGCTACACCTAACTTTACATTTTGAGAGTTTTTGTAAAGCCACTTTCTTTAGATATAGATGTGACACCAAAAAGACCTAATGTTATTTTGAAACATGAATTTTATCTTCTTACTTTCTGTAAGCAATGCTTCGATCCTGAAATAGTTCCAGGAAATATGTGTAACTTGAATGAGAGTATGTCTAAGTGAAAAAAATGAATCAGTAACGCCTGAATTCAAAATGATGTAATAGTAGTACGCTATTTGACTCCAAACTCCACAATTAAAAATCTATAATGTGGTAATAATACTCTCAATGAATTCCTTTTGGTACGTTAAGCCTAAAGTTCATTTTATAACTGGTCTGTATACTTCTACACACATAATTTTCTGTTCTGGAAAACTGATTTTTTAAATCTAAATGATAATATCTTATTACTTATTTAAATTTTCTATTCACGATGTTTTTTTTTTTTTTTTTTTTTTGAAGGCACTGGACTTTATTATTTCCACAGCTAAAGACCAATATAACAGCAATGAGTGGATAAGATTTGAATTATATTTATCATTTTGTTGATTTATGTATGCACTTCAGATTAACAGATAATAGAAATAATAATAGTGCACATAATGCACAAAATACTACAGAAGTGTTTAGTATGAGCCCCTTTAGTATTCTAAATTGTTATGTTAATTATTTGTCAAACTCTACATTCTATATATTTTTGTTGTATCTTATTTGTATATATCATACTGTATCCAGATAGAGGTTAGTAGATAAAGGCTAACCTTCAACAAACGTTTCATTATTAAAATAAAAATATATTGGATAGTATTCAACACATTAATCACATCTTGAAAATTTTGTTCATTTGCGCTATTTAAAACCATTTCCCACACATAATGGAATATCGAAAGATTGGAGAGAAATTCTGTCAGACGAAATAAAAGGAACATGGGAGAGAAAGGAATAGTAATTCACATATCGGTTGTAACGTAAATCTTCAGTTATGTCTTTATCTGGTCTGCTTCCTTTTAGTTTTAAGCCCCACTGTTGGGCTAGCCAATTCGTAACGAACCCCTTGTTACAATAATATATAAGTATGTGTTCGTGTAAGAAATAAAATTGTTTGTTAAAAAAAATTTTTTTAATTAAAAATATATTTTTTTTTATTAATCAATTAATTAAAAACAATTAATTAATTGAGTTTCAAGACGTTCCGAAATGTTTATTACTGAATTCGAAAGTTTTATAAGCCTTTGTGTATTTGTTAAAGAATTCCAGCCTCTTATAGGATTGTCTCCAATTGCAATCGATCTTTGTTTACTTTCGGTTTGGAGGTTATCTTCCTTCTGGTGGTGAAATTCTTGTAGCAAATTATATTTAAATTAATATAATGTTAGGTGGCTATATTAAGAAATGAAAAAACTGTTTTAATATGAACGGTATTAATTATTTTATTAATAATTGTTTATTTGGACTCTTGTCGATTTTTAAATCGATTCTCAGGGTATCGATATTATTACAGATTTTTATATAAAGTACAAAGGTTCTTTGAACAGCTATTTATGGGAAAAGTCAGAGAAATGGAGCAAAGATTAAAAAGTATAGCATTACAAGATACATTTTTAAAACTAAAAGTACATATATTCAATTGAAAGTGTAAAAATAAATAAATATGTTGCGAACCGTCTCGCAGACAAACAGTAGATGGCCGTGTTCAGTTGAGCGTTGATGAAACAGCAATGGCCGCCGTCGAAGTTGTATATCGTCGCCTCGCAGTTTTTGGTGTCCCAATAAAGATGTTTTCCTGTAGAATTACGTCCTGGTGTCTGCAAATCTTCCTTCTGATGTTGATTAGTGTCTTTGGTTAAGTTTCAGTGTTGTATTTCGAAAATTTAGTGTATTTATAAGTCTGGTTCACTTTTGTCGATCAGGCACTTTTGATGGTTTAGTTATATTACTGTTTTATTGAGTTTAAAATGTTATTTCACTGTAGTTTTGTTCTATACAATGTTTGTTCGATGTTGGATAGGTGTTTATGTCACTGTGTTGAGGTTGTAAAATGTTTTTTGCCGCCACTCGCGATTTTCACTCTCGGATCATACTATTACTCGCCATTACGGTATTCGAAACTAGGTTAATACGTTTTAAATGCTCGTGTCAAGTGTCCCGTACAACGTTCAATAATTAATTCTTTTACTTCCTTCACCTCCGACTAAAACCTTAGCCAAAGCAATATTATTCCTTACATTGTTCGAATTTTATTTTGCATCCTGTGCATGTAATAAAGTTACATTATGTAACTGCTTATACTTTGGTTATTATTCAAATTTATTAGCTAGTTGTTACTTAATTTTATCCTTCAGTTCATTCGGCGTATTTTAGTATCAAATAATGCCGTTTTATTAAGTTTTGGATCTAAAATTGGTAATTTTACCTTCATTTTGTATATTGTAAATTTTTAAGTCCAGCTCCTGTTATTATCCAAATTCTGCCATTATCAAGTTATATTTATGATTATTAAATCTCATATTGTAATAAAAGGTTTATATTCCCTTAATTTCTTGCAATTATATGAATTGGTTAAGTTTTAAAATATTATGTTGGAATATATGACTCCCCACTCCAAATTTTTGAGTTCTGTCATTTCCATTTTTATTAATCATCCTGGCTATAATTTTACAAAATCTTTCTAAGTTATATTTCTAATTATATGGCTTTGTTTCTGGTTTACCTTATCTAAATCCCTTGAGTTTAAATGTATTTAAGTACTTAGTTTCTCAGTTTTGATGATGTTTAGTTTTCATCATTTTGCCTAGATTCCTAACAATTTTTCCATACAAATTTTTATATAAACAATGCATATTGAGTTATACCCTCTCTGACTTTTTAACATTGTAATATAAATTAAACATTTTTTCTATTAAACAAAATAACAATTAGTATCTGTTTCAATACTATTAACAGATAAGAAATAATTCTAAATAATAGTTGTCTTCAACGAATTAGACATTTTTTTTATACTTAAAGCTTAATACTAATACATAACAAATATTATTTTAAAAAAAATGTTTTTCCCTGCTAACATCTTATTTAATTATTAACATTAATACATGTAATAAATATTTTTACAATTAAAGGATGTTAGTGGTTCTAAACTGTTTAAATGTTCTTATTCCTAATACATTTTTAAAATATCTTATTTTGTATAAACAAAACCTTATTTTCTACATTCTTATTCTCTATTCCTTATACTAAGTTTAATTATTCAGTTTTTAACTGTTTTTAATATGGTTTTTGGGTAATTGTACCCTGTCACTTTACTTTTTATCCTGTGTCTGCTTCTGTTTTTATTCATCATTTAAATAAATGTCATTTTTAACAGATTGACAGCTCTATATTAACACATGTATTATATTCCCTCTGTACAAATATTAAATCACTCAAAAGTTGTATTTTTTCATTATCTACATAGTTTGTGAATGCCAATAATGAAACATAATGTTCATTTTTTATAATACAGAAACTAGCACTGGTTCACTTTACACTCCTTGATTCTATTTCTAAATGGTTATTTAGTCTTGCTAAAATCAAGAAATCTATTTGTGGGTTACAATGAAGATTTGTTCTTTGGGTATTATATTATTGTTTCACCTTGGTCCACTTGCAACTCTTACTCTATACACTTTTAGTCTTATTTCTATTGTGCATGTGGTTTTTCTCATGAATACTTTGTTATACTTTTTATTATTATTGTTTTTATTTATTTTGGGATATGGGTGTTTTTTTTTTACAAGAGCATTCCTTCTTCTTGTGGATGCTGTCTTCTTCTTGTTTCTTCATCGATGTCTTCTTTTCTTCTGGCTTCTTAGAATTGTATTTTCTTCATCTTCTTCTGGATGTCATCGGGTTTTTTGGGGTTCCTTCTTCACCTACACTCCTTGTTTATTCAAATGTATCACCTTTTATGGTGGATCTTGCCTTGTTCTGGGTTTCTTCTTTATTTATTCCTCACCTTCGTTGTGGGTTTAGTAATGTTCTGGGTTGCTTTCTTATTTACTCCTTACCTTCCTGGGTTATATTTTTTCACCTTAAGTTATTAAACTGGGTTTTGATGATTCATCACTAGTAACATTTCTTTTATACGAACTTAAACTTTTAATCAATGATTGTACTGCACTGTTGCTCTGAATTAATTCTTTATTATTTTGCTTCCTTCGGATTTAAACATTTTATTTTATTATTTTAATGATCAATTCGCCATTCATTTTTATGTGCTTATCTGTCACGCTACACGGTATGGGAAATTATAAATACCTCTGTAAATATTAATCAGACATTAGGTGTATTCTTTAGGGATTAACGTATAGAATAGACAAAGTTTAGTGGCACAGTTTGTGGAGATCTCATTTCTAAAGACACTACTTGAGGTGTATAAGTGCGTTTTAAGAACTTTACCCAGACGAGTCAAATGTCGCCAGCAGATACAATACAATTGCTGCTTCGTCATGAATTTGTTAGACACGCAGTAATAAACATGTCAATTTCACCTAAGAGCTCATTTCACATAACATTTTATGAATCGCATTAAACTTTTCCTGTTTCATATGTTTAGAACCTTTTTCGTCATAAATGTTATGAAGATTTTATAAAGATGTTATTAATTTTTAAGCACCACACTAGAGTAATAGCCAAATTCTGATATCTGAATTTGTTGAAGGATTTAATGGCACATGCAACATGTAAGTCGAAGTGCATTTTGTAATTTAGCATTTATTTTTCTGACATGCTGGGAAGAATTGAACAGAACAACACTCGTGGGTATTTCTCATGACTTTTAAGAATTTTAATGTTATATTTTGTAGTAATTTAAGTAGGCCGTCCTCCACAAACCAGACTAAATGGTTCTTGACGTAATTAATATTTAATTACTGTTCAGGATTGCAAAATACAAAATTTAAATGTAAAAATATATCACCTTACTTTATATGCTTACTGACTCTACTATAAATAAAGCATGTGTACTTATGAATATAAACATAATTTTCGTTATCAAAGTCGTTCAGCATTTTTAGCAAAATTGCAGTACTCTTTTCGACGTGATCAGTCAATAATAGATGAAACAAAATCTGTTTTCTACTGTTCTTCGAGTATCATAAATATAATACGATCCTATCAACCAGACTCACAATGTTTCTTTTCTATATCTACGCATATTTAACATGGGATGAAGGAAAAGACTCTTAACTTTATAAGTGTGGTGTAAGAAGAGATATGAAAAGCTTGCGAATAATGGGATTTCTCGGAGAGATCAAGAGAACAGAAATTTGTGTAGCATTTGAGATAGAGACGGTCCTAATTAATTAGGCATACAATTTGTCAAAATAAATTTTGAGAAGATAATAATTGAAAGCAAAATTGTAAGGAAAAATTACAGAGAAATCGCTTGTTTGAATATTTGGTCCAGATAGAGATGTGAACTGTCCCCCATACTGTGAATTGGATAGGAAGGCTGGATATCGAGAAGTGTGGAGAGTAGTTCTCAACCAGGTTGAGGTCTCTTAGCCTAAGTGAGAGATTTAACATGAACAGTAAAATTATCTACAGAATCTCTACGTAATCAAGAATCTACAGAATCAAGTATTAACTTGATTCGAAATTCTTAAACCATCAGCAAGTAGTCTTCCAATTCAGAAGGCCTTTTAAGTTTTCGTTAAATTCTATGGCCTTATAACAAACTACAGACAGTCACAGTACAGCTCAATTAATAAAGATAATAAAGTTTGTCGCCAGTTAAATAATAATAATGTTGCATGATTTGGATAAGCTTGCACTTAACGTTCCCGATGTACGGAACGTAACATTTTCATGTTACTGCAATAATTTTTGTACGCCGAACTCCACGAGGCCGGATTTTTAACGTGGTACGGGTCGACACTACTGTAGTTAACTTTTACTACTGTAACTCGTATGACCGACATATATTATAGACAATGAATGAGTAACTGAAGATACCGAGTGGTCCCCTCTTGTAGCTCAAGTTTTACACTATACTACCGCATCATAAAATGAACGAAATTATTTAGTTTATTTACGCAAACAAAAGCCCTAATTTACACTGGCAATAAAAATTGTCGTTAGCAGTTTAAACAGCCCATTTAACAATAAAAACACAGTCGATAAAGCGATAAATTTGTTATACAATAATATAAGTTATAAAGTCAGCGGAAAATAACGGCTCTCATCTAAGAAAACTAATTAAAACAAGCATCGGTAATTGTAATCTTCAGCCTCACACATTACATACTTAATATATGCGTATAGCGACCGTATAGTTTACAATGAATAAAATACAATTGGAAACCATACTGGAAACAACGTGTGACAAGAACATTCAACATACGGAAGAACAGATGCTCGTGTAAACACCTTTTAATCTGTTTTCGTAACCTTATAAAATATCTTTAGTCAATAACACTTACGTGCTATTTATTAGAAAAATTGCTTCGTGGTGTTCAATAAAGAAAACTTTTCCATCACCTTCTGCATTGACGTAACCTTATAACGTCACTGCGGAGCCGATCGCGCCTGCTGTTCCCCATACATTTTCATTTACGTCATAACTTTCCTACCTCAAGATTAAATTTGTACCGATAGGCAAAAACAGTTTACACACTTAAGTTTTCTTGTCTTAAAAGACTTCAGCTGAAAGATTGTTGGTAATTATTTCAAAAATGTAAATAAATCACTTTTGAGTCGTTTTAAGTTTATACAATATTATAAATTTTAGTATAATCAACATTTATCCAATTATTTAGGTAATTGATTTTTACAGATTTATTGCTCTATTTGACCCCTGCACACGATGCCATAATAATAAGCCATAACGCTACGTTTACACGCTATAACGTTTTTAAACTATAACGCTTAAAAGTTAAGTCTATATTGCTAGAACCGACACTGATTATTCTGGACGTTTCTACTTCTTCGAGAATTTGTTTCTTATAATTACGTTCGTTTTAACATTGAAAATGTTTGTAAGGACGTGTCGCACATTTGCGGCCGATCGCTGGTGCGTGATCGAAAATGGGAACCGGTGAGTTTCCATAGAAACTACTTTGTTGTCAATAACGTAGTACACATAAAACTTCGCTTATGAATGCGACTACATTTAACTTATAATCTGTACATTGGTAAATGAAGAATGAATTAATTGATTGGTGAATGAACATAAATATATATATTTTTTAGATTTATTGAAGCGTTTTCAATGCCTGTAAATTTTTGTATTGTCTTATATCACATTCATGCAGTATATTGATAGTATACTGACATGCTTATAAAATTAAGAAATATAAACAAGCATTTTGCTTACTTCCACTTGTACCAAAGTGAATAATTATTTAATATACTGAAACAACAAAAGCATAACTTCTAAATAAACTTTAAATACAACAGTAATATAGCAAGTCGTTTAACGTTTTGGTGTTTCATAAAAGTCAATGTATCCAATGTTACTCAGCAGTCTGCTTTCTTACAGTTCTCACAATCTGGCTACAAAGTAATTTCATGTACTATTCTTAAGGCAGTAACTGCGTTGCTGAAACATACCAAGGTAAACTATTGTTCGTAAACATAAATTACGGAAACACTGCAGATAAGCATTTGTCAAGTATTGGAGACAACTTTGAAAATCATAAAAGTAGTTTGTGTTATAAGGATCAAAGCGTTCATGGATTGCTTCGCGTTCTGAATTCAGATTTGTTTGTAAATTTTCGCCAGTCGTTCTTATTCTTTATATGTAATTGCTCTTGACTTGTAAAATAAAGTAATACCGTATTCATGGATATTTTAACATATGAGTATTTTAGAATGTGTAACGCGTATTCTGGTACTTTTATATTCTAGTATTCTAGTGAGTTTCATTTAACACCGTCTATTCCAGTTAGTTACCGACCCATTTTCTTCTCTCTTCTTTGATGTGTTCTTTCACCAACCTTTCCTTCCGCAGTGATAAATATCAGTCTGGTTTTAGATTCTGTATACGATATTCAGATTTCATATTCGTATAACATGGCTAAGAATGTTTTTAACCCTCCCGTTTTAGTAACTCCCTCTCATTTTTCCAACACATTCTTCTTTTTAAATAAAGCTTTACAAATATTGCAATCCATTCCTCAAACTTACAATAATTATACCGTGGATTATCTGTTATGTCTGCATTTATAGGCCCTCAATATTATTTTTTATAGCACACATACTTTAATTGTTCTTGGTTCTATTCACTTTTATTTACACTCCATTAATATGTATTATTTGTTCGCACTGGATTTTGCACATGTTCGCGTCTTAATTAATTAATAGTAATAGTAATTTATTAATAATAATTAATTAATTATTAATAACGTGGAGTAATTTGTTTTGCCATATCTTACGCTCACTTACCAAAATTTAAATAAATTACTTATTTAATTCACATTTATTCAGGGGTGACGCATGCCGGTTTCAACTGGCTTATACGCACACACATAAAATACACTTGTACACAAACTTAGCTGTGTGTGGCGTGAACTTCATGTACCGACCTGCGTTCGGTGTTCCCCTTCGCTGGTTAATTACAGCTTTCAATACGCATTTTTTTAAATACTGACAATATTAGTTATTTATTCTAATTTAGCAGTTATTTTTACTAACTGTGACAATGCACAGTGACGTACGCAGACGTACTGTTGCATTATTTCTATCAGTTTCAGACAATTGACATCCGTTGTAACGTTTTCAACTCTCTGGCAGTATATCTTAATTACTTTTATCAGAATTATGGGAAATATTTTTTTTGATTTGTGTAATGTGTAAGAAATATGATAAACACACAAGAATAATATGTTCCTCTCATAACATTTTTTCATAATTCAAGATTGTACTCTACATTAATATTTTATCATAAATAAAGTAATGTAGTATTCACGGTTATTTTTTTGGACTCTGTAACGCGTATTCTGGTACTTTTATTCTAGTAAGTTTTATTTAGCACTGTCGATTCCAATCAGTTGTTATTCCGCGTAAAATAATATCAGTTGGTCGCTACTATTGTAAAATTCGTATACATGACTGAAGATTTATGGTGACACAGGTGCAAATGACAGTCACCCTTCTGCCACAGCATTTTACACGCTACGTAGTTTTACTGCTGTTTGGGGAGAAATTATTACTCTCAGAATTATTGTCAACAATAAATAAGCCTTAATTCTGCGTGACACACTGGTCAGTATTTTAGAGCTACATGCAAATAAATGCAAAAGGCAGAAAACATTTTCAAAACTCTAAAGCCGTTCAAAAATAACATATACCCCTATACAACTTTAAATATACAAAAATAACATTTTATTTATATAATATTTTATATTAATATTTATTATTATTATTAATTATATTAATATATTATATTAATATTTTATTTATAAAATAACACCTATATATATGAGTGGGTGGGTGTGTGTTGGGTTTCTATTTCATTTAAAGGAATATCATTCACTTAATATGTCATGCAATTAAATGCATCAAATTTATATTGTAAAGGACGAATCAATTTTTAGGAATAATTAAAGAAGTTAGAATAGGTTTTCTATGCATAGTGGATTCAAATTTATTGTGGTTGTTTATGATAGCAATACCTACAAATTTAATTTATTTTTTATTTCATATTACATAGTAAATTTTGTATTATTATGAAGATAATTAATTATAAGAAATATGTGATTAATGTTTTCACCTTTAATTTGAGTGCTGAGCACGTCATCTATACGGTTATAGAAACTGAGGGTCCATATGTTTTATTAATTATTTTGTGTTTGACGGCTTGGCAACTCTCGCCCAAATTCTAGTTCAGCAGTGAAAACTGAATGTCGTACACATTTAGACGCGAAACAATTTTGTCAGAACCTATACAGTAAGCTTGCTTCTTTTAGAAAGAACAGAGTTCTGTCTACCGCTGATTGGTCATTTCGGTTGTCCCCTGTTGGTTTCCTTTTACTCTATCTTCTTATCCGAGTTCAGCAAGAACACTACAGTCTTCAATTATATGTATCACTGTAAGTGCTCCGCCACAAGTGCTGGAGGGTCGTTCTTGTCCTCGTAGGAGGTAGATGTCAAGTTCCTGAGCCCAATTCGCAGTCTGGTGATGCAAACCTGTTCGCGATGACTACGATCACGTGCGTTTTGCGATTTGCGAACGCTCTGTTTCACAGCAAAAGGTCTGCTGTACCGTGAGTTCCACATCCCTGCCACTCTGCACCGTCACGCCGCAATTGTATCGACTAAATAAATCGGCTGTCTGCAGCATGTCTCGCTACAGCGTCAGCTTCGTCATTACCTTCAATAGTTACATGACCTGGACACCAAAAAAAAGTAAAAGATAAACCAAGGTAGTCTAGCGTATGGCATAATGTAATTATCTCTTTAAATAACGCATCCATTAGGCTATGATTGTCCTAAGCTGTTAGAAAACTCGGTGAATCCGTACAGATGACAAATTTTCTCTCACCTCGGTGTTCACAGAATCAAAGAGCTTTCAGCAACGCATACCGTTCGGTTGTGTATATATTCGGTGGCTTTGGAAATGTCCAGGAATAACAGGCGCCCTCATCGTTGGACGCAACTGTATGTTATTCATCGTGTTCCTCCAGGACTGATCTGGAAAGAGTTTCAGAGTTTCAGTTGACCTAAACTGATTTAAATTTATTTGGGTGGTACAACTTTTACTTTTCTTCTACTGACGACATCCAGCCGGCAATCTGGTTTGCGAAGCAGCCTGGGAGGCACTTACGGGGACGTGCCCTTGGACCATCGGCTCGTGGATGTTGTAAGGCCTAGCTACTTATAGCGCACGGATGCCGGGTGGCCAAGTAAACGTAAAACGGCGGTTATAGCCCTCTCAAGTCTGTTGTTCGCAACAGCCCTCCTCGTTGAAGTCTCCTGATCATAGTGGAAGATGCATGTAATAGGCCTACTATTTAGCGAGGATTTGCACCTCACAACCAGTTCGTCCACGTGCGCATTTTACATTAAATCTCTGTCGAAAGATAGCCCTAAAAATTTGATTTCAATTTTATACCCGATCAACGTCTGTGATTATCATCGGATCCGGAAGTCTTTCGCGGTTACGACAGAAATGATCGTCTTTGTCGCCGAAGAAGAAAATCCTATGTTGTTTAGTATGTATGTCCATAGCACATTGTATTTTAAGTTTGATCATTACAGTTGCTTTAGGCGAGTAGAACAGCGCAAGATCGTCAACGTCAAAGCACTCCGCAAATGGTGTTTCCATAAAAGTGTGCCGCCCAACGGATATCTCTATGGCACTCCGTTCTCCATAACGTGTGGGCCCGACAGTACAGCCCGACGAGAAAATGTAAAGTTCTGTCCCTGAGAAAGCTGGAATTAAATTGAGGAGTTTACCTCTGAACTGCCTATAATGCAGCTGTTTCATGACGTTGTATTTACATGTTGTCGAAAGCTTTCCCCAAATCGATGTATACAACAACTACGTGGTCTCCTTCGATAAAACTGTTTTGCTCTGGGTTCTCCAGTTGATCATAGTAGATTGGTGTTTCCATTAATATTTGTAAAATTTTAATTTTTAATGAAGAAAAATTATGTTAGCGGTTATAATCACAAACAGAATTATCACTGTTGCACACCACTATAGAAAAATTATTCCGATTAGAACTTTGAAGCTTCTCAGCTCATCGTCAGATCGGAAATAACAACCAGAATAAAACAAACTCTTCACACTCCACCCGCCCTACTGTCCACACACACACCCGCAAACAAGCTATAAGTCAAATATCCCTTCCCAACCTCCGAGCCCTGTCACCCCCGTCCGTACAGTTACATATTTTTCTTGCACATTCCGTGTGTATGTGTGTTGTGTGTGTGTGTGTGTGTGTGTGTGTGTGTGTGTGTGTGTGTGTGTGTGTGTGTGTGTGTGTGTGTGTGTGTGTGTGTGTGTGTGTGTGTGTGTGTGTGTGTGTGTACATTCTTTTCAAAACCTACCGTTGTAAAGCCTTCCTCATTCACACTTTTGGGCGCGGTCACTCACACTTATTTCAAAAACATCCATCTAGTTTTCATTAATTCTCTTTCATTTTATTTATTGATCAAAGCGCTCCAAAAAGACGCTAAGGTCACAGATTTGATAGAATATCCGTCAGCTTTGAAAAAAGAAGAGAAGAACCTGTATTATGAAGTTAATCAATTCATTTCTAAAACTTTTAAAAATTTGAAGGCTTTGGGAAACTTCCAAACTTAGCTTTCATCCACAAATTGCAGTAAAAATTGCGCTGTTCGTCCTATGACAGCCCCAAGTGGGACAATGTGCGTCGAAGTCATCTAACCAGGAGTAATGGAGATGGTAGCTGCTCGACCAGATCATGTAGATCGTCATCTTCATTGCCTGTAGTAAACTGATAGCTGCTGTTTGTAGAACCGTATCATGCGGAATACGTCTCGTTAAGTAATATAGCCACGCCTCCCCTAGCTGTAATGTTCGATGCAAACGTTTCTTATTTTTATATTTTTTGTTGAATTTATTCATAAATTTTTAAATTTATTAGGTATTTTTACAGTTGCTTTTGATTTTATTTCGTCTTGAATATGTTTTTCCAAATGATTTATAACACTGTCAGTTACTATGATTAAATGTTCAGTGTAATGTTTATTAATGGAATATTATGGAATTATTAGACTGTTATCTTTTATTTAATTTTATAATATAGATATTTCATTTTTATTGAATATGTATTTGTTAACTTAACAAATTTTTGTTAACAGTTTGTAGTTGGAAATTGTACTTTGGTTATTGCATAAGTTCTTATTTTTACTTAACAGACTGTAATTTTTTATAATTAATTTTATTGAATGTTATTATTTTATAATTTATAGTATTTTTATTTATTTTCTGTAACCATGTAAACTAATTACATTTGTTCGTTAAATATAACTGAAGTTGTAATAATTGTTTATTTAAGTGATTATTTTTATACTGTGAGTTATTTTCTTTATGATATTAATTTGAGCTATTTTAATGAAGTTATTTATTTTATGATTTCTGTTTTTTATACAAATTCTTATATACTTAAGAAATAAGTATATATTTAAACATTTTTTTAATTTAAATATATGCTTGTGAAACAATCTATAAGTTGTTTTTTACGTTAAATGAATAACTTAAAAGATTGAACGGATGATTCAATTGACTGCCTTTCCTTTTCTTTTCTTCATACACATATTTTTTGATAAAATTTGTATTTTATAGATATCTTCTTGCAATGATGTAAGTTAAATATATTTGTTATTCTTGATGTTCGTGAACCTGTAGTATTTATACATATCATTTTTAATTATTCATACTGGTGTTTAGATAATTTTTATACGTGTGTTATATTAACTGAGAACCCACTCGATTTTTTTTTTAGGCCTAACTTTTATTTACCTATATATTTTTGTTTGTTATTATACTTTGATTTTTAATAGGTTTTGTAAATTATGTTGTTTGTTATATTAAAAACATAATTTGTTTTGTTCCAATGCAACGTTAATAAACTTTGATCTTGTTGGGAAATTGATGTCTTTTTAATCTTCACAAATTTTTCACTTAAATATGTTGATGTGTATAGAATATATTTAATTTTTTATACATATTATGTCATTGACATTTGGATAGTGCAAAAAAAGTTTTATTCCCGGAGGATTATAATTTGGCGCTTCATTCGAAAAACTTACACATGTTACTTTTGTATTATATGATAATACTTTAAGATACGAGGATTGTTCAATATACACACGTTTAGAGGCTGTAAACAATTCTTTATTCAACGATTTTAAAAGAAGTCTCCATTAACATTAAGGCATGAGTCCCACTGTTGCACTAATCTGTAGATTCCCTGCTGGTAAATTTCTTCCGGCTGTTTGCGGAACCATTCGCTAACAGCAAACTCTACCTCAGCGTCCGATTTGAAACACCGTCCTTTTAGTGATTTCTTTGGTGGGCCAAAAACATGATAATCGCACGGGGACAAGTCGAGACTGCAAGGTGGATGTTGTAAAACTTCCCACTTTATACAACCAAGCAGATCTTGAATCGTCTGGGCTACATGGGGTCGAGCATTATTATGCAGAAGAATTACACCATTTGTGAGTTTCCCGGGACGTTTATTCTTGATGCTGACCCATAAGCGTTTTAAGCTGTCTGCATATCGCTCAGCGTTGATGTTGACACCAGGTTCTTTAAAATCTACGAACAGCACACCCTGATCATATAAAAAATACGGTCACCATTATTTTTCCTGCCGAAGGTTGGGACCGACATTTTTTCGGCTTCGGAGATCGTTTATGCTTCCACTGCATACTCTGACGTTTGGATTCTGGTTAATAGTGATAACATTAAGACTCATCACTAGCAACAATTTGGTGTAGAAAGGCATTACCTTGTTGTTGATAGCTCATCAAATGCTGTAATGATAAGGCCGAATGCAAATTTTTCTGCTCATCAGTAAGCAGTCGTGGAATCAACTGAAAGCAACTTCGTGACAGCCAAGACTATGAATGATGGAATGAATAGTTCCCACGCTGATGCTCAACATTTGAGAAAGTTCTCTAACTTTGATGCGCCTATTTGCGAGTAAAGCAGTTTCCAGCTGTCTCACATTTTCATCTGATGTTCCAACACGTGCAGGTCCGGTACGAGATTCATTGCACCATTCAACCACTGCCGTATGAGAATAACTATAGTTACCATATATACAGCTTTCATTTTCGTATAAATTTCCATTGGCTGACGCCCCTCAGCGTCCAAAAACTGAATAACGGCACGCAGATTATCTTTGGATGGATTTTCTATCATAGATGTCATTTTCCAACCCAGTCACAACGCTTAGAAAAAAGCAAACTGCAAATATTTTTGACAGACGCGTCACTAGTACTTAAACAGATAATATAAACAAATGCATTCCGTTGCCATGGCGACGAAGTCACGCCTGCTCAGATCAAATGTGTTTCTACTGAACAATCCTCGTACAATCATGTTTTTACAATGAACAGCAGACAGGTATTATACATTCGTTTTAGTAGATAAAACTGTAGGAGTCCCATGACCTATTCAATACCGTGAATATTCAATACCAGCAGCCTATTTTTCCTAATGTTGCATTTATCTGAACTGAATCTTTCTTACCACTTAAATATTTCAAAAACGTCTGTCCCCAAAACAGCACTTAATGTAAAAGTAATGACTTATTTAAAGCTGCATCTTATATAAGTTCATTTTGATACTTGTTTGTTTCTGTATTCTACGTTCATTTCTATATTATATGTAATTTAAGTAAGTAATACAAGACAACATACCATTAGTATATTGAATTAAGTGCATAGTGAAACAGACGTACACTATGGGCCCCCACTGACATACGTAACGATATTTTACGTAGTCAACAAACATTTCGTGCAGCTCTACTTGAACGAGAAGTTTGTTGAGAGCGCATTTATAGTTACCGTTAAACATAAACTTTATTTCAGAAAATATATGTATTCGCTGGCAGACATATAACTTGCAACCAAGTGCAATTCAAATTGCACGTACACTTCAGTTACCAGACACGCAGCAATACATGTTAGTTACATAGTTACTTTTGCAGTATAAAGCTCTGACAGACGTACAAGTTATATTAATGTGTCGAAACTATGTGCCAGGGAAACCCGGGAGTTTTTACTTTAGTGCTTTCCAGTTTTATCAATGGTTAACGATTAGCACTTAAACTTGAGACTGTATAGCCTACAGTAGATCCATCAGTAATTAAATTTTTTCTTCTGCAGTAAATATATTTAACACAAAAATCTTTGAAAATATAATAATTCAATAAACACTTCACGAAATTCACAACAATAATGAAACAGACACCGCAGCCTATTACCTGCAACCAATAACACGTAATGGTCTTAGACGTCACAATATCCGCATCACAAGCTTCCAATACGCATACTCGCTGCATCGTCCGATTTACCTACAATGTGTAGTCTCTCTTTTCGTGCTGTTAGTAAGGTAATGCGACAGTGTATCCTTAAGTATCTCGTTGATAACCCGACCAATAATTTTGTTGTTATGTAGCTTACCTTTTTTAAACAATTGTAAGGTAAGTGTTCTCCTTGGTATTAGCAACATGCGATTAAAAACTGGTTTGGCAGTTTCCTCTTCAGAGTCACAGAAAGTGGTATACGTTGCAACAGGTGATTTCACGAAGTTATTTTCTGTTACTTTTTATTGACTTATTCCGCTTTCGACATCTCCATGATAACATGAAAAATATTATAGCAATAACAATTACTACTACTACTGCTGCTGCTGCTGCTGCCGATACCAACACAACCATCTCCACCAACACCACCACCACGCCGTTTGATTATAAAATTAAATCACGTCAAGAGTGAGCTATGCTGTATAAAACGCTAAATATATTAGAGACGTAATTGAATATCCTGTTGGTGAAACCGAGTTAACTACACAATACATTAAATGTGAAGTACAAACAGGAAAGAGGCTTGCACGATATTAAGTGCAACTGTTACGGCAACGCAAAATTTGAATCCATGTTAAAATAAAAAGTAAAAATGAATGAAGTTTCTATAATAAATCACTGTACTTTGCCTCTTCCTGTGAACGAACTGAATGCAAGGCCTACATCTCGTGTAAATTGCAGGCTTAACATAGTTACAGTAAGATTCAGTAAGCGTGTAAATATTAAGTCACAATATCAATCAACAAAATTCGAATACGGAATTTGCAAAATGTATGACCCAGTTTATGGACCTACACTACGTAACTGAACCTCCTCACGGTGTTTGAGATTTATACCGCGCATTTCATTCCTCTTGAACAAGCAGTTTATATAGGCGAGTCAGGTACTAACTGTCGCCAGCAGATGGTATAAAATTGCTGTGTCATGAATATGTCAAACATCAAGTAATAAAATATTCTCATTTAGTCTAAGTGTATATTTCATATCACACTTTATGACTTGCATAAAAAGTTTTCATATTACATATTTTTTATATCTCAAGAACTTTCTTGGTCATGGACATACATAGTTTTACTGATTTGACCACTTTACTGCTTCGTTATTCATTTATTAAATTTAGAAATTATTGCATTGTTTATGATAAAGCTATTTCACGAGAAGCCACAAACTTTCCGACTTTACCGTATACATACAAGCTTACTAACACATACATACAAGCTTACTACACACATACATACAAAACGCACATATCGATTCGTAACCATAATTATTTACTCTATTTATTTTTAGTTAGTTCATAAACTGAGTGTGTGCGCGCGCGCGTGTGTATGTGTTTGCGACCGCACGGACACAAAACACAGAACGGACCACAATATGTCCCTGATACAAATGCATTAGTTTTTAAATTGTTGTATCAATTGACTTATGGCCCACTCTGTATAAAATCAGTTCATTGTTAATGATGAATTATTACAAGCAAAAACTCTGAAATTTATTGAATAGATTTATTGGAAAGTTACTAATATGTTACCTTTACTCCTCAAAATTCATTTCACAATCAATAATTTCGGTAATTTCGTTTTGTAAAAAGTATTTCTAACCATTAATTCTTAGGCACAAAAGACTTAATACGAAAAATGTATACCGTATATAAATGTGTTTGCACAACAAATAAATAATTGTTTTTTGAATAGCATTACTTATTAGTTATTTTATGGAATTTCATGGAAGAAAAGATATTTAATGAAATTAAAAATATTATTGTACTTCCCCGTGAACATTAAAGATTCAGCTTACGTTAGCATCTAAAAAGCAAAACTGATTCATTTCATTGATAGTAGATAAACATTTCATATCAAACAATGCTATATTAAACGAATTAAAAAACCATTGGCGTAGACTCGATTATAAAGCTTATAATAATGACTGTCTGTGGTACCCTCTTTTCTGTAAAAAAAAGACAATATGTTAAATAAACAACATACTTAAATACAGGTTATTCACAGTGTATGATTCAATGTATAGTCATTAATAAATTTGGATAGAGTAGAACATTACTTTACAACACTATTATCGTCCTGAAATTAATACTTCAAGAGGCTAAATGACGTGGTTACTAATATTGTGAATGTGTGTCTGTCTGCGCTATTAAATACGAATATTACATTACTTTAGATGGCAAGCAAACTATAATTCAGATAGAGAGAAATCTACGCACCATTTATTCTTAATAACACTCATAACTCAAACGTGTAACTTTTACAGTGTTGGTCCGCCCTTTATGGCACATACTCCCCGATTTAATACAGTCAGGATCAAGGTCGTTTTATACAATAATACTCTCTCGCACACTAACCAGGTCAAACACAATACCTGTTGAGCACAGAATAAGTTGTAGTACCTTAATTCCCTTAATAAGTTGCCTTTTGTCTTAATTTAGCAATTGTTTTTCCAACAGACTTCACAATTTATTAAACATACGTATTATTAGTTTTTCTTCAATAGAAACATAAAATACAAACGCAAATGCTAATAAAGTTGTATAAATTTCTATAGGTTGCTGTGCTGATGTGTTTTGTTAGGAATTAAGTGACACTGTTAATGAAATGTTCATATGTAACCATTTATGTCAACTGATAACAATATCTTTTTAACAGCAAAGAAACCTGATTAACAATGCTTACAATATCATACTGTCACATCGTAGACTTTTCTTTCATTACAGACCACAACAAAGCAATAATTGATATTTTTCATTAAATTTATTGCAATTTATTTTACAATTATCTCTATAAGGTAGGTTTAGTAGTAATTCACTGCCCTTAGGAAAAGTTATCTCCGTTTTAAATGTATATTAAAATATAGAATGGAATTACTAAGCTATCCATTCCTTTAACAAACTGCTCCTCTAAGAAGTTTTATTTGTTGTATACTTACCAGGTCAGTTGAAAAGTTCGCGGAGCGACATCTATAGCTCAGTGGTAGAACTAAACAGCTGTTTGAAATTTTCCTGTCAAGCGTGTTTTAAAATGCACAAAATAAAACATCGTGTTGTGATGAATTCTCCGTTAAAAACGTTTTAGCGCCAATGGAAAATCAAAACGAAATTTTAAATGTGTTAGGAGATCCTGCGCCTTCAGAAACAACGGTAAGTGGGGCACACTCGAGTTAAACGTGATCGTACAAGCATTGAAGACGATCCCAGCAGTGGACGTCTAAAAAGTGCAACAAAAAAAACGACATTACTGAAAACAATTCATAGGGTGTTCGAATACCGCAGATTGAGGAGTGGATGACGTAGCTGAAATCATAGGCATCTCATATGATTGCGATGATCATACTTTAACTCAAGAACGTGGTGTGAAAAATCTTTGTGCAAGATGGCTGCCGCATCTGGAATTGTTGCATTTTTTGGGCGTCCAGTGCGGGGGGATCATCTTCACTGCTCGTATGACCACGTTTAAACTTAATGCCTACTTAAAAACCGTTGGTTTTGAAGTCGCAGCATCTCCTGACACATTTACAATTTCGTTCTGAATTTCGAGCTAAACAATTTTTAACAAAGAATCACACCACGATGTTTGATTTTGTCCGCTTCTCAAAACAATCATGACGCACCAATTTTAAACAGCTTCTAAACAATGAATAAATTGATAGATAAATCGGAAATTAACAGGATTTCTCATAAAATACAAACCTTGCACCACACGAAAATTTTTAGTTTTACCGCTAGGCTATAAATGTCGCTCCGCGAAATTTCAACTGACTCTTCAGTTTTGTTAATATTCATTTGAACACAGTTTGAGATTTTCCATTAGAAGGAACTGTATTGCTACCCTGAGGAAATAGTACCGTATCACCGCTTGACTACGTGACGGCTTGCACGTATATTTACGCGACGACGCACTAAGTTCTTCCACGCGTTTGGAGATCATTCTGCGCGGCAGAATTACGTGACGCTCACAGGTTAGAGCGACGCCCCTTCCAGACGTTACTCGATAATTCTAGCGGCATTGCGGTCCGCTATATCACTATAACGCAGGGCGTCGGAGGTAGGCTAAATACTGGATTACGAAGCGTGCAGTTCAGTTTAGACCTGGCAATATTTAGAGTGCGGAGTGTTAGTTATTGTGGCGGCTTGTGTCATTAGTTTATTTAATGACTAAAATTATTAACAATTTTATAGTAATCATAAGTAGTAAGTTTCTCCTATTACAGTAATTACAGATTATTATTTTCTTACATATAATTTCATGCCTAACGTCATCGGTTTATCTCCTTTTTAGATGTTTAAAAACAAAAATTACGTCAAGTCACCGTTGCCTATTTACTGTCGTCACAACGTGCTGAAAACATCTTGAGGTAGGAAGATAGCCAAAAGATAGATTATGTATAATCTAAATACGTCTAAATCACTTTTTCTACATTCACTGGGGACAAATGTTTATTAGTTTACTATCACGTAACGGCAGCTTATCGGAAAATCACTGTCGCCTGGTTTCTAATAAAGACCCACTTTCGGATCATAACGAGTAGCAGACGTTAGTTATCAATGTCTCCACTCTCTTTGAGATGAAAAACTTCAATTTCTTTTCAAATTGAATAATTTTGGGGGTGTATGTAAATTTATGCAGTCCTTAAAAACATTTATAGTAATTAAATATAAACAAACCGAGATTTAGTGTTAAGTATTCTTTTTTACTTGTCGAGTACAGTGGAACATGTGTAAAGCAGTACGTACAGCTGACGACTCGTCACAAAAACAAGATACACTTAATACCAAAGCCAGATTGTATGAAAAGGAATGTTGTCTCTTATAAACAAATCCCCTATAGTTTGTTCTCGAAGTCCTACACTTCTAATAAACACTTCTGGAAACTACTTGTTTTTAACACCCTTGGTTAAGGCGACTATGAAAGGACAAAAGTCAGTGCGACAGTGAGTTAGTGAGCGTACAGGCGACTAGTGTAGTCTGACAATGTACTGTTGTCGGAGTGTTTATTACGGCTTGTAAATTTTATTACTTGATGAGTGCTATAGTCGTTGTGTTCAATGCATATTGGATAGCCACGTAACACAAGATACATATTTTAATACGAGTGTGATAGTTTTAGAGCAATTTCTCTGGTACTTAAAAATTATTTCACTCTTCTAACATACTCATACTATTTTCTTCACAGTATTGTTACTACGATCGCTCGGCTTAGTGGTTAAAAAGTGAAATAAATAATGGAATACCAAAGCAACCGTTACAATGTTAATAGAAGTTTTAATAAATAAAAATACACGTATTCAACAATTTTCAAAAGTATACAACTGTTCAATGCACGCTATCACTGCATGAAGTAAATATCACCCAATTAGAAATGTTTTAGAAATGTTCGCACACAGTAATTAATAATTAACCTTTTGTACTTAAATACCGGTGTCCAGTAACGCCCACTAAATCGCAGAACTCAACATAACACGTCTTAGCGCTTCGATTCACAATACTCAACTAGCTGCGGTGTGTATTGCTCTGTTTTTAAGCGGCAGAAACTCCATAATTACGTTACAAAAGAGTTCCACGATATTGTAGATAACCGGAGAACAATCGGGCTATTAATATGAAGGCACAGAAAGGTCGACTTGTACTAGATTTATTAAAGATCGACCACGGCATGTTAATCTGCTGCTTACAACACGTGACTAGTGACATATAAGCCTATTTCTCTACCAACAGCGTCTTCAGGCACGTAGTTGTCGTCAAACGGCCTCGTTCTTAAGATTTTAATTGTTTGAGAAATTTTGTGTTTATTATACAAACTTGTAGGCCTACACTTTACTTTATCCATTAGCGTGTTATGCCGGCATCGTGTTAATCATATAACTTTACTGTGTAATTCACGTCACTGTTTTGAGCCTTGGGGTTTCACTCGGTGAAATATTTATGACCTAATGAAACTTAGAAACATTATACCAGTTTCAGAACATGCGCATCTGCTGTTGTTCTCAAAACTGCTCTTACGCCACCGATTATAACATAAGATTATAACAGAAGGCTTCATCATGTCTTCCCCTTCTCTATCGTTTTCTCCACCTTCAAATCATTGATTGTAACCGTAAGCTGACAGAAAAAATCTTTAAAAATACAAATCTAACAAAGTTTTCTAAACTGTATTACATTATTTCTTTACTTCATGTTTTAAATATAATTCCTTACGTCAAGTATAAAAACCTTAAAAAGACCTCCCAAAACCAAAACCAGTTACAACTCTCTGTACGCCCTCAATAAACTCTTTCCCAACCTATACTCTTTCCTTTATAAAATAAACTTGAAATATTAACAAACCGCTAAGCAACGTGCATCCATCCAATCCAGTGGTCACCAATTAAATCGCATGGTGGTCCACTCTGTGAGCCTCTGGGTAAGCCCACGGTCCGGACACTACCGGGGGTTTCGGGGGGTATGGAATGCCCCGTATTTGGGAGGGGGTCCGGGGGTCCCCCCGGAAAATGTTCTAAATTTTGACGTCAATTGGTGCGTTTTTATGCATTACGATTGCAACTTTCATTGATATTTAGTTATAAAATGGTAGTACCACCAGAGGCCTATTTCACAACCAATTATACAAGTTAACAAGTGTGAACTAAAAGATTACATTTGATTTACTTTATCTTTAAATCGTTCTTTTAAAAACTGTCAGTTATTTAAGGCAGCTATATGTTTTGTTGCAAAGCTTAGTTAAGTAGTACGATAAAATATAAAAACAGGCCTAATGAAAAAAGTAGGCCAAATGACACTTTTAGTTCACACTTGGAACTTGGAACTTATTTATTTTTATTTATTTCGGTAACGTACTTAAATTTAATAGACCTATCTACGTATTATGTTGCACCTTAGTTTTATGAAATATGTTAAAAAAGAGCTATTTGGATCATTGTGAATCGCAAAAACATGACCATTGAGTTTGTTCAATTATGCCAACTCTTTGCTTTTGCTCAACAAAAACTGAGGACGGTACTGTTTTTATTCAATTTTATTTGAATAGTACATTCAATGAATAAGAGGCAGAAAGTAGTCTACATTTTTCACGCCTAAATTAGCTTCAAGCCTTAACCTTAAATTACTTGAAACAGCAGTTTTTTTTATAAAATATGCCCAGCTTTTCATATATAAATATTGACACGTAATTATTAATTTTTAAGTTATTGGGGATCAAGTATTTTAGAAATAAAGTGTACAAAAACCTATTTTAATACCAGTTTTAATAACATATTTATTGCAAAGGTACATAAAATACGTAGTAAGTTAAGCAACACAAAATTACAATTTATAAATTTATTATGACAACCTTAATATTTAAATCTTCATTCCAAAACAAATACATCATATTTTTCATTAAATGCCCACAAAGATTATTTTTCATTAAGTTTTTATCTAGGATTAAAACTACTATCGAAACGAAAAAAATACTTTCTTTAAGTAACAAATCAATTATGCTTTTTAAAACCTAAAACCTACTAAAAATAAAATACTTAAAAAGAACCAAAATTTAAGTTAATATTTAATGACATTTAAAATGAAGTTGTGCACTTTAGATTAAGAAAAAAAGTTTAGTGGGAAAAGTGACATGTTTTGTTTAGTACAACCTCCCTGAAGTTAGGTACAGTGTTGGTACAGCTGATCCTCAGCAGGGCCTGGAGATGGCCATCAGTCAGTCGGGACCAGTTCTTTACAAAGGTCATTTTCGAAAAAGCTGCTTTACATATGTACGTTGACCCAAACATGGTGCACATTTTCACGGCTAATTTTTTGAGTTGGGGGTACTTCTCTTCCTGCACGTATTTCACCCAAAACTCTTCGCAGTCCAGTTTGTTTGGTATTTCACTAAACTTTTCCTTCAACACAACATCTTCTTTTAAATCTATCAGCTCCATTTGCAGAGTGGCTTTATCACTGATGAAATATTCTGACGCCTCTTGGGACCACGCGCCATCTGCTTGAAGAGAAAAACAATTGTTCAAGACTGTTGCAGCATTTCCAATTTTTGCAAAGTCTGAGAACCTAGCATCAAACTCAGACTTGAGATCAGTAACGAAGTTTGAGAATTTACTGACGTCAACCTCATTACCGGAGCTCTCACAGACTAACTTCAGATAAGGAAAGTTCTAGCGTTCGTTGTTAATGTCATTTGCTATCAGTTCAAGCTTATTAGAAAAACTTCTTATTTCAGTTAGAAGATCACAAACAAGCTTTCCCTTTCCCTGAAGTTTTAGATTTAAACAGTTAAAGCACCTGAATATGTCTGTCAGGAACGCAATTGTTGGGACATTTTCTACTTTATCAAGGATAAAGCCTAAGTATTCATTAGCTGCGTCTTGTTCACACGTTGACAAAAAAAGTTTATATCTTGTTGCAACGAAAAAAATCGTTGTAAGACGAAACCTTTACTTAACCATCTTACATTGTTATGCAGAAGCAAGTCATCAAACCGATCATCTGTGTCTTCAAGCAATGATTTGAACTCCCTCTGCTGAAGAGAGACATCGATCGGAAGAAATTGATGATTTTAATAATAGTTTTCATCTTTTCCTCAAGGGTAGGGCACAGTTTGCAGCACACTACACTTTGGTGAATGATACAGTGGTAAGATATCATTTTTCCGTTGCACCTTTCATCACTAATCATCCTTTCCACTAGACCCTTTCTACATCCGATAATTGCTGGACAACCATCAGTTGTAATTAATACAATTTTTTGTATCCAGTTAATTTTCTCTAAAATATTTAATAATGGCCTCGTAGAAGTCTCCCCCCCCCCGCGTGTTTTCTTTCATTGGCAAAACTGTGAATAGTTCTTCCTCACATTTTTCTTTGGTTTGGTCCAGATACCGAACAAAAATCATAAGTTGCGCGGTATCAGTGATGTCACATGACTCATCCAAAGCTAACGAATAAAAATCTGTAGATTTCAACACTTCCATTAATGTAGTATAATTTTCCTTAGCTAGTAACTCTGTATTTCTTGTGTCTGTTGACGCGGATATCGGAATACGTTGAATCGTGTCCACTACATTAATATTGTCCTCAAACAACACCTTTCCAGCCTCTGTCATACATTCTTTTACAATGTCGGCATCACTAAACGCTTCGAGATGTTTTGCAAGAGTCCAAGAGACACGTAGGGCGGCTTCTGTACATTTTTCTTGCTCAGTAATAGACAGAGTAATTATTTTTGTTGGCGCTGAATACTTAGTGCTTAGGCTTGATATTTTCGACTTTCGAGTATTACTTCCGATGGGGTATTTTTCTCCAAATGATTTGTGTTTTGTTCAATATGTCTCTTTATGTTCGAACAAACAGGCACAGCTCCAGCTCGATCTAGTAACGTAAAGCAGCATAGTTCAGTCCACTCGGGGGAAAACTTTCTATTTTCTGCCTCCAATTTTCTTCTCTTCTTATCCATTGCAATAGCACTCTTTACATGAAACAAATAATATAAACACACGCCACTACTAAAAAACTAAAATAACTAATGTAAACACATGCCACTATATTAAAAAACTATTAAATATAATTCAAAGATTTAATACAAATTTGAACACAATCGCAATGAACTGAACTAGGCTTACACGCAAAAACGGTCGTTGACGTGTTGAAACTCCCATTTTATTTTATAAGTTTTTTTTGTGAAATTTTTTTTTGAATTTTATTTTATTTGAATTTTATTAAGTTTTTTTTTTGTAAAGGGGAGAGACATAATATTTAGAACTAGGTGGTGAACCTAGAGGAAGCAAAAGTGTGCAAAGGCCTAATTACAATTACAGACATGTCCCCCCAGGTGAATGACAGGACTTGCAAATGAAAAAGTCTATTAACAAACAAGCGTGTACTTTATTAAGCATGCAACTCTTACATGAGATGACAAGTTATAGATTCAACAATGAGCAAAATTAACTGCAGGATCATATATACCAATTAATATTCTTAATGGCATAAGATGTGAGTGAATTTAAGTTTAACATAAATTGCATAGATCCTGCCACGTTATGTTCAAGTTAATTGTTGCAAGAATATTATTCACAAAATAGAAAATCACTAATCAATGAGTGTTGTATAGAAACGACTTTAAATAGGCTAGCCTTTTAGTAACTCAGTAAGCACATTTATGATATTGTAATTTATAACATATTCCCCAACAAAATATATAAATATTACACACACAAGCACATACACAACATAAATGACACAGCATCCCTCATTTCTGTACAAAACCCCTCATAAAACCCTTTTCAACAAGAATAAATAAATGCACAACTATACAGTATATATATAATTAACAAGGTAATTAGATAAATCTCAGTTACGGATCATTAATATGTCAAGGTAATTAGCACCAGAGAATGTAAGTGCCCCCAACCAAACCAGAGACTCAAAATAATAATCAACCATCACTTTAATCATGATAAGCAATAAGCGTATGTGACCATGAAAATAGTTTCACAACTTAAAAACATCAGACAGCCCCCCTTTGTGACTGGAATTCTGCCATGACCGCATGACATGAAAGCACAAAATAACTAACTCTCGAATAGCTTTAATTTGATAAAAGGTAGAACTTAGAGCAGACTGCGGATATGTGTGTGTGTGTGTGTGTGTGTAATTTTCTTACACATTATAAGCAGATATAATAGATTTCATTAGGTTTAATTATGTAATGTTCACACATGTAGTCACAGAACTGAACATGAGAGTTTGTGCAAAAGTTCAACGGTTAAAACTTCATGAGTGAGCTTCTGGGAGCTTCCGTGAATTCACAGTGTAGTTGAGATAGAATTAAATAAATAGAATGGTCCCACCTGGATCGTCCGGTGCACTTAAGCAATACTTTGGCTGATCAGTAGTGTCTCGGTTGTACTAAGAAGTCCTGGGGCAGCGTAGCGTCATAAGTGTGTCTGAAAGCATGGATCTCGACTGACGGCATATCATGGCTTAGGGTCGTCTCTGCCAGGAGGGTGGACAGTTGGTCGTCAACACCCGACACCCATCTCGCCCTTGTTCGAGCACCTGTGACATGCAATGAGTTGTATAGGGTGTCATAAGGAAATGATCTCGCCACATACGCCATCAGAATTAAATTGCTAACACACACATCGCCACTAATTCATTTTTCGTATTAATCTGGATTGAACACCCAGCTGTGACTTATTTCACTCAACCACTAATTAGGTTTAAATATTTCATTGAGAACGTTATTCACATAATTATTAATGACACAGAAAAAACAGTTGAGTGCAAGATATGCATACATTTAAAGCGTTAATCATTAATTTGCATTAATGCCCAAATTGAAAACTGATATACACGCACACACACACAAGTATAGTTTATAATTAAGCTGAAACACACACAAAAATATATTTGGGGTTAAAATATTTTTAGAACCCGTTAACTTGTACATACCTGGAGCAGAACTTTATTCAGCCACTCATAGACAAAAGTGACGAAGTCTCGAACTGATGAGTGCCGTCAGCCGAGAGCAGATGACCAGGTTGAGGGTTCAAATAGAAATGAGAAAGATACGAAGTGTCTGTCTAACCACGAAACCTCGCTGATGCAGGAATATACAATCACAGCTGAGCGCGCCAACTGAATATCGTCGCCACACAACAAACAGTCTGCATAGCCCACGACGACGAAATGCAGCGGCCGCGCGTGACGTCAAATCCCGCTCGTTTTAAAAACACATCGCCTACATGCCGAACCCAGTACGGCACAGTGTCAACAGGCGCAGGTCTACTGAGTCACTCAAGCTATTATTAGTGTGTTAGTAGTGGTGTTGTGCGTTGGAGGGGAGAGGGAGGAAGAGTTTCGAGGGAGATTGAGGCTGGCCACCTATGTCTACCCTCACCTATAGATAGTCTCTTAATTGTCAAGTTTTTCTAGCCTGCGACTTAATGAACGACTTTCTGCAAAGTGAAACATTTAAATTATTAATTTTTGTGAGCTTTTTAATGACAAAAAACAAATAATAAACATTTTACCGCGGTCCGCAAAAAATGACCCGGCGGTCCGGATGCGGACCGCGGTTCGCCATCCAATCCATCGCAACCTCTATCAACAGAACTACACGGAACATCCTCAGACTTTCCTTCCTCATAAACTATCTTCTAACTACAGTATTTACGATGAGCCTCCTCCAAGGAATCCTCGCAGACACTGAAACACCTAAATACACACAATCTCAAATACTCCACCTGGCATCATTCTTGATCTCCCAACTCCTTAAATTATCCTATCTTCACACCCTATATTTTTCCCTCTTCTTTATGTCCCCCGCCTACACCTTGACGCCGCATTGACGCTCCCCTCCCTCTTTTGCGTTCTGCACTACTCGACCCCGTATTGGTTGTTCATACTACGTTGACACACATATACACATCCACACGCTACTCGTTCTTCTGAGTGCCCCCAATTTGTCCGCCTCCGGCCTGCTCTGTTGCACGTCTCCTCTCAACTTTACCATCCGGTTGAAAGGGGCTTTGCCCCCGATCAGCCTGAGACTTCTCAAAAAAAAGTTAAAAATAATTTTCTTTCTTACCATACTGAATAGGATTTAAGTAGTCGTTTTTATTTGACGTTTTTTCATTTTATTCAGTGGTTTATTTTATGTAATCATATGAATAAGTGTGTCTTTATGCATAATACGTGGAGGAGTGTTTAAAATAATAAGAAATTACACGTATAATTCATCATTTAAAAAAGTCAATTATTTAGGTTACTACAAAGTTTAATCAACACATCAACAAATCATTTTAAATATGTTCAAGCTATTCGTAAGCATTCAAGTTGTTCAAAGTGTGAACGCTTCATACAAATTCGATTGCAATTAAATGCTTTATCGTCACGAAACGTGCTCCAATGTATAGTATGAATTAATCCATTATGTATTAGTATGTTAGACATATAAATAAGCATATTATTTTGTACAATAAAAACACGCAATTATATAAAATTTACTAGTATTCTCCATGATCCCCGATTATTTAGCACATTCTCATTCGTTTTCCTCTAATTTTATGTTCAATTATTCTACTTTTTGTATCTCTTTTCGTTAGTATCCAGACTTTGAAACCGTATTATCTCCACTATCTAATAACAAGAAGATTATTTATACGTTGGTGTATTTATATATTTCTTGTCTACTTAGAATATTGGATTTTATTAACCTTTATAAAAATAATTTACAAACACGGGTCATGAGACGTGCGAACAGGGTATTCACCCTCCCAAAATTCCAAAATATTCCAATACACTAATAAAAGAAAATTATTTCTTAATTTCTTTCTGGCAAGGATATTTAAATTTTGTAATAAGCCTAGTCTAAAGATGCCGTTCTGTACTAGATAAAACTGTATATTTTAAATTTGAAAGATGAAATTTTACACTTTTTCATCATCCGTTTTTCGAAAATTGCCTTATTCGAATTGCCACTAAATCATAACACCTGCTCTCAATTTTGCGGAAATTTATTTAATCGCTAATAGTGTTACTTAGTGTTATTATTTATAATATGCGGTCCTCAATACGAAAATGTCAGATCTGTTCAAAAGTACAATCTCCAGATATTAATGAAATACTATTCTGTAGCACCCAGTTCCAATTCTTCATTTATTTTGAAATATGTTTTTGTGTCTCATTATTTAGTAGTAAGTTTTAGCTAACTGATGAGAGCGTGCAACGCCCTTTTATTTCTACTAGTATAATCACATCATCTGCTTAGGCGCATTTGTATCTTTGTCATCTTGCAACCAGTAGCTTCCAATTTTTCAATAGCTATCCGTTAATCTTCACTGGAGCTTTAGAATCGCCTATTAATCGTTGCTATAGTGCAATTACCCTTAAAGTATATTATATTTTATGATCATTTCTTTAATTATATTTTGATGGTGTGCTCAAAATGTGGATGTTTTTCTTAAGTCGTTATTCCTATTAAGACTGTCAAACGCTTGTTTGAAATTTACGTATACAATAGATAGGTGAACGAAAATCTCCATCGCATTCATACGTTTTTTCTTGCCTCTGTTCTGGTATGTACTTGTGATATTGAATGATTGAGTTCGAAGCTACATTGCTAATCGTCTGTAGTTTGTTTACAAACAGTTTATAATCTATTATTTATAATACCCAACAAGCCTTTATACGTTACTTCAGTAACGCAGTTACTTGTAACTAGAGGAAGTCCTCTTGTAATTTAATAAGTGTCCAACATTTTAAATAAAAAGTCGTTGAAATTAATAAATTACACATTATATTTAGACTTACATTTTTTTTAAACCACATATTGTGTATATTTCTAATCTTTTTGGATTGGATAATCGGTAATTCATCGACAATTGGAATCGTCTGATAAGATCTACATAGAAGTAGACGTTCATAGAAAACAGAAGTAGCATATAAATTTCTGAAACAGCTTAGACAAACAGAACTGTTAAGCTTAACAAAACTGTGCACGATTACACATAATTGACAAGAATTCCTGGATTAGACACTATAAAGACGTTTCGACAGATGAGGAGGTAATAATACAGGAGGACAAGATATAACTATCACTCTTCCGGTTGTTAGTAGCAATATATACTTTGGAGATAGCATAGCATTAGAAGAATTAACAGAAGCTCTAAACCAAATGAAGAATAGAAAAGCAACAGGACCGGATGGAATTAACACAGAACTCCTAAAAGGTGGTGGACTGCTATTAAAACTACTCATTTGGCATTTGATTAATGCATGCTGAAAAACAAAAACAATTCCAGATCATTGGAGAATAGCAGAGGTAATATCGCTGATTACGAAAGTCAACAGAGATGACTGTGGAAATTATCAAGGCATAAGCCTGTTTAATACAGCCTACAAATTATATACAAGGATAATTAATAACAGACTAAAGAGTATTGCAGACGCTGTCCTTCTTGAAGAACAATCTGGATTTAGAAAAGGAAGATCCTGTAGTGACAATGTCACAATTATGAGCCAATTGATCGAAAAAAGAAGATAATTCAATCTAGAGACACATACTGCCTTCATAGACTATGAAAAAGCGTTTTATCGAGTGAGTAGACATATTGTGGAAAATATTAGACCATATCATATAATAAAAGTAATAGAAACCCTGTATGAAAGAACGGACATTATTATAAACACCGGGAAGGAGAAACAGAATCTATTACTGTTAACAGAGGGATTAGACAAGGTTGCAGTTTATCACCTACTTTATTTATATTGACGATGTTGTAAGGCAATGAAAACTACGAACTGGTCCTGAAATTCACTTACTTTCCAATAATTTCTCTATTAACACTTTGCTGTTTGTTGACAATGAAGTTATCCTACAAGAAAACGAAAATTATTACAAAAAGTAGTATATCAAATCAGTAAAATTTGCCACGAATATAATATAATTTTTACTACAAAGACTAAAATAATGGCGTTTAAAGGAAAATTTCAAGTACGCTCCAAAAGAGTAATAGACAATAAAATTATTGGACAACTATCCCACTACATCTATATAGGGTGCGACGTAAGCTATGAATATGAAGACGATATCGATAATAAATTAAACAGATACCAGAGGATGTGTGGCACAATTCGTTACACTTTGGAAAAGGAAGTACGAAAAGCTACATAATTGAAATTTTATACAGTAATGGCGGCACCAGTACTCATGTACGAGAGGTGGAGGTGAGGTGGACACTCACCGAAAATCAGAGAGCACGAATTGAAGCTGCTGAAATGAAATTCTTAAGGAGAGTCAAAGGATGCACCCTAAGAGATCATATAAGAAATGCAGGCATATATACTCGATAAACTATAAAATTAAACAAAATAAATAAAACTGGATATATTAAATAACACATAAATAGAATGGGGGACTTGACAATACCAAGAAAGATAATCCAGTATAAACCTCTTGGAGAACGAGATAGAGGCAGACCAAGAAAACGGTGTCTGTGAATACGAAACAGGCTGTATGCCTACTCCTTGAAGTAAAGAAGAAGAAGAAAATCTGAAATTTTAGGAAAAGTAAAAAATATGAGTAGTAACTAAGGTTTGAAACTTTTAATAGTTACGATTTACCCCTCAGCCTACATACGCCGCTTGCATTTACAATAAACAATGTTAAAGAATATGCTGAGCTCGCAAATGTCTGGGACATTCTAATATGCATAGATCGAATTCTATCGGGCATGTTTCTCACCAGACAACAGTTTAAACTAAGAAAACACAATTTAATATTACCGCAAATAACGCTGCAATTGTGTGTCGTAGTGCTAGAGTGAGAACACGTAGGCCCTACTTTTAGAATTAGTAAATTAGTCGGCGTAAAATATCTTTGTTAAAAATCAGACAGATAGTTTTGAATGTTTACATTACAGTTCCGTTCAACTAGTTAATCTAAAATAACATAATTTATCTTAAAAACTTATACATTTTTCAAATGTGTCCGCGCTAATTTACATTGTCTCCAGACTTAAGAAGTAAGAAAACATTTTAAATATTTAAAGCATTAAATAACCATAACGTGCAAAACTCTAAAGCTGAGCAGCAGATAAAAGCTATACGTTTACGTTTATACAAATATAAAGGGTTGATTAAAAGCTGAATGTAAATAGGGCTACAAAAATGAGAATCTTATAATAGTAATGTACGTAGTGGAGACAAAATATTTTACTTGAGAAAGAAATGGAAATCTCGAAAGAAGAGTAATAAGATGAATGTATGGGCCACAGAAAATTTAGGAAAAGTGTTACTGAAGATTAAATCAAGAGGTAAAAGAAAACCGGCGAACGATGGCATTGTGAGAGCACCTGCAGCACAGGGTGGTTTGGTCACGTATAAAGATAATAGGAGAAATCAATATAAAAAAGGTTTACAAACGAAAGAGACCCTGCTGAAGACGTAATATGAGGTGAGAACGTCAGGTCACTGAAGATGTGAAGGCTACGAAAGCGACGGGGCGGAAAAAGAGGAAGGTAGAACGAATGGGGGAGAATGATGTAGCAAGCTGGGACACATGTGAAGGTGATCCGTAGAAAAGAGGAGATGGGGTGAAATGACTCGTTGCCACCACAGGACTCTGAGTCAGATTCCTACAATTCCTACCAAACATGTACATACATTTAGTGATGTAGATAATCTAAATGATGCTAATTAAAATGACAACGAAATAACTATTTTGAATATTTAAAAAATAGTACTAAACTATTTTTAATTTACATATACAATTTGTTAACAAATCTGGCCTAAGCGACTGCAGCTACTGAGAATCTTGCCAAGAAGACTACTCCTTGTTTCCATAAATTTAGTCAAGTCAGGGTGTCTTTGCTATTATTGATTGTTAATCGTAGTTAAACCTCTATAATGCTTTCACTTAATTAACTTTACGGACGTCAAATATCGTTAAACTCCTTACATACTGGGTAATGTTTTAAATTATGGATGGTAGTATCCATATGAAAGCATTAAACCACTAAAACAAACATTAAAGCATTTATGATTAAGAAACATTCTGTTCAAGCTGTTACCCGCGGTTTCGCACGCGAATATTTAATTTGTAATAGTATTCTAATATATTTTTAATTGTTCATGTCTATATTTAATACGCAATGATCCATACACAGCGAGTAATAATAAGAGTTATACTATGTATGTAATTTTCACCTCTTAAGTTAGTTTGATTGGTACGAATTAACATGAGTCTTTCCGTTTGTATTTTAGCATATATGTCTACAATATACTAACACAACGTTGCTTGAAATAAATCAAATTATTACATTATTATACTTATCTTTTATAACCATGAGCCTATATATACACAATATTGAAAATGAAGTAATTTTTGAAATTCTGTTAATAATGTTCGATCTAAATAACTTTAGATAATAATGTTATTGACTGGTCACGCAGGACTACATATAGGCCTACACTTATAAACCCAATAAGAACCAGTGTGCATAACAACTACTGGTATACAGAATATAGTTACTTGTCAGGACACATCACAGACCAGTCTTTGAATAGAATAATGGGGCACTAAGGAAACACCTTATCTCTCTTTTTTGTGGTAACTCAAACAAGAGACAACCAGAGAACTAAAGGGATACCCATACATGCAGAGAAATAGGCCTATATTTGTTTATGTTATGTTTCTGCTTTTACGTTTGCTGTAATTTGCTCGAATTAATTGTACAGCTTAGGCACAAAGCCGTGATAATATTAAGTATACATTAGACATAATTATTGACTTAATAGTAACGAGTGCTTATGAACTCGTTTTACACTTGTAGTGTCGAGCATTGTTATTTACTCTTAAGAAGATTCATAGAATGGCTGTTGATCTTACTACAGTTTGGGGCCGCTTGACATCTAAACTACAATTATGACGTTTAAGAATTTAAGAATACTTGAGAAATCGTTACTTTTTGTTTTAAATTTATAAACCACACTGACAGAGTCAATAATAATCATAGCACAAGTAATTCACTGTCTTCTTTTCTTATTTTTAATCATCGTAATATTAGTATATCTTAAGTTATAAGTTAATAATTTATAAATTCCTTAAGAATGCACTAAAAAATTAGTGAGCATAACAAAAACTTATGACGTTAAAAGTCATTGATACAGAAGATACTGGAAGTTTAAACTCTCTAGTTTAAACTTTCTGTGCCGTACTGGGTTCGGCAGCGTATTATAAGTATTTTAAAACGAGCGGCGGTGACGTCACGCACGGCCATCCGGTAGTTTGTTGTCGTCTGTTTATACACACAAATGCTGTGCAGCAACGCAATTCAGTTGGCCCGTCCAACTGTTTCTGTACATTCCTGCATCCAGAAGTTTACTTGGGTAGACCGACACATTGTATCGGCCTCATTTCTGTTCGATCCTCCGACCTGGTCATCTGCTCTCGACTGGCGGCAACCTTCTGTCCAGGACTTCGTCAACTATCGCTATGGTTGGCTAAATAAAGTATAGCTCCAGGTGCTCGAACAAAGGCGAGATGGGTGTCGGGTGTGACGAACAACAGTCCACCCTACTGGCAGAGACGATCTTCTAGCCACGATTGCCGTCAGTCGAGAACAACAGTTCGAACACTCTTCCAACGCTAAGCTGCCCCCAGGACTTGTGATACGACCGTTACATTACTGATCAACGCCAATATTGACTCAGTGCACCGGACAATCCAGGTGGGAACATTCTAATTATCTATTTCTCTCTCCACAACATGGTGAATGCACAGAAGCCGCCAGAAGCTCACTCGTGAAGTTCTGACCGTTATACTCTAGCACAAACTCTCATGTTCAATTATGTTATTGCATGTGTGAACATTACAGCAGTACACTTAATGAAATATCTTATAACTGTTTATAATGTGTAAGAAATTACACACATACACACATATCCGCAGTTTGCTGTAAGATCTAACTTTTCTTCTAATTAAGACCATTAGGGAGTTAATTATCTTGTGCTATTATGTCATCTGGTCATGGGTGAGTTTTAATCACGTAACTGGGGCTGTCTGATGCTTTAGATGAGAATCTATTTTCTTTCTCACATATACTTAGCGCTTTAATGATTAAAGTCAGGGTCGTTTAGCAGGTTGAGTCTTGGGGCGGTCACTTACATTCTCTGGTGTTAACTACCAAGGCAAATCTATGCTTAGGAGCTGTGATTATCAGATTACGCTGTCATTTATACTTGTACATATATATACATATTATGGTGCATTCATTTACGGTAGTTGGAATGGGTTTATGAGGAATTTAGTACTGATATGAGAGGTGTTGTGTCATTCATGTTGTGTATGTGTTTGTGTGTGTAATTTTACTATATTTTGCTGGGGGAATATGTAATGAATTTAAAAAAGAAGAAAAAACCATAAATGTGCTTACTAAGACAAAAAGGCTAGCCTATTTGAAACTATACAACACTTATGGATTAATGAATTGCTTTTATGAATGAGATTATTGCTGCCATTGACTCATACATAATCAGGCAGGAATTTTGCAATTATGTTAATATCAAATTCACTTACATTTTTGACATTATGAATATTAATTGATATACATATATATATATATAATCCTGCCATTAATGGTGTGCTTACACAATCGAGAACTTGTCATTTTATGTAACATCTTGCAGGTTTAATAAAGCATACGCTTGTTGGTTAAAAGACTTTGTCATTTGCAAGTCCTGTCATTCACCTGGGGGGACATGTCTGTAATTGTAATTGGGCCTTGCACACTTTTGCTTCCTCTAGGTTTCCCACCTAGTTCTAAATATGATGTCCCTCCCCTTTACAAAAAAAAACTTAATAAAAATAAAATTAAATTAAATAAAATAAAATTCAAAAAAAATTACAAAAAAGAAAACTTAGAAAATTAAAAGGGAGCTCTGCAAATGTAAGATCAGAGCGTAGTAAAAAATATAAAAGGGGGGTTACAAATGGTAGATCAGAGCGTGGTTATGATTCTAGGTAGGTAGTAGGTATTATTTCTGCCTTATTTTTCTTTTGAACTTGAGAAATTTTAGAATCTGGGGACTTACATTTATTTCCTTAAATGAAACTTGGTGTGGCTACAGACATGTCAGCTGGTGTTAGGACTTGCAAATTATCTCAAATTATTTTTAATTGGAATCCAAGTGTTGCAAGAAAACTTAATGGTAGTGTAACGAATTAATAGAAAGAATAACCAGAAAAATAGCACATTTTATAAAATGAATAAGGGGTTGATGAAGTTTAAAATAATTTAATATGTGTTAGTGTTTAAGTGATTATTTTGTGATGTTGAGTGTAAGATGAATTTTGAAGAGGGGTTATAAGAATGTGATTGATTCTTTTTAATGAATGTGTGCTGACTGATTTCACTTGTGCATACTCTGGAGCTCAAACAGATTCTGGACGTGATGAGGGCCGTCAGTACTTGTCGATTTTGATTGTGATTTGTCTCATGGATTAGGCAACGTGTTTTATAGCATTCCCGTTACATAGTACTTGTTTATTGAGGACGTTGCGTTGCGGTATCATGTATTCTGAATGCGGTTATGGTCCAACCAGGGGTCGTGGACTTAATAGTTATATGTTTTCAATTACATTGCATTTTATGTGTACTTTGTGGATTGTAGTCAGTGAGTCAGTTTTGTTGTTTTGATTGTATATAGTGAGTCAAGTGTGTTGTTTTGTGTCGTGTTCTCTTCTGGAAATTTTACATGGCTGTTTCTCTGCTTTTATCACACCCATCTCGTCGCATCGCTAGAGCACTGTGGAGCGGCTCAAAGGAAGAAGAGTACTTGAGTTTTTTTCGGATTCTTTGTCGTTATGTTTTGTAGGGTAAGTTGTGTTATGTGTTTTATGGGGATTTAAGTTATTGTGTTGTGTTTGCGAATTGTGCAACTCTGGCGACGGTATGTTACCAGGAATTGTCCCACCCCATTTCAGGGATTTTCCAGAAACTTTCAGTATTGGATGGAGTAGATGAGGACAGGTTGTTGGTCGTCTCGGACCTGGTCCTGTAGATTATCAGTTTCGCCTGTTCTAAAAGTAAGATGGAGAAGTTATGTGCTGTTGTTTCCTGGTTCATAGAGGTTGAATTTGGTTGTTGATCATTGTAGCGTCGGTCCATGCCGCATTCATCGTTTGATTTCTCTGGTGTGTCAGTTTGGATTAAGTGTGGTTTGTTTAGACGGTGGAAAAGTAAATACCCCCCCCCCTGCTAGTTAAGCTGCTTTTGAAGAGTTAAGAAATAGGATTGATGTTTGCGTGCCCTCTGCACGGTCTTCTCTGCCTTGTGAAGTGGGTCCGCCCACCCTAGTGTGGGGAGGTGGGCCAGTCATGTGTCAAGGATGGAGGATGCCTTGTTTGCTTCACATGGCTGGTCGGTCCACGACGGTGGACGGTTCTCGAAGGGTACTCGCATATCAAGGTTTGTAACACCTTGTTAGCCTTCGGGCGTGAATATGTGAGTACCAGGAGAGTTAGGTGGTGGTCGCCGGAGATGGTGACGTGTTGGGGCGGTCCCGAGAGTTGGCATGGAGGAGAGGACTCGCGTGGGGGATGGTCGCAGTGTGGTAGAGGTTTTCAGTCCTGGGAAGGGAGGAATAGTGTTAATGGTCCTGGGTCTCAGTGGATGAGTTTTGGAGGCCTTGGTGGTCGGTACTCAGAGCTGGCGCAGCAATTCTTGTCTTTCTCCTGTTCTTTTCTGTCCCTTATATCTGCATGCGGACCAGGGCCCGGCGAGCATGCAGGACGCACACTTACATCTTCTCTTTCAGACACACATTCACAGACTCACACCTCTTCCTTCTGCCTCTTTCGTTTTCCTGTGTTACTGAACTCACCAAGAGCGATTTAGAATCTGAGATTTTCCAGGTTTCCCGCAGCCGTCGTGCTTGAGGACTGGTTTGGTTTGGGTCAACCATGTTGCCCTTTTGGGGTGAGGGTGTGCCGTACTGGGTTCGGCAGCGTATTATAAGTATTTTAAAACGAGCGGCGGTGACGTCACGCACGGCCATACGGTAGTTTGTTGTCTTCTGTTTATACACACAAATGCTGTGCAGCAACGCAATTCAGTTGGCCCGTCCAGCTGTTTCTGTACATTCCTGCATCCAGAAGTTTACTTGGGTAGACCGACACATTGTATCGGCCTCATTTCTGTTCGATCCTCCGACCTGGTCATCTGCTCTCGACTGGCGGCAACCTTCTGTCCAGGACTTCGTCAACTATCGCTATGGTTGGCTAAATAAAGTATAGCTCCAGGTGCTCGAACAAAGGCGAGATGGGTGTCGGGTGTGACGAACAACAGTCCACCCTACTGGCAGAGACGATCTTCTAGCCACGATTGCCGTCAGTCGAGAACAACAGTTCGAACACTCTTCCAACGCTAAGCTGCCCCCAGGACTTGTGATACGACCGTTACATTACTGATCAACGCCAATATTGACTAAGTGCACCGGACAATCCAGGTGGGAACATTCTAATTATCTATTTCTCTCTCCATAACATGGTGAATGCACAGAAGCCGCCAGAAGCTCACTCGTGAAGTTCTCACCGTTATACTCTAGCACAAACTCTCATGTTCAATTATGTTATTGCATGTGTGGACGTTACAGCAGTACACTTAATGAAATATCTTATAACTGTTTATAATGTGTAAGAAATTACACACATACACACATATCCGCAGTTTGCTGTAAGATCTAACTTTTCTTCTAATTAAGACCATTAGGGAGTTAATTATCTTGTGCTATTATGTCATCTGGTCATGGCTGAGTTTTAATCACGTAACTGGGGCTGTCTGATGCTTTAGATGAGAATCTATTTTCTTTCTCACATATACTTAGCGCTTTAGTGATTAAAGTCAGGGTCGTTTAGCAGGTTGAGTCTCGGGGCGGTCACTTACATTCTCTGGTGTTAACTACCAAGGCAAATCTATGCTTAGGAGCTGTGATTATCAGATTACGCTGTCATTTATACTTGTACATATATATACATATTATGGTGCATTCATTTACGGTAGTTGGAATGGGTTTATGAGGAATTTAGTACTGATATGAGAGGTGTTGTGTCATTCATGTTGTGTATGTGTTTGTGTGTGTAATTTTACTATATTTTGCTGGGGGAATATGTAATGAATTTAAAAAAGAAGAAAAAACCATAAATGTGCTTACTAAGACAAAAAGGCTAGCCTATTTGAAACTATACAACACTTATGGATTAATGAATTGCTTTTATGAATGAGATTATTGCTGCCATTGACTCATACATAATCAGGCAGGAATTTTGCAATTATGTTAATATCAAATTCACTTACATTTTTGACATTATGAATATTAATTGATATACATATATATATATATATATAATCCTGCCATTAATGGTGTGCTTACACAATCGAGAACTTGTCATTTTATGTAACATCTTGCAGGTTTAATAAAGCATACGCTTGTTGGTTAAAAGACTTTGTCATTGGCAAGTCCTGTCATTCACCTGGGGGGACATGTCTGTAATTGTAATTGGGCCTTGCACACTTTTGCTTCCTCTAGGTTTCCCACCTAGTTCTAAATATGATGTCTCTCCCCTTTACAAAAAAAAAACTTAATAAAAATAAAATTAAATTAAATAAAATAAAATTCAAAAAAAATTACAAAAAAGAAAACTTAGAAAATTAAAAGGGAGCTCTGCAAATGTAAGATCAGAGCGTAGTAAAAAATATAAAAGGGGGGTTACAAATGGTAGATCAGAGCGTGGTTATGATTCTAGGTAGGTAGTAGGTATTATTTCTGCCTTATTTTTCTTTTGAACTTGAGAAATTTTAGAATCTGGGGACTTACATTTATTTCCTTAAATGAAACTTGGGGTGGCTACAGACATGTCAGCTGGTGTTAGGACTTGCAAATTATCTCAAATTATTTTTAATTGGAATCCAAGTGTTGCAAGAAAACTTAATGGTAGTGTAACGAATTAATAGAAAGAATAACCAGAAAAATAGCACATTTTATAAAATGAATAAGGGGTTGATGAAGTTTAAAATAATTTAATATGTGTTAGTGTTTAAGTGATTATTTTGTGATGTTGAGTGTAAGATGAATTTTGAAGAGGGGTTATAAGAATGTGATTGATTTTTTTTAATGAATGTGTGCTGACTGATTTCACCTGTGCATACTCTGGAGCTCAAACAGATTCTGGACGTGATGAGGGCCGTCAGTACTTGTCGATTTTGATTGTGATTTGTCTCATGGATTAGGCAACGTGTTTTATAGCATTCCCGTTACATAGTACTTGTTTATTGAGGACGTTGCGTTGCGGTATCATGTATTCTGAATGCGGTTATGGTCCAACCAGGGGTCGTGGACTTAATAGTTATATGTTTTCAATTACATTGCATTTTATGTGTACTTTGTGGATTGTAGTCAGTGAGTCAGTTTTGTTGTTCTGATTGTATATAGTGAGTCAAGTGTGTTGTTTTGTGTCGTGTTCTCTTCTGGAAATTTTACATGGCTGTTTCTCTGCTTTTATCACACCCATCTCGTCGCATCGCTAGAGCACTGTGGAGCGGCTCAAAGGAAGAAGAGTACTTGAGTTTTTTTCGGATACTTTGTCGTTATGTTTTGTAGGGTAAGTTGTGTTATGTGTTTTATGGGGATTTAAGTTATTGTGTTGTGTTTGAGAATTGTGCAACTCTGGCGACGGTATGTTACCAGGAATTGTCCCACCCCATTTCAGGGATTTTCCAGAAACTTTCAGTATTGGATGGAGTAGATGAGGACAGGTTGTTGGTCTTCTCGGACCTGGTCCTGTAGATTATCAGTTTCGCCTGTTCTAAAAGTAAGATGGAGAAGTTATGTGCTGTTGTTTCCTGGTTCATAGAGGTTGAATTTGGTTGTCGATCATTGTAGCGTCGGTCCATGCCGCATTCATCGTTTGATTTCTCTGGTGTGTCAGTTTGGATTAAGGTGGTTTGTTTAGACGGTGGAAAAGTAAATACCCCCCCTGCTAGTTAAGCTGCTTTTGAAGAGTTAAGAAATAGGATTGATGTTCGCGTGCCCTCTGCACGGTCTTCTCTGCCTTGTGAAGTGGGTCCGCCCACCCTAGTGTGGGGAGGTGGGCCAGTCATGTGTCAAGGATGGAGGATGCCTTGTTTGTTTCACATGGCTGGTCGGTCCACGACGGTGGACGGTTCTCGAAGGGTACTCGCATATCAAGGTTTGTAACACCTTGTTAGCCTTCGGGCGTGAATATGTGAGTACCAGGAGAGTTAGGTGGTGGTCGCCGGAGATGGTGACGTGTTGGGGCGGTAACGAGAGTTGGCATGGAGGAGAGGACTCGCGTGGGGGATGGTCGCAGTGTGGTAGAGATTTTCAGTCCTGGGAAGGGAGGAATAGTGTTAATGGTCCTGGGTCTCAGTGGATGAGTTTTGGAGGCCTTGGTGGTCGGTACTCAGAGCTGGCGCACCAATTCTTGTCTTTCTCCTGTTCTTTTCTGTCCCTTATATCTGCATGCGGACCAGGGCCCGGCGAGCATGCAGGACGCACACTTACATCTTCTCTTTCAGACACACATTCACAGACTCACACCTCTTCCTTCTGCCTCTTTCGTTTTCCTGTGTTACTGAACTCACCAAGAGCGATTTAGAATCTGAGATTTTCCAGGTTTCCCGCAGCCGTCGTGCTTGAGGACTGGTTTGTTTTGGGTCAACCATGTTGCCCTTTTGGGGTCAGGGTGTGCCGTACTGGGTTCGGCAGCGTGTTATAAGTATTTTAAAACGAGCGGCGGTGACGTCACGCACGGCCATACGGTAGTTTGTTGTCGTCTGTTTATACACACAAATGCTGTGCAGCAACGCAATTCAGTTGGCCCGTCCAGCTGTTTCTGTACATTCCTGCATCCAGAAGTTTACTTGGGTAGACCGACACATTGTATCGGCCTCATTTCTGTTCGATCCTCCGACCTGGTCATCTGCTCTCGACTGGCGGCAACCTTCTGTCCAGGACTTCGTCAACTATCGCTATGGTTGGCTAAATAAAGTATAGCTCCAGGTGCTCGAACAAAGGCGAGATGGGTGTCGGGTGTGACGAACAACAGTCCACCCTACTGGCAGAGACGATCTTCTAGCCACGATTGCCGTCAGTCGAGAACAACAGTTCGAACACTCTTCCAACGCTAAGCTGCCCCCAGGACTTGTGATACGACCGTTACATTACTGATCAACGCCAATATTGACTAAGTGCACCGGACAATCCAGGTGGGAACATTCTAATTATCTATTTCTCTCTCCATAACATGGTGAATGCACAGAAGCCGCCAGAAGCTCACTCGTGAAGTTCTCACCGTTATACTCTAGCACAAACTCTCATGTTCAATTATGTTATTGCATGTGTGGACATTACAGCAGTACACTTAATGAAATATCTTATAACTGTTTATAATGTGTAAGAAATTACACACATACACACATATCCGCAGTTTGCTGTAAGATCTAACTTTTCTTCTAATTAAGACCATTAGGGAGTTAATTATCTTGTGCTATTATGTCATCTGGTCATGGCTGAGTTTAAATCACGTAACTGGGGCTGTCTGATGCTTTAGATGAGAATCTATTTTCTTTCTCACATATACTTAGCGCTTTAGTGATTAAAGTCAGGGTCGTTTAGCAGGTTGAGTCTCGGGGCGGTCACTTACATTCTCTGGTGTTAACTACCAAGGCAAATCTATGCTTAGGAGCTGTGATTATCAGATTACGCTGTCATTTATACTTGTACATATATATACATATTATGGTGCATTCATTTACGGTAGTTGGAATGGGTTTATGAGGAATTTAGTACTGATATGAGAGGTGTTGTGTCATTCATGTTGTGTACGTGTTTGTGTGTGTAATTTTACTATATTTTGCTGGGGGAATATGTAATGAATTTAAAAAAGAAGAAAAAACCATAAATGTGCTTACTAAGACAAAAAGGCTAGCCTATTTGAAACTATACAACACTTATGGATTAATGAATTGCTTTTATGAATGAGATTATTGCTGCCATTGACTCATACATAATCAGGCAGGAATTTTGCAATTATGTTAATACCAAATTCACTTACATTTTTGACATTATGAATATTAATTGATATACATATATATATATATATATATATATATATATATATATATAATCCTGCCATTAATGGTGTGCTTACACAATCGAGAACTTGTCATTTTATGTAACATCTTGCAGGTTTAATAAAGCATACGCTTGTTGGTTAAAAGACTTTGTCATTTGCAAGTCCTGTCATTCACCTGGGGGGACATGTCTGTAATTGTAATTGGGCCTTGCACACTTTTGCTTCCTCTAGGTTTCCCACCTAGTTCTAAATATGATGTCTCTCCCCTTTACAAAAAAAAAAACTTAATAAAAATAAAATTAAATTAAATAAAATAAAATTCAAAAAAAATTATAAAAAAGAAAACTTAGAAAATTAAAAGGGAGCTCTGCAAATGTAAGATCAGAGCGTAGTAAAAAATATAAAAGGGGGGTTACAAATGGTAGATCAGAGCGTGGTTATGATTCTAGGTAGGTAGTAGGTATTATTTCTGCCTTATTTTTCTTTTGAACTTGAGAAATTTTAGAATCTGGGGACTTACATTTATTTCCTTAAATGAAACTTGGTGTGGCTACAGACATGTCAGCTGGTGTTAGGACTTGCAAATTATCTCAAATTATTTTTAATTGGAATCCAAGTGTTGCAAGAAAACTTAATGGTAGTGTAACGAATTAATAGAAAGAATAACCAGAAAAATAGCACATTTTATAAAATGAATAAGGGGTTGATGAAGTTTAAAATAATTTAATATGTGTTAGTGTTTAAGTGATTATTTTGTGATGTTGAGTGTAAGATGAATTTTGAAGAGGGGTTATAAGAATGTGATTGATTTTTTTTAATGAATGTGTGCTGACTGATTTCACTTGTGCATACTCTGGAGCTCAAACAGATTCTGGACGTGATGAGGGCCGTCAGTACTTGTCGATTTTGATTGTGATTTGTCTCATGGATTAGGCAACGTGTTTTATAGCATTCCCGTTACATAGTACTTGTTTATTGAGGACGTTGCGTTGCGGTATCATGTATTCTGAATGCGGTTATGGTCCAACCAGGGGTCGTGGACTTAATAGTTATATGTTTTCAATTACATTGCATTTTATGTTTACTTTGTGGATTGTAGTCAGTGAGTCAGTTTTGTTGTTTTGATTGTATATAGTGAGTCAAGTGTGTTGTTTTGTGTCGTGTTCTCTTCTGGAAATTTTACATGGCTGTTTCTCTGCTTTTATCACACCCATCTCGTCGCATCGCTAGAGCACTGTGGAGCGGCTCAAAGGAAGAAGAGTACTTGAGTTTTTTTCGGATTCTTTGTCATTATGTTTTGTAGGGTAAGTTGTGTTATGTGTTTTATGGGGATTTAAGTTATTGTGTTGTGTTTGAGAATTGTGCAACTCTGGCGACGGTATGTTACCAGGAATTGTCCCACCCCATTTCAGGGATTTTCCAGAAACTTTCAGTATTGGATGGAGTAGATGAGGACAGGTTGTTGGTCTTCTCGGACCTGGTCCTGTAGATTATCAGTTTCGCCTGTTCTAAAAGTAAGATGGAGAAGTTATGTGCTGTTGTTTCCTGGTTCATAGAGGTTGAATTTGGTTGTCGATCATTGTAGCGTCGGTCCATGCCGCATTCATCGTTTGATTTCTCTGGTGTGTCAGTTTGGATTAAGTGTGGTTTGTTTAGACGGTGGAAAAGTAAATACCCCCCCTGCTAGTTAAGCTGCTTTTGAAGAGTTAAGAAATAGGATTGATGTTCGCGTGCCCTCTGCACGGTCTTCTCTGCCTTGTGAAGTGGGTCCGCCCACCCTAGTGTGGGGAGGTGGGCCAGTCATGTGTCAAGGATGGAGGATGCCTTGTTTGCTTCACATGGCTGGTCGGTCCACGACGGTGGACGGTTCTCGAAGGGTACTCGCATATCAAGGTTTGTAACACCTTGTTAGCCTTCGGGCGTGAATATGTGAGTACCAGGAGAGTTAGGTGGTGGTCGCCGGAGATGGTGACGTGTTGGGGCGGTCCCGAGAGTTGGCATGGAGGAGAGGACTCGCGTGGGGGATGGTCGCAGTGTGGTAGAGATTTTCAGTCCTGGGAAGGGAGGAATAGTGTTAATGGTCCTGGGTCTCAGTGGATGAGTTTTGGAGGCCTTGGTGGTCGGTACTCAGAGCTGGCGCAGCAATTCTTGTCTTTCTCCTGTTCTTTTCTGTCCCTTATATCTGCATGCGGACCAGGGCCCGGCGAGCATGCAGGACGCACACTTACATCTTCTCTTTCAGACACACATTCACAGACTCACACCTCTTCCTTCTGCCTCTTTCGTTTTCCTGTGTTACTGAACTCACCAAGAGCGATTTAGAATCTGAGATTTTCCAGGTTTCCCGCAGCCGTCGTGCTTGAGGACTGGTTTGTTTTGGGTCAACCATGTTGCCCTTTTGGGGTGAGGGTGTGCCGTACTGGGTTCGGCAGCGTATTATAAGTATTTTAAAACGAGCGGCGGTGACGTCACGCACGGCCATACGGTAGTTTGTTGTCGTCTGTTTATACACACAAATGCTGTGCAGCAACGCAATTCAGTTGGCCCGTCCAGCTGTTTCTGTACATTCCTGCATCCAGAAGTTTACTTGGGTAGACCGACACATTGTATCGGCCTCATTTCTGTTCGATCCTCCGACCTGGTCATCTGCTCTCGACTGGCGGCAACCTTCTGTCCAGGACTTCGTCAACTATCGCTATGGTTGGCTAAATAAAGTATAGCTCCAGGTGCTCGAACAAAGGCGAGATGGGTGTCGGGTGTGACGAACAACAGTCCACCCTACTGGCAGAGACGATCTTCTAGCCACGATTGCCGTCAGTCGAGAACAACAGTTCGAACACTCTTCCAACGCTAAGCTGCCCCCAGGACTTGTGATACGACCGTTACATTACTGATCAACGCCAATATTGACTAAGTGCACCGGACAATCCAGGTGGGAACATTCTAATTATCTATTTCTCTCTCCATAACATGGTGAATGCACAGAAGCCGCCAGAAGCTCACTCGTGAAGTTCTGACCGTTATACTCTAGCACAAACTCTCATGTTCAATTATGTTATTGCATGTGTGAACATTACAGCAGTACACTTAATGAAATATCTTATAACTGTTTATAATGTGTAAGAAATTACACACATACACACATATCCGCAGTTTGCTGTAAGATCTAACTTTTCTTCTAATTAAGACCATTAGGGAGTTAATTATCTTGTGCTATTATGTCATCTGGTCATGGCTGAGTTTTAATCACGTAACTGGGGCTGTCTGATGCTTTAGATGAGAATCTATTTTCTTTCTCACATATACTTAGCGCTTTAATGTTTAAAGTCAGGGTCGTTTAGCAGGTTGAGTCTTGGGGCGGTCACTTACATTCTCTGGTGTTAACTACCAAGGCAAATCTATGCTTAGGAGCTGTGATTATCAGATTACGCTGTCATTTATACTTGTACATATATATACATATTATGGTGCATTCATTTACGGTAGTTGGAATGGGTTTATGAGGAATTTAGTACTGATATGAGAGGTGTTGTGTCATTCATGTTGTGTATGTGTTTGTGTGTGTAATTTTTCTATATTTTGCTGGGGGAATATGTAATGAATTTAAAAAAGAAGAAAAAACCATAAATGTGCTTACTAAGACAAAAAGGCTAGCCTATTTGAAACTATACAACACTTATGGATTAATGAATTGCTTTTATGAATGAGATTATTGCTGCCATTGACTCATACATAATCAGGCAGGAATTTTGCAATTATGTTAATATCAAATTCACTTACATTTTTGACATTATGAATATTAATTGATATACATATATATATATATATATAATCCTGCCATTAATGGTGTGCTTACACAATCGAGAACTTGTCATTTTATGTAACATCTTGCAGGTTTAATAAAGCATACGCTTGTTGGTTAAAAGACTTTGTCATTTGCAAGTCCTGTCATTCACCTGGGGGGACATGTCTGTAATTGTAATTGGGCCTTGCACACTTTTGCTTCCTCTAGGTTTCCCACCTAGTTCTAAATATGATGTCTCTCCCCTTTACAAAAAAAAAACTTAATAAAAATAAAATTAAATTAAATTAAATAAAATTCAAAAAAAATTACAAAAAAGAAAACTTAGAAAATTAAAAGGGAGCTCTGCAAATGTAAGATCAGAGCGTAGTAGAAAATTAAAAAGGGGGGTTTCATTTCTAGTCTTATTTCTCTAGTTCGCGTTATATGGTCAAAACGTTATAACGTCAGAATGCAAAAATACGTACCGTATCCGAATCAGCATATCATTTGATAGAATAATAATTATAAAAACTACTATCTGGCCTGTAAGGCCGTGTTTTTCCATTTTCAACATCACACGTTTCAACTTCGCCATTTCAGGCCATATTCAGTGTCACGAAGGACTTAAAGGCCTTTGTCACAGCACTTTGTATACATACTATGTTTCATGAACTACACGCTATGCACATATTTTATGTAAATTATACACTAGTATGCAACCTGAACTGCAGAACCCGCTCACTATTTTCAACGAAGTACATTTATTATAGTAGCCTATATATTTGGTATTAGACAATTTTTCAATTATCATGAAAATTACGAAAATCCAAATTACCCTACTATTTTTTGTTTAGCAAAGTAACAATTGTAGATACGATAAACGCTTAAAATTCCAAACAATTGGATATGTGTTAAAATTCCTTTTTAATGTGATTTTTTGGATACCCGGGCAGATTTTTAAAATTTTCAAAATTTTTTATCCAATTTTTAGGTTTTGTGGTCAAAAAATTTTGAAATTTCTATTACTGGACACTATTCAGATTTTGGTTAACATTCTCGTTAATTTGATATCCCACATTGAACTTGCGATTTTATCAAACTTTTGCCCCACTTTTTTGTCCCCAGCGTCCCAAAATATTAAAATTTCTAAAAATAAAGGTAAATTCATATTTTATTTAAAGTTCCCCTCAATTTTATACTCCACATAATCTTTGGAGGTTTTCCAAAATTTTATCCCCTGAAATATCCCCCCATTTTTAGGGGCATCAATCTCAAAAACAATAGGCGTACAGTAAAAGTATTGACTCATACGGCAATTTTTACGACTCGCATGCGTTCAAAAGTTATTATGAGCCATACCCCAAATAGACAGATATGCGTAAATAAAGAGCCAAAGTACAAACGGTCTGGTAAAAACTAAGACCTAGCTTCGTTCGTTCGTTGATCCGGTACAAACACGCCTTATGGCTCAAATTGTTCCTTTCACCTTCCGACATAAGTTCCATAATTTTTGCTTACTCCTACGAATCCTTAGTTGTTACATTCCTTAGAATAACTGTGGGATATGTAGATAACGATAACAAGGTCACAGATTTCAATAGTAGCCTACCAGTTATGTACAAATACACTTATAGTTACTTAGTTTCTATTGAAGGTTGAAGGTATCATCTCATTTATATTAACTAGCGAGTATTTCTTTTATAAAAGTAAAATTATATTTTTCTTTTTAAAGGTATTTTTATTAACTCATAAAGTAAAGAACGTAATGTAATGACATAATCGGGGACACAAAAAACACACACATACTGTAAAACTGTGAAGCATAATTGTAATATGAAGATGTGATAATAACTACATCCAATACTACACTACAATACCTACATACAAAAGTTACTTACTATCCAGGGTGAATGGAAGCATAGAAAAAGCAAAAGAAAAACGACAGACCAAATTACCTAACTTGAATTAACTTATACATACAAAATAAATTTCATTTAATTTTTATTTAAAATAGCCAAATAATTAATAAAAAAATATATTTATACACTGTTATAAAATTTAGTTTGTTTTTGTCTGTAATTACAAAAGGGTTTGTTCATCATTCTGCTCCAATAACTGTACCCTTATAAAGTCGTAACATAGATAACTGTTTCACCTTTACGATAAATTGCTCATTTATAAAAAGTCGATCTCTTTGTGCTTGTAGCTAGAACCAGATGAATATATCGTTTACAGTTTTAAAGGTCACTGCGCAATGAAAGAGACTGAACCATTAACCTAACAACGGAATAAACCGGCAATCTTACATAATCTCATTTTTATTCCTCTATTAAAATAAAAATTGTTTCAAAAACTACCTTTTTCTGATTTTTTCATAGAATTTTCGTTAAGTTTAATGAGACTCATTTTACGTAAATGAGTCGCTCGTAAGCTTTCGTGAGCCACTGTTAATAACACTTTTCACGGTTGACACTCGTCGTTTATTTTTCTATAAACAAAACATTTCGCCCATAATACTATTAAGCATCCTCAGTGGCTTGAATGGGATGATACAAGCACAAAGTGTAAGCCAACTCAAAAAGGAAGCCTCACCCTACAAACAAGATAACAATTTACAAAAAAGTATTCCCCGTCCAACAAACAAAAAATTTCAGTAAGTACGGAAAACAGACATGATACACACAAAAATATTTAACAGAAGAACATTTTACCATTACATTTGTGCTACATGTTATTTTATTATTTGTTATATTACAATGTGTAATTAATGCTGTGATAATATCTTCAGCAATGTCTTATTTGTATAGTGCAATTCATTGTGTAAATTTGTATTTCATAAGACCGCTAGTACTGGCTAGGTAGTTGGGAAACACCATATACACAAGCGGCCATATGTTAACGTGTCGTCTAATAATGCATAGAAAAGCTCGGCCTTTTTTACTCTCTCCAGCTTTGACATTGGTTTGACTGGATTGTTACAGTTGTCATTATTCTATTTCATTACAACGATACCGTCATTTTATTTAATACCGGTTTTCAAACTGCCGACAACGTATAACTATCGACGCTCTTAAAATTATATTATGTTATATTATATAAAAAACAATAGGTCCCTGTAGGGTAAAATCGACTTTTAGACAGATATATAAACAGACAAATTACAAACGATTGGGTAAAAACTAAAACTAAAATTTTGTAAATTTTATCGCTACTGTGATTACCCGAGAAAAATAGTTATGAATCTTCGCTGTATCGTTCCTTCAAATAAGATGTCATGCTTGTGCATTCATTTCTGCGTGTCTTCTTTCTTTGTGTACTCGTGATACTCCTTTCTGATATTAAATAACCTGGTAGTTCATCAAGTCCTGTAACATCGAGAAGGCATGACATATGGAAACAGAGCTAGGGACTAATATGCCAGTGTTTAAAGTTTTCATTAACTAATTGAAGATTCAGAGTTGATTAAAACTTTTTTTAAGAGAGACAATATGTGTCAGCAGTTACCGAGTAAAGCATTCAAGTACGGAAGAACAGAAGTAGGCAACAATAGATGTGTATAGAAAAAAGAAGTAAGTTTTGTTTGACCAAAAAAAGAAAAATAAAAAGAGAGAATTTGAAAGCAATCAATGATTTCAACGTTGATTTGACGCGACATATTATAATGGAACTTCATGGACGCTAGGGAATGTACCACAGCTGGTAAAATAAGACACAAGTCTGTGGAATGTATTAAGTTTTCCGATAATGTTACTTCGGTTAGGCATATTTTACATAATATTGGATTTACTCAAAATAAAGTGAAAGACGAAAGAAAATTTTGACTTGAACGATACGACTTGAAACGAATCAAATAATTTTTTGCATATGTACCCGAGTTGTGGAGGACTCAAGGCCTATTAATTTTGGTGAAGATCGGTTAATAGAGAGGGGTAGTTTACCCGCATCGTTTTACGTTTATACAAAAGTACTTAAAATTCATTTAAACTTTTTCAAACAATGGTAATTGTTAAAAATAAAATAATTTTGTTGCCAGACAATAAACATATAATTTTTTCATTTTAATTAAACCTTCTGTGCGTAAAGACGTATTGTTCCTGGCAGGCAAGAATATCTCTATTATGTAATGTTTAGGTTTCCAAAGTTTCATTATTGTGATTACCACAATAAAAAGGCAGGGAGACACACACACACACACACACACACAATTTGTGTTATTTCTGGCCTCATTCATGTTTTTTTTACGTTCGCACGCTTTTTAAATGAAAAGTGTCGAAACCCACTCCAACACAACGCGTGCAAGCCGAAAAGGTGTCCAGCGTGGACAGAGATTTGCTGTCTGTGGATCGCTGGCCAGTGTAACTGCACGTGTTTACAGAAGAACGGTTCATAGACAGACTTATCGTCTTTAGGGAATGAACCTTCTGCAAGTTGCTCAGGGTTCATGAGCGACTCCGGAGCGCTCCTTATTTTCCACGCGCTCTGTGAAATGTACACTGTAGATTCTCAGCTTTACTCTGAGAAACGCTCCATAGGGAATGTTGAAAATTTTTGTCCATGGTGGACCCTCATACACACTAAAACCTGCTCTCATGTTTTGATTACGACGATCATAATATTAAAACTTTGGAAACTTGAGCACTACTTAAACGATATCAAACATTAATTGTTACAAGCCATTAATTTTATGCTTATTTTGAAACAATAAATGTTGTATTAAATTAATATAATATTTGTACTTGTATTTCTATTATAATATACGAATTACAAACTAATATGTGTGTATACATGTATGTATGTATGTATGAAAAATATATAAATATTTTTCTCCTCTGGAAAATTGTTTGGCCAACTGGAATATATTTTGACCTACCTGATGGCTAGTTATTTACCAGCCTGTGTGGAATGAAGCATTATGACATGGATCACAATGTTGGGTGTTAAACAAACAAAAGACACAAACGTATTAAGGAACAAATGTTTTTCTGAGAAATTTATAATTTTACGGATCAACACAATCGTCGCTCAGGAAATCAGAAGACGAATGGAAAGAAAGAAAGATTCGTTTTTAAAAGACAAAAATGACTAGTATGGTATTGACAGGAAAGACTTCGATAAGACTACAGACATCATTCACCTCGGCCGATAAAGCGCAGCGAGAGTACAAATCCATTACAGGAATCAGATTACAGCTCCCTTTGGCCAGCTCTTCGTTTGACCTGCAAACATTTTATCCAAAAGTACAGTCCTTCCTCACGAAGGTTGAGGATAGTCTTCACCCACCTGACATGGGGGTACCATTTTAGCTGGTACGTCATTACTCCAGAACTCGAGCATCCACTTATTTGATGTTTTTTCACCATGTCTACCTCTGCATTTTGTCAAATATATATTAGAGACACAAACGTAAAATTCTGCACCTGTCATGTCTTGGTCGTAGAGAAAAGTACGTAAGTTTTCGTGGCTCCGTGATCAGAGCACCCGTACTCAGAACACCTATCGACAAATACTAGGAGCGATCATAGTCCTTCTTTAGTATTGATTTTGATTATCCTCTTTTTGACTGGCACAGATAATGAAAATTACATCTGAAAGTCACCCTATAACATATGCCTCTTGTTGAACGAGGAAGCGAGTTCTTAGGGTTTAACTTGACCGTTTGGGATCTGTCTGTCTGTATAACTAATTGGGGTTTGTTTCACGATGTCGACCGATTTAAATGCATCATCCGATTTTCGTAAAACTTGGCACACATTTCCACACTTTACCCTACAGAACCTTGCTGTTTTTCAGATTGATCACCCCAAAAATAGAACGGTGGGTCAAAATTGTAAACAAATCGCAAAACCCCAAGTGAAGTATCAAATTAAAGACAATTTAATCAAAACTCTGAATACAATATTCATTTTTGAAAATTTTAAAATTTTTGGACGTCAGAGCCTAAAACGTTGCCGAAAGTTTTGATAAAATCACAAAACTATATGTGGCATATTAAGTTGAAGCAATTTTGACAAAAACTGAATGTAATGTTAAGTTTTAAAATTTCAATATATTTGAACTCTAGGAACCAGTAAAAAGATTAATTTTTTTTTTAATGAAAATCCAACTGGGTGTCATATTAAAAGGAATTGTAACCCAATTCCGAATGTTTCTAAGTGTTTGCGTTTATTGTATGATTGTGTGCTCTACACTTGTCATGTACTAAAAAAAAAAATATTAGAGTAATCGGGATGTATGTAATTTTCCCGCAATTGGAAAATTGTCTAGTAAGGAAATTTATGTAATAATAAATGTACTCCGTTCAAAATAGTGAGCGAGTTCTGCAGCTCAGGGAGCATACTACTTAATCATAATGAGACGAATATATTTGGAAAGAGTCCGATGTACGAACACACAAAGATTATTGTAAGACAGCTGAACATGTAACATAGCCTACACTTAAATTTTTTAGCTAAGCAGAAGTAGGCCTACTTCAGGATTAGATGCTGTGAGTACGCTACTAGTTAAATATCTGACGATGAAGCATTTGCTTTGAGGTGCGTCATCATTGTAAACAAGAAGTCACAAGGCGGATTGAGAAGGTTAGTTTATCTATTCAAACAAGTGAATTGGATACTACTGAAAACATGTATGTTAAATTGCCTCCCATTGTATAAATACGTTTATTGCATTTCCTAGACAATAAAATAAGAAAACGTAAAATCAAAATGTACATATTATCAAATACAGAAGGGGGTAAGACAGGGAACGACCTAATATATTTCCAATATTACTGGAGGTTAACAGACATTAGAATGAGGAAGAATGGACGTAGAATAGCTAGAGTTTAACTCTCAAATTGGAAACTTAAAGATTTGGAGTTCAATCTTTGAACCTAACTTTCTGTGGTACGTGAACATTATCAGCAGGGTTAGGTCGGACAAGTACCATCGTTAGAATTTACCACACATAATTCTTACCTACATACCGCTACTTACCCTCTAAGTCCGCTGGACAAAACCGAGAAGAACCACCACTGACGCAAGGTTGTTCATTGTGTAAACTTGCGTCAGTGTGGTGGTGCTTCCCGGTTCTGTCCAGCGGACTTAGAGGGTAAGTAACGGTTCTTTTATATAGTTTTTCTGTAGTTGTATTTAACTTTGGTTTATAAAATGGTGGTTTTTTCTTTTTTTGCGCTCTACGCTTGTTAGTGATCGAATCTCGAGTAGACTTAAGTTTGAAATTAATGTACTGGTTTACCTTACACTTGGAGACGATTACAGATTGTTTAGTAGTTGAAATGTGTGTGATAAGTTCTAACGATAGTAGTTGATTGATGCACGCCTTCTGATAAGATTTTGAGTTGTTTAGTGAAATTTCAGTCGAGGTGGATAGCACTTTTGACGAACTCATTCTGGAAGATATAAAGATTTGTTCAGAATAAATGCGGAAACATTGTTAATAAGGCTCCACCATGTGACAGTCAGTGTAAGTATGCGAATGAAATTAAATGTTGTGTTAAAATAATAACAGATATAACACGAAGCCTCACTATCCGCAGGAAGTTCGAGATGATCCCTCTAATTGATATGATACAAAGGTTAGAGTTGAGACGGTTTAGCCTCGTCTGTAGAATAGAAAAACCGAAGATACCCTAGAAGAGCGTGGGAAGCAAAACCAGAAGGAGAGGAGACCCAGGATGAAGTGGGATGAGAAGACAGTATTAAAGTAAGTACAGAATGAGGACTTCTATTTATTTGTGTACTTATAAAACTAAAAAAAAAAAAAAATGTTCATTTGATCAATTGTGGAAATGAAAAGTTGGATGGGCACCTGCTATGGTATTCAAACTGTTTCCCCCGCCAATCGATGGCGTAGTGGGAGGGAAAGGCCAGGCCCAGGTAGGACTACACGGTTCTGGTAAGAAAAGGAAGAAGGTATGTTGTGATCAAGAGGCTGTCTACGTAAAGGAAGAAATTGCAAGCCCACTAACCTCTGGGTTGAGGAGAAGAAGAATAAACTAAAAGTTGCATTTAACTTTAACGTAAAGTTAAATTTCTAGTGTAAAAGTTAAGCCTTTTACGAAGTACAACTTACATTGTACGACACCACCTTCTACGATAGGAGCAACACCAACAACAGAAAATTAAATATATTGTAACATGACATAAGATGGCGCAAAATATCACTATTGATTAATAAAAGAGAAAGCTGATGGTAGGAACCATCACCATCGCACATATATGTCTATATATATATATATATATATATATATATATATGTCTATGTTTATGGGTGTGTTTTTAACACTATGTGTATAGTTTTAAACTTAAATAATATATTAATATATATTTATATATAAATATTTATAATAATAATAGTATGTTTTTCTTTTTTTTAATACTTCAATAAAAAAAAAAGAAAAACATACTATTATATATATATATATATATATACATATGTATATATATATATATTATATATGAATATATAAATGTGGTAATACAGTAATATTAACATTAATATTTTTAATTTAACTATAAACATACTGTAAGCATATATTTTATGGACCGGATTTGCAAAATGTGGTTGTACAAAAATTGATGTAATTATTGTATTTTAGCTAAACATTTGATTGTTACTAGTTATTCAGTTCCGTAAATTTATTTTAATCAATAAATAGAAATAGAAAAAAATGAGGGAAAGAATATATAAAGTTGCGAATTTAAGTATTGGCTGTAAGCCTATTGTATAACAAAAGGTACACCAGATATTATAAGTCATACATAAAATAAAAAAATATTAAAAATAATTAAAAAAAATAAGGTGCCTGAGCGAAAAGGGTTATTTTGATAGAATAAATTATGTAATATTATACTCTTATTATGTTAACAGAATTAAAGTGTCTTTTAATATCAAAAATTAATGTTCTTCATAAACTACAACATATAAAAGATAAGCTAAAATTAAGCTAATGGGTTCATACCCCATTTATGGAAAATTATCCTCTTTTTAATTAAAAAAAATTCCTCTTATATAGTATTTGTGGCATTCTTGTTTTTTGGTATTATATTGGCGATTTGTTCAAACAATTGGCTGGGTTGTTGAATAGGAGTCGAGATAAATATGGTATCATTTTTGCCTTTTATAATGAATAAAATGAGAGTTTACTCATCTGAGTCAATAATTAAATATTTTATTATTCAGAGAATGGGTTCAAGACTATTATTCCTGTTTGTTGTTATTTTAGAAATATTATTTCAGGTAAAATATTTTATTATAATTAGTTTAATAATTAAAATTGGATCTCCTCCATTCCATTATTGATATGTTTCAGTAATTGATGGGTTGTCTTGATTAGTGTCTTTTTTAATTATAACCGTTCAGAGGATTATCCCCATTATTTTATTGAGTTATTTAGATATAATACTGGTTTTATTTATTGTTTTATCATGTATTTGGGGCTCATTAGGGGGGCTGTGTTATTCATCAATTCGAAAAATTTTAGCATATTCATCAATTTACAATTTAAGTTGAATTTTTAGAGGGGTTATATTAATAAATTATATATGGCTGGTATATTTTTTAATTTATTCCCTCTCTTTATTTTTGACTTGTTATCTGTTTTGAATAAATAATATGAATTATTTAAATCAAATTTTTATTTTGTTTAACAATAGGGTTAAATCATTAATGTTAATAATTGTTTTTATGTCAATAGGTGGATTACCACCATTTTTAGGGTTTTTCCCAAAATTTATGATAATTTATTGTCTTTTGGTTAATAAAATGTATTTTTTATGTTTAATTTTAGTAATAACTGCTTTATTGGTGTTATTTTATTATTTGCGAGTTGTAATGACAGGGTTAATGATAAACAATATATCTTTAAAGTTGTCAACTTTTAGGTTAAATAATACATTATTTATAGTAAATTCTTTATTGATTGGATTTATAGTTGTAACCTTATTTAATATTATGAATTAATAAGGTTTTAAGTTAATAAAACTATTATCCTTCAAAGTTAAAAATATAATTTCTTGTAAGCCTTAGATTTATTTTAATCACCTTTAAATTTGCAATTTAATATTATTATTAAATATAAGACTGAAGAAAGAATAAAAAAATAAGAAAATAAGGAAGAAAGATTAGATTATTGAGAGGAAAATATATCCATAAATAAATTTACAGTTTATTACCTAATTCAGTCATCTCAATTGGGAATAAATCAATGATTAGTTATGAATAAGTGATTTTTCTCAACTAATCATAAAGACATTGGAACATTATATTTCATTTTTGGGATTTGATCAGGAATAGTACAACTTTAAGAGTTCTTATTCGTGTTGAATTAGGCATTCCTGGATCTTTTATTGGAGATGATCAAATTTATAATGTGATTGTTACTGCTCATGCTTTCGTTATAATTTTTTTTATAGTGATGCCAGTTATGATTGGAGGATTTGGGAATTGATTAGTTCCTTTGATAATTGGTGCTCCTGATATGGATTTCCCTCGAATAAATAATATAAGCTTTTGATTATTACCACCTTCATTAACATTATTATTAATTGGTAGAATAGTTGATAGAGGTGCAGGTACTGGTTGGACAGTTTATCCTCCGTTGTCAAGAGGCGTTGCACACTCAGGATCTTGTGTTGATTTAACTATTTTTTCTTTACATTTGGCTGGAGCTAGTTCAATCTTAGGCGCAGTTAATTTTATTAGAACAATTTTTAATATACGATCAGTGGGAATATATATGGATCGGTTATCTTTATTTGTATGAGCAGTATTAATTACTGCTTTCTTATTATTGCTTTCATTACCAGTTTTAGCTGGTGCAATTACAATGTTATTAACTGATCGAAATTTGAATACTTCTTTTTTTGATCCTTCAGGTGGAGGAGATCCAATTTTATACCAACATTTATTTTGATTTTTTGGACATCCTGAAGTATATATTTTAATTTTGCCTGGATTTGGACTAATTTCTCACATTATCACTCAAGAAAGAGGAAAAATTGAATCTTTTGGGTCACTAGGAATAATTTATGCTATAATATCAATTGGTATTTTAGGATTTGTTGTTTGAGCACATCATATATTTACAGTTGGTATGGATGTTGATACACGGGCTTATTTTACTTCTGCTACAATAATTATTGCTGTTCCAACTGGAATTAAAGTTTTTAGATGATTAGCAACTCTGAGAGGATTTAAAATCAAGATAAGACCTTCAATTTTATGAGCAGTAGGTTTTGTCTTTCTTTTTACTATTGGTGGATTGACTGGGGTGATTCTAGCTAATTCATCAATTGATATTGTATTACATGATACATATTATGTTGTAGCCCATTTTCATTATGTGTTATCAATAGGTGCAGTGTTTGCAATTTTAGGAAGATTTATTCACTGATATCCTTTATTTACTGGATTATCTTTAAATTCTAATTGATTAAAAATTCATTTTTTGATTATGTTTATCGGGGTAAATTTAACCTTTTTCCCCAACATTTTTTAGGATTGAGAGGCATGCCACGTCGATATTCAGATTATCCTGATGCATTTATATCATGAAACATTATATCTTCTATTGGGAGAAGAATTTCATTTATTGGAATTTTATTTTTATTGTTTATTATTTGAGAAAGATTTATTTCACATCGATTGATTTTATATTCGACTAATATAAATTCTTCTATTGAATGGTTACATAAACTTCCTCCGTCTGAGCACTCATATAGTGAGATTCCATTATTAGTTCAATTCTAATATGGCAGATGAAGTGCGATGAATTTAAGATTCATATATAAATAATTTTTGTTAGAAATTTCTAATTGATCTTATATTAATATGCAGGATGCTATATCACCATTAATAGAACAGTTAATATTTTTTCATGACCATACTTTAACTATTTTAATTATTATCACTTCAATTGTTACTTATATAATAACAGTTATCATATTTAATAATATTGTTAATCGACTTTTATTAGAGGGACAGTTAATTGAATTTTTTTTAACACTTCTACCAGCTTTAACACTAATTTTTATTGCATTCCCATCCTTACGATTATTATACTTATTGGATGAAATTAATAAACCTTTAATAACTTTAAAAATTATTGGTCATCAACGATATTGATCATATGAATATTCAGATTTTTTAAATATTGAATTTGATTCTTATATAAAATCTCAAAATGAAATATTAATTAGAGAGTTCCGTTTATTAGAAGTAGATAATCGAACGATTTTACCTTTTAGTACTCAAATTCGATTATTGATTTCATCATTTGATGTTATTTATTCATGAGCTATACCATCTATGAGAATTAAGGTGGATGCCGTGCCTGGTCGATTAAATCAAGCAAGAATATTTATTAATCGACCTGGTATATCATTTGGACAATGTTCTGAAATTTGTGGAGCAAATCATAGATTTATACCTATTGTTATTGAAAGAGTTGATATAAATTGTTTTATTAATTGATTAATAAGCTATTCATTAAGTGACTGAAAGTAAGTGATGGTCTCTTAAACCAATTTATAGTAACTAACGACTACTTTTAATGACGAAAAGTTAGTTTATTATAAAAACATCAATCTGTCAGATTCAAGAAACTAAGAATGGTATTTTTCTATTCCACAAATATCTCCAATAAATTGATGTTTTCTGTTTTTCTTTTTTTTATTAATTGTTACTTTAATTATAACTTTTATTTATTTTTCTTTTATGAAAATTCCAAGGATAAATTTGACTGATAATTTTAATAATTTATATAACTGATTATGATAACAAATTTATTTTCAACTTTTGATCCATCAACAGGATTATTTTCATTAAATTGATTAAGTTCATTAATTTTATTATTATTTATACCTATAGGGTTTTGATATATTCCTAGTCGTTATATAATTTCTATTAATAAAGTTTTAAATACAATAAGTTTTGAATTAAATTTATTAATAAGTTCAGGATCTTTTGGTAGATCATTATTGTTTTGTTCTTTATTTATTTTTATTCTATTCAATAATTTTCTTGGATTGTTTCCATATATTTTCACTAGATCAAGACATTTAGTATTTTCTCTTAGTTTAGCTCTTCCTCTTTGATTGACTTTTATTTTATTTGGATTTCTTAACAATACAAATCATATGTTTTGTCATTTAGTTCCAATAGGAACTCCAATAATTTTAATACCTTTCATAGTATGTATTGAAACTGTCAGAAATTTAATTCGACCGGGGTCTTTGGCTGTCCGTCTAACAGCAAATATGATTGCTGGCCATTTACTAATAACATTATTAGGAAATAGATCAACTAATTTAGAAATTTATATAAATCTAATTATTTTAATTCAGATATTATTGATATTATTTGAATCAGCAGTTTGTGCAATTCAATCTTATGTTTTTACAGTTTTAAGAACTCTGTATTATAGAGAAGTATCTTAATGAATAATCATCCATATCATTTAGTTGATTGTAGACCATGACCCCTAACGGGTTCAATCGGGGCTCTGACTTTTGTTTCTGGTATAGTAATAATATTTCATATACAAGATTTTATTTTATTATTTTTTGGATTTTTAATTTTGATTTTAACTATAATTCAATGATGATGTGACATTTCGCGCGAAGGGACGTTTATAGGACTTCACACAATAGTTGTAGTGAGAGGTTTAAAATTAGGAATAATTTTATTTATTGTGTCAGAGATTTTCTTTTTTATTTCTTTCTTTTGGGGATTTTTTCATAGAAGATTAAGACCTGTTATAGAAATTGGTATAAGTTGACCTCCTTCTGGAATTATGCCTTTTAATCCAATACAAATTCCTTTATTAAATACTATAATTTTATTGTGTTCTGGAGTAACAATTACGTGAGCTCACCATTCCATAATAGAAAGTAAACATAATGAATCTGTTTATGGTATTTTATTAACTTTAATATTAGGTACATATTTTACTATTCTTCAGGTATATGAATATTTTGAATCATCGTTTTGTATTTCAGATTCTGTATACGGATCAACATTTTTTGTATCAACAGGATTTCATGGGATTCATGTTATTATTGGAAGAACGTTCATTATAATCTGTTTATTACGTCAATTGAAATTTCATTTCTCTAGAACTCATCATTTTGGTTTTGAAGCAGCTGCTTGGTATTGACATTTTGTCGATATTGTTTGGCTATTTTTATATGTATCAATTTACTGATGAGGTAGATAAATATTCTATTAGTATATAAGTATATTTAACTTTCAATTAAAAGGATTAATTTTTAAATAGAATAATTTTCAATGTTGTAAGTTACTGTATTATGATATTATTAATTTTATTTACTTTAATAACTTTTTTATATTTTGTGTCAACTAAATCAATTATTGATCGTGAAAAATCATCTCCATTTGAGTGTGGATTTGATCCTTTTGAGTCATCTCGAATTCCTTTTTCAAGACATTTTTTTATAATTGCAGTCATTTTCCTTATTTTTGATGTTGAATTAGTAATTATTATGCCCATGGTTATTGTAATAACAACTATTAATATTATTGAAATTTATTTAGTGATATTGTTATTTTTATTATTTTTAATATTAGGCTTATACCATGAATGAAAAAATAGTATGTTAAATTGAATTTAATGGGAATGTATTTAATTATAATTATTGGATTGCAATCAATAGGTGCTCATATTAGCCATTCTTAAAAGCAATGAAGTAATAAATACATTTAGTTTCGACCTAAAAAAAAGAATCTTTGTTCCTTTGTTTATTAATTGAAGCCAAAAATAAGGCACTTTATTGTTAATAAAGTTATTGAACATATAATTTCCAATTAAAAGGAAATAGGAATAAAAGCAGCTGCTAACTAGCTTTTAAAGCGGTTAAACTCCGTTTTTTCCTTATTTATAAAGTTTATAAAACATTTCATTTTCATTGAAAAGAGAGGAAAAACCTTGTAAATATTTAAAAATATTTATTACCTTAATATCTTCAATATTATGCTCTAATGCTTAAGCTATATAAATATATAATAATTAGAAATCAAGCAATAAATGTTATTATTTGAATTTTGAAATTATTTTTTCTTATATTAATATTAAATATTATAATTAATTTTATCAATTCAATCATGCCTTGAGGTCCAATTTTTTCTCCTCATCCCAAATCAATTGATTTTTGAAATATAAGTGAATTTTTTAAAATAAGAAATTGAGTATGAAAGGTTGATAGTTGTTTTAAAAATCATATGGAATTTATAAACTCTCTTGTAAATTTTTTTACTATAGATGAAAACATGGATATCTCATATCCAATTAATAATCCTAGAAAAGATAGAGCCATTGCTATTATCTTTCCCTCGATGGGAAGAATAATTCTTACAGGATTATTAAATATGATTCATCTAAACATAGACCCTGATAAAATTGAATAAATAGATAAAATCATGATTCTCTTTAATATACTATTAAGTGACTCGTTTTGTGAACTAAAATTATAATAACTAAAATTTATACTTATTGAAAAATATGTTAATCGGGCAGAATAGAAAGATGTTATTCCAATTCCAACATATATCAATAATAAAATTAAAAAGTTAATATTTCTGGAGCATATTATTTCTATAATTAAATCTTTTAATAAAACCCTCTCATAAAGGGTATTCCACATAATGATAAATTTGCAATATTTATGAATGTTCTAGTTACTGGTATATTATAACTTATACAGCCCATTATACGAATATCTTGATTATTCATTAATCTATGAATCAATACTCCAGCACATAAAAAAAGTGATGCCTTAAATAAAGCATGAATAATAAGATGAAAAAAAGATAATATTGGATAACCAAATATTAAAATTGATATTATAATTCCTAATTGTCTTAAAGTTGATAATGCAATAATTTTTTTTAAGTCAAATTCAAAATTTGCAGCTAGGCCTGATATAATTATTGTTAGTACTGATAACATTAAAAATACCTGAATTAGATCGAATAATATAATTAAATTTCTGAATCGAATAATTAGATATACTCCTGCAGTAACTAATGTTGATGAGTGAACAAGGGCCGATACTGGAGTTGGAGCAGCCATAGCTGCTGGAAGTCATGAGGAAAAAGGAATTTGAGCTCTTTTTGTAAATCCTGCAATAATAACTAGTATAATTATTGGACTCATTATTATCTTATTAATAAAAGATATAAAATTTCAAGATCCAAAATTTATCATTCATGCAATTAATAAAAGGATTATAACGTCTCCAATACGATTTATTAATGCCGTTAATATTCCAGCATTTCTAGAATTTAAATTTTGATAATAAACAACTAAACAAAATGATACTAATCCTAACCCATCTCATCCAATGAGAGTACTTACTATATTAGGTCTAATAATTAATAATACTATTGACATTACAAATATTATAATAATATAAATAAATCGATTAATATATTTATCATTTATCATATATATACCTCTATATAATATAACTATTGATGAAATAAATGTAACAGTTGAAAGAAATAAAGTTGATATAAAATCAAAAATTAATGTTATATAAATATTACATGAATTGACTGTAATAATCAGTCATTCTATTATAATTGCATAATCAAAAATAATCATATTTATTGATAAAATTAATATTATTAATCTTAAAATCAATAAAATTAAGAAAATATATGTATTAAGTTTATTTTTAGTAATGATCCAATATAAATTTATATTTTTAAATCCACAATTTAATGTTTTATTTTAAACTAATTGAATTATATTAACAATGTTAATTTAAAAATAATTAAATTTAATGGAATTCAATGTATTATAATTAAAAAAAATTCACGCACGTTCCCAGAATTGAAAGAGTAACAACCCGAGAAAATTATTCCATGTTGGGTATGAGAGTATAGATATAAACTATAACAAGCTGATAAAAATGAAGAAAAAGACAAGAAAACTATACACAATGGATTTCAAGACATTAATCTATTTAAAATTATAATTTCTCCTGCTAGACTAATTGTTGGAGGACATGAAATATTTCTAGAAGATATTAAAAATCATATGAGAGTTATTGAAGGCATAAATCTTAATATTCCTTTATTAATTAGGATTCTACGTCTTCTCGAACGTTCATAAGAAATATTTGCTAAGCAAAATAAAGCAGATGAACATAAACCATGTCCAATTATTATGAAATATGCTCCGACTATACCTCATATATTTATTGTTATAATTCCTCCAATAACTAATCTTATGTGAGCTACAGAAGAGTATGCAATTATAGATTTTATATCAATTTGCATTATACAAGATAATCTAATTATAATTCCCCCTATTAATAAAATAGAAATCCAGATGAATCTATAATTAATAAATATTACTGGTATAATATATATAACACGAATTAAACCATAAGTTCCTAATTTTAAAAGAATTCCAGCCAAAATTATAGAACCAGAAACAGGTGCTTCGACATGAGCTTTTGGTAATCAAAAATGACACATAAATAACGGAACCTTAATTATGAATGCTAACGTTATCCCCAAGTAAATAAACCTATTATTTGATCTCATTAACATTATAATATTAGTCATATTATTTCTATATATATATATATAATTGAAACTAATATGGGGAGAGATGCAAATAAAGTATAAAACAACAAATAATATCTAGCATTCACTCGTTCAGGTTGATATCCCCATCCTATGATAATAATTATAGTAGGGATTAAACTAGTCTCAAAAAAGATATAAAATATCATAATATTGTATGAACAAAATGATAAAATTAATAATGTTATTAATAATAACACTATAAACAAAAATAAATTCATATTATTATATTTATATAAAGGACTAGAATTAATTATTAAGAAAGTAATTCAAATTGTAAGAATAATTAATCCATATGAAATATTATCTATATATATATTATATCTTAGTATAATTAAATCTTTTCTGAAGAATAAGATGATAAATAGTACTAAAAGAATTAATATATTTCTTAATAATCACATGTTAAATAATAAAGGGGTTAAAAATAATGAAAATAAAATTAATTTTAACATGTTTTTAAAGATATTGATAATAATTTATCATTACCATGTGATCGAATCATATTAATCAATCTTGATAATCCTACAACTCCTTCACAAACACTAAATGTTAGCAAAACTATTAATATATATATATATATATCATTTAATTCAATTGACAAAAATGCAGAAAATATACAAAATAATCTTAAAATTATTAACTCTAATCTTAATAAACTTATCATGTTATGTTTTCGATTTAAACATAATGAAATAATGCCCGATATAAATATAATTAAATACAATAAAGGTAGTGACAGGTTCATTTGTTTTAATAGTTTTAAAAAAATTTAGATCTTGTAAATCTAAGATAAATTAATAATTTTAAAACTTCAGAAGAGAGTAAAAAATCATTTTAAGCACCCAAAGCTTACATTTTTATTAAATTATCTTCTGTATGAAGATTATAATATCAATTACAATTCTATTATCAATAAATTTTATTTTTATGAAGCACCCATTATCAATGGGGTCTATTTTATTAATACAAACAATACTAACCAGAATTATTTGTATATTTTATATAAATTCCTATTTTTTTCTTATATCTTATTTCTTGTTTTTATTGGAGGAATATTAATTTTATTCATGTATACATCAAGAATTGCTTCAAATGAAAAATTTTATTTTTCAATAAAATTATTAATATCAAACACAATTATTTGAATTTTGATTATAACTATAAATGTTATTAGATTTAAGATAGATAGCTTTAATAAATTATTGGAAATGAATAATTTATTTGATAGATTTATAATTAAAAAATTATACATATTTCCGTCAGGAATAATAACTATTATGTTAGTTATTTATCTTCTATTTACATTGATTGTTGTTGTGAATATTATTAGAATTAAATTGTCTCCTTTACGAAGAAAATTTTAACAAATGTTAAGCATCACTCGACGTACACACCCATTAATTAAAATAATAAATAATTCACTAATTGATTTACCGGCAGCTACAAATTTATCATATTGATGAAATTATGGATCGTTATTAGGAATATGTTTAGTTGTTCAAATTTTAACTGGATTATTTTTGTCAATACACTATAATGCAGATGTAGCAAGTGCATTTAATAGATTAAGACATATTTGTCGTGATATTAATCATGGATGGGTGTTACGAATTTCACACGCAAATGGAGCTTCATTATTTTTTATCTGTGTTTATTTACATGTTGGGCGAGGACTATACTATGGTTCATATAAAAATTTTGAAACTTGAGCTGTAGGAGTGATCATTTTATTAATTTTAATAGCTACTGCTTTTCTGGGCTATGTTCTTCCATGAGGACAAATATCATTTTGAGGAGCAACAGTCATTACAAATTTATTGTCAGCAATTCCATATCTTGGGACAACCTTAGTGAATTGAATTTGAGGAGGGTTTGCTGTTGATAATGCAACATTAACCGGATTTTATTCTTTCCATTTTATTATACCATTTGTTGTTTTAGCATTAACAATTGTACACCTTATTTTCTTGCATGTCGTGGGGTCAAACAATCCACTTGGAATTAATTCAAATAATGATAAAATTCCATTCCATCCTTATTTTTCCATTAAAGATATGCTAGGATTTTTATTAATTTTAATTATTTTTTTTGTTATATTATACTTGAACCATATAAATTAAGTGACCCTGATAATTTTACTCCAGCAAACCCATTAGTTACTCCAAAACATATTCAACCAGAATGATACTTCTTATTTGCATATGCAATCCTACGATCTATTCCTAATAAATTAGGAGGAGTAATTGCATTATTCATATCAATTTTTATTTTAATTTTTGTTCCCTTCATAAACAATTCAAAATTTATAGGACTATTAAATTACCCTATTAATCAAATTTTATTTTGATACTTGTTCATTATTCTAGTTTTATTAACTTGGATTGGGGCTTGTCCTGTTGAATACCCATATATCAAGATCGGAATACTTTTAACAACAATTTATTTTATATATTTTGTTTTAGATCCAATGATTAAATCTTTTTGAGATAAATTAATTAACTAGTTAATTAGCTTATAAATAAAGCATTTATTTTGAAAGTAAAGAAAAGAAAATTAATTCTATTAACTTAATAATAAGACAATTTTTAATGAATTAAATAATAGATTTAATCATGAAAAAAAAATCAATAAATTTAAACTTACTGGTAAATATGATTTTCATGCTAAATATATTAATTTATCATAACGATAACGAGGTAGAGTACCTCGAACTCAAATAAATAAAAATGAAATTAATGTTAATTGAATAGGAAAAACTAAAGAATTAATTTTTCTACCTAGAAATTTTAAACAAAATATTATACTCATAAAAATAATTCTAGCATATTCAGCTAAAAAAATAAATGCAAATCCTACACCTCTATATTCAACATTAAATCCAGAAACTAATTCTGATTCCCCCTCAGAAAAATCAAATGGTGATCGATTAGTTTCAGCTATTGCTGATGAAATTCAACAAATTCTCAAGGGAAAAAACAGAAATACTAATCATATAAATTGTTGAAAAAAATAAAATTCAATTAAATTAAAACTCTCAATTATCACAACAGGGCACAAAATAATTAATACGAGACTGACTTCATATGAAATAGTTTGGGCAATTGATCGAATACAACCCAATATAGCGTAATTAGAATTTGATGATCAGCCTGTAATCATTAGACTATAAACCCCTATTCTTGTGCAACAAAAAAAAAATATTATACCCATATTGAATGAAACACAATTGATTAAGTATGGATAAATGGCTCACAATAGTAAAGAATTAAATAAGCCTAACACAGGTCTAATTATATAAATTAAATAATTAGATAGCATTGGTATATTTCTCTCTTTTAAGAAAAACTTAATAGCATCTGAATATGGTTGTAAAATACCAATAAATCCTACTTTATTTGGACCCTTACGAATTTGAATATATCTTAAAATCTTACGCTCCATCAAAGTTAAAAATGCAACACCAATTAAAATAAACAAAGCAGTAATTAAAATAGTAATTATAAACATTTTCTACATGTAATATTATTACATAATTAAATTCTAAATTTAATGCACTTTTTGCTAAAATAGAATAAGTTAAATTATTTGACATGGTCCTTTCGTACTAATATCAAAAATATATTAGTAGATAGAAACCAACCTGGCTCACGCCGATTTGAACTCAGATCATGTAAGAAATTAAAGGTCGAACAGACCTAGAATATTTAGATTTTGCTCTAAACTCTTTTCTTAATCCAACATCGAGGTCGCAATCTAATTTATCGATATGAACTCTCCAAATTAATAACGCTGTTATCCCTAAGGTAATTTAATCTTATAATCAAAAAATTGGATCAATTAAACATTAATTTATGAAAAATTCATTTAAAGTTTTATTTATTATAATGTCACCCCAACAAAAAATAAAATAATTTTTTCAGTTGTTAATTCTAAACCCTAGTAAAATAAATTTATTTAAAATTCTATAGGGTCTTCTTGTCCCACTTATTTATTTAAGATTTTTTACTTAAACTCTAAATTCAATCTATTTTAATTAAAAAAGAAAATTTTTCATCCATTCATTCATACAAGCCTTCAATTAAAAGACTAATTATTATGCTACCTTTGCACGGTCAACTTACCGCGGCCATTAAAATATCATTGGGCAGAATAGACCTTTAATATTTTTCTAAAGGACATGTTTTTGGTAAACAGGTGAAAATTATATTTGCCTAATTCTTAAATACAACTTATTGTAATTTACTAATTTAATCATTTTAATAAAAATATTTTTATTAACTTAATTTTCTTAATATATACCTAAAACATATTAAATGTATTAAAATAGAAAATAAAATTTAACTTACTCATATAAAAAGGCTAATTGCAAGCCTATTTAATTAATTAAAATCTAAAATATTATAGAAATTATATTTAGCTTATCCTTAATATAATTAAATAAATATAAAACTTTATATTAAAATATAAGTTATAATATTTATTTTAAATTAAATTTAATTCTTAAGAAACCAGAAATATTATAGTTCGAAAGAAGTTTCATCACTAAAATTATTTTATTAATATTTATGTTACAATAATTAACAAATAACCTTAAATCACTATAATTCGGGAAAAATAAATTTTTATATATAATTAATTAACCCTGATACAAAAGGTACAAATTATAATTTTACTTATTTATATTTATTGTTTAATCTTCACAGTTCAATTAAAAATATTTTTTCCATAAATAGTACTAAAACTAAATAATTATTTTTACTTAAAATAATCTCAATAAATTAATTATAAATTTAAATTATTATTCAAATTATATTGATAAATCAATAATTTTTATTAGTGTAAATAATATGCCTTAAGCTCTAATTTGCACTCTAGCCACACTTTCCAGTACAGCTACTTTGTTACGACTTATCCCACTTTATAGTGGGAGTGACGGGCGATATGTACATAATTTAGAACCTAAATTCAAAAAACTATATTTAATAAATTTACTTTCAAATCCAATTTCATGATTTTCATTATAGAAAACAATTCATTTTTATAATAATGTAATCCATTCTTTCTTTAAAACTAACTGCACCTTGACCTGACATTTTATTAATAAAATAAATGAAAATTATTCTGATAAAGCATTCTTGACAGAGGTATACAAATTTATATAAAGTGAAATCTATCGTGGGTTATCGATTACAAAACAGATTCCTCTGATTAGATAAATTACCGCCAAATTCTTTGAATTTAAAGATCATAACTATTAATAATCTAGTTATGTTATTCACACTTTCAATAATAGGGTATCTAATCCTAGTTTTAGATAAAAGTTTCTCAGACATAAAACTAAACACATATTTATACATTATTTGACAAAAATTTAAAAAACTTACTATTAATTTATTTTTAACTGAAACTAATATAATTAAATTTAGAGAATCGTGTAACCGCAACTGCTGGCACGAGTTTTGTCCTCTATAAATAAATTTATTATCTCTAAAATTAATAATTAAATAATACTTAATACTGCGCTATGGATAATTATCATTTAGATAGTTTTCAATCAATTTAAAGTTATGCATGTAATATAATTAAATATTTAATTTACAAGCTAGAATAAAACTCCTCCTTTTACCTATTTATTAATAGCATAGTTTTCCAAAATATCAAACAATCCCTTTAAAGCAATATTCACTCAAAAATGTATTATTTTTAATCGATGTTTCCTCACAATAAAAATAAGAATTCATGGCTGGTGAGTTTTTTGAGATATATATTATTTTATTTTCACATTAATTTATAAATCACGGCATCAAACCTTTGTAAACAGAGGTTTTACAATAATATTCACTCATTTGAGTAATCCCGGTTTTTAAATATTTATGATTTTATACAGTATGTTTATAGTTAAATTAAAAATATTAATGTTAATATTACTGTATTACCACATTTATATATTCATATATAATATATATATATACATATGTATATATATATATATATATAATAGTATGTTTTTCTTTTTTTTTTATTATATAAAAAAAAGAAAAACATACTATTATTATTATAAATATTTATATATAAATATATATTAATATATAACGCTGTATATATATATATATATATATATATATATATATATAGCGCTGTCTATATGCTGTATGTGTTATACGCATATGTGTTAAGTTTAACTTATTATGTGTTAAAAAACTTATAATTTGAAGATTAATGACCCAACTACGAAATAACAATTGACTAAGAAACTGACTATGACTTGACCCAATAGATTGGAGAAAACAAGAAGATTAAAGAAAACATGAAAATAGAGACAAGAAGGAAGGAACGAGAAACAAAATGTAACCCAAAGTATGACCACGATCAATGTAACCCCAAGATATAACTGACAAACAATATGTAAAGTAAATGCACTAAAACAGATAGAGCATAAATAAGATGTCAAATATAAACTATAAAAAATAAACTAGAGATGTTATGTATGTTAAATGAAAAGCAAAGAAACATGAATTTATAAATATAAGATACGAAGTTAGAAATAAAAAATACCCTATTAAAATATAAACTAGTCAGAAAACAAGTAAGTTATAATTGAGCTGAATAAAGACAATCATTCAAAACCAAAAGTTACCAATGTGAAATGAAAATGAAACAAATATTAATTACCAATAACCACACAGTGATACTAAACTAAATAAACAAACAATATGTGAAATATCAAGTGAAAGTGACGATAAATAAAGAAACCTCATATGAAAGGAAAAGTGCAGTGTAGGAATATACGGTATAAAATACTATAAGATGCAGACTATAGTAATATAGCAAAACAGTCTTTAATAGAATATTATCTAAAAAGTATGAAACTAATTGTACCATTATTAATTTAAGTGATAGTAAGTAAGAATTACAAAGAATAAGGTAAAAGTTAAATTATTAGAGTGGAAGATAGGAGAAGCAGACACTATATTTTAGTGAAGGAATTTGTAAGTGAGTTATATTGTGTAAGGTACTGTTAAATATTATTATTATAAGAGTTTCATTATTGTAAAAAACCATAGAATTAATGAACTTAGAAGATAGGTGAGATAGAAGTAAGAAACCAATAACAGTTAGAAGTTTAATTTCAGGCTTGAACCTGGTAAGAAATATTTTAATAATAAAAGGTGTGTTGTTAAAGCACCAATGTTTTCTTGTTTATCTGTTTCTATAAAAAATGTTCAATGAACCAATAAATAAAGTTTATGAATTATAAAGAAGGTTGAATAGGAGTATTGTGAAACCTATGTTTTAGGCCTAGCATGAAGGAGAAAATTTTATAAGTTTAAAAAGAAAACAATAACCAAGGGTCAATTAGAGTATATAAAATGTTCAAGTAAGTAAGTAAGTGTATCAGATATAAAAATGTATAAATATTATTCAGTTTAAAAATAATTGCAAAAGAAATATCAATTAGAAAATAAGAAAAATGTTATTAACTAATCAAAAATAACCATGAGGGATATCAAAATAATCTTTAGTAAAAAAGCAGAACAATGGTGTTAGTATAATTAATATTAATACTAGCATAAGGAAGTAATCATAATTTAAAGGATTTTTACATATTTGAACATAAATAAAACGTTAGATTATAACAATGTTATAAGATGTTGACCAATGAGAACTAGTATAATTTGAAGGGTAACTATGGCAACTCATGGTTGTTACATAGAGTAACCGTTGAAACCTAATTACTTCATTATTGACCAGCATAGAGGGTGGATGTATGAAGCCCTCGAATCCAAATTAATTTTAAAAGCTTTAAAATTTTCCAAATTTTGAAAGAAGAAGTGTAAGAAGAAGATTTAACTGAACCATTGATGAGATGACCAGTAATTAAAACATTTATACAACAAATATCATGGCCAAAACTTGGAAGGAAGTAAATTAATTTAATACCCGACCAATTCTGGAGGAAGAACTGAAGGGACCTAACTCAACCTGAAGAAGAAGATCATCTACAAGAACTGATGGAAGCTGGACATTGGATTTCAACCATTTGAACGGGAATCTCAGCTAATCCAAAGAAGAAAGGACTTTTAGACGTGTTCCAGAAGAAGAAGAGGTTCGCAAGAGAAGCTACGTCCAGGAATCGATGAGTATATATTAAATACTTCACCCCAACTCAAACTTTCAATTACCCACACTAAACAAACTATCTTAGTTTCACTTCACAGATCACAAAATTAACTTTTGAACTGAACTCGATTATAAAATCACTTTCGATAAAATATATCAATCACTGAATTTTGATTTTATATTGAAATAGTTTTAGAAACATAAATTTCTAACAAGAACTTAACCAAGCTTGCACTAATTCTCATTGCCAATAACTTACTTTTCATGTTTTAAAATATCAACTATTGTGTATTAGATATAAGGAATATTATAATTTATGGTCCATTTATTAGTCTGTAATCCAACTTCTGTAGTCCAAAGAACTTATTCCCTGAGAGAAAATTAACTTTATAAAGAACAAACCATATACGCCATTGTGGCATTTTACGTATGAATACTAGACGAAGCCGGACGCTGCCAACCGAGCAACTTGTAAACGCCGGAATTATGATAAATATATGTTTCATTTATCCACTGTAATTGACCAGTTAATATAAAGAAAGGTTCAATAAACTTTCATATTTCTCAATTTCTGTATGTTTGATTCATATAAAAAGGGTAATATAAGAATTTGGGACACAAACAATAAACATACGACAGTTGACGAATTCGACTCGGCCAAACAGCGTGAGCCAATCAGACGGCGAGGCGGAAAAATTTGAACTGAGCGACGAGAAATACGCTCGACTAGTAAGTATTGAGACAAAGTAAAAACCGGCTCGCTGCACACTATTAAATACTTACGAAGTAAAAAACACAGTAATAATAATTAAATATACGGGCAACACGCTATTTTACAAAGTGACGATCCCAACAGTGGGCTTAAGGGTGACATTAAAAACCCCATAAATCGTCGAGTTACAATATTAACGAATTGTTTACACATTATAAAGGAATTGATCTGTGCGTGTATTAAGCCACACGTTGTTGCGTCAATTTGTAACGTTGATTTGTAAAGGGGATACGACGAGAGATGGGAATATAAAATAACTTCCTGTTATTATGGAAATATAAAATTATTTATTATTATTATTATTTGAATATTTAATTCTTTATTTTATTTAGTAAAAGTGCCTCGGTGATACCCAGTCATCAACGACTTCACTGATACGAAAGCGGTGTTCGTAGCCGTACGGTTTGAATTGCCGCCAAAATTAATTAATCTTTTTAAAGTGAATCCGATTGTGTTGTTTTTTCCCAATCGATTCTGATTCGAATCGGTCTTCTAGGTTAGCCGACTTCGTCTCCAAAATTTTCGGAGTTCTTCTGTCTCGTCGTGGTTCTACTCTTCCTCGTCTATCTGAAATTATTAAATCTTAATCCACTCTACAAAAATAAAATGCTGGTTCTGTTAACAAATTGATTTATTTGGTATTGTTTTAAAACTTGGATCAGCCTGATTCGAATCGGTCTTCTAGGTTAGCCGACTTCGTCTCCAAAATTTTCGGAGTTCTTCAGTCTCGTCGTGGTTCTACTCTTCCTCGTCTATCTGAAATTATTAAATCTTAATCCACTCTACAAAAATAAAATGCTGGTTCTGTTAACAAATTGATTTATTTGGTATTGTTTTAAAACTTGGATCAGCCTGATTCGAATCGGTCTTCTAGGTTAGCCGACTTCGTCTCCAAAATTTTCGGAGTTCTTCAGTCTCGTCGTGGTTCTACTCTTCCTCGTCTATCTGAAATTATTAAATCTTAATCCACTCTACAAAAATAAAATGCTGGTTCTGTTAACAAATTGATTTATTTGGTATTGTTTTAAAACTTGGATCAGTTGGTCGGTTCACGAGTCGATCGGATATGGTCCGAGTCGACTCGCTCGCTAAACTCGATTTGAACAAACAATGTTAAAAATTCAGTACAATATTATTTTTGTTCAGGTCGTGGATTCTTTTAGCTGTTAGTAAAGATCGGAAAGCGCTTTAGTACAAAATACAATGCATTACAATATGGTTAATTACAAATCTTAATAAATAACAAGACATAAAATAATACTGTGTTTAAAATCTTATAATTCTAGATCGGTTAACTTTCAACAAAATGGTTGGCCCCCCACTCCAAAATGGCGGACTTCCTCCAGCTGGGCGGCTATGCTATAAGCCTCAACCTAGTATCTTAAAATTAAATATTGTTTTAAGAATTTAATGTCAATAATGTCCCTGAATAAGGCTTTGTTAAGGTCCACAAGTGTCTGGAGTAACTGTGTTTTGGTGAATATTGTGTTGTGTAGTGATGTGGTTGGTTTGTTATTAAATAACCAAGATCCTCACCAACACGATGTCATGTGTGACGAACTTGGGAAGCGTTAGTTTACATAGATCGTCCTTTTTTCATTCAAATTTCGTTTCTTCTGTTATTATGTTTTCCAGGGTTATTCGGAATGGTTCTCTTGGAATTCCTATTGCATTTTTTACGTCTCCTGGTATTTTATTTTTACTTTTTTTTATCAAAATGTGACTCTGATACATGCAGTTGAACTATAGGCCTATAGCTTGATTTTCAACAATCGACTAAAACTAATTATTCCGTTAAAAAACGGCTTGCCCCGGCTTTTATGGGCTATGATTGGTTCATTTTACCCCTGACCCTGGTCACGTGGTTTTAATTTTGACATATGTAAATTTTAAACCTGTCACCTCAAATTACTCTTTATTTTATTTTTTGATTATGTTAAAATTGAGTTATATGATGTTGTTCCTTATAAAAGGATAGGCATTTTGATACCTCATTTTACATGAGTTGGTCATTATAAAGGATGATTTCTCCCCTTACAAAATTCTAATATTGAGCCTATACTTTAATTATACGTTTGTTGTATCACTTTACAATTCTTTAAATTAATCTAATATGTAATATTACCATTAAAACAATTAAGTTCATCACATAAATTTTGTCCCTTTCCTGTTTTATCACATTGGTTTACTAATCTTCTCATTTCTGGACATTATTTCCTTTGTATGGAACTTGTGGCCTAGGCCATCAATAGCATTTCATTAATATATTCTAAATTACATTTATCATTACGTAGGTTTTTGGTATTGAACCCTTTTTCCTGAGTTACATCTTATTACATGAGTCTTGACCCTTAACATGTTTTCACAATAGTTACAATGAAATCTTTTGACATATTACTTAAAGTAGTGTTTACATGGCCAAGTTTACAATCATAAATTAACAAATAATATAATTAGAACAAAATCTTTTAACATGTTACCTTTAAGGTATTGCCTTCATGGCCAAATTCTACATTTATAAATTGACAAACAATCATAAACTACTTGGTGTACCATTTTTCCATCCTATCAATCTTATCAAGCATTACTAGCTGACTATTAGATTATCATTTATATGGGCCCTCTATAATATTGTATTGTGGTAACACCATTTTCCTATTTTGCCTATAGGCTTAGTACAATTAATAACATGGTTTAATAACAATAACAAACATAGTCTTTGGCCTTAAAAAAATTAATACAATTAACTACTGTCAAGGCCTTCACTAATATCTCATTCTGAGATAAGACCTTTTACCCTAACTTACTGTCAACTCTATTTACGGTTTTCTCTTAAAGAGAAATAACATGATAAATCCTATGAGTATACAAAACTCTTTAAACACATACTACTTTTATTTACTGGCTCTTAATATGTATTAGTTTATACATAAGACCATTGCTTTACTTTCTTCCTTCCCCAATGGTTTATAACATGATCTTTGATCATCACTATTTCCTTCTTTGTACACTTATCACTTCACTCACTTATAATATAAGTTTTTACAATTTTTTCTTAGACTAATGCTTATATTTCTTACTCTTATTTATACCATTGCATTGCATTTTCTATAACTCTACCTACTGTCTGATCTTTTCTCTTTAATTATTATTATTATTTTATGACTTTTGTTTGTTTATTTTTTACCTGGTTATCAACATGTTTTTTCATTAATTTCTTTTGTTAATTTGGTAATTACTGTGGTCTTCACGGTCTTGTCGCTTAGCATGTCTTTATTTTAATTAGTGGTTCCATTGTTAGACTTGTTTATACCTCTCACTTACCATATCTAATGGGTTTATCACGTTATTACAGTTTTCTTTGTGTTTCTCTTCTAATTTTTCATTATAATTACTGTGTTGCACTATATTCAATATTTAATTCTTCATCGACTGCATTTGTTTTAATTTGGGATTGACATACTATGTTTGTTATACACGTATTACTTCCATGTTCCTTAAGGAAATGGAAGTATGGTGATGGAAAAAAAATCGTGTTCTAGATTATTGCAGATTCTGATTGTACTACACTCAAAACATGAAAAAAACTCAATTTTCGAAAAATGTCTGTGTGGTGTCTGTGTGTCTGTAGATTTTTTTCTATGGCAAACGATAACAGCCGCAAATTCAAACAGAATCAAATAATTTTTTTGCATACAGCCCTGATCTGTAGAGTACTCAAGACCTATTGTTTTTGGTGAAGATCGGTTAAGGGAAAGGGATAGTTTACCGGCAACGGTTTTTTTTTAATCAAGGGTAATTTTTTTCTATGGCAAACGATAACAGCCGCAAATTCAAACAGAATCAACTACTCTTTTGCATACAGCCCAGAATTGTAGAGTTCTCAAGGCCTATTGTTTTTGGTGAATATCGGTGAAGGGAAAGGGGTAGTTTACCTGCAACGTTTTATGTTTTAACAAGGGTATTTTCTATGGTAAACGATAACAGCCGCAAATTCAAACAGAATCAATACTTTTTTGCATACAGCACTCAATTGTAGATTTCTCAAGACCTATTGTTTTTGTTGAAAATCGGTTTAGGGAAAGGGGTAGTTTACCTGCAACGTTTTATGTTTTAACATGGGTAATTTTTTCTATGACGAATGATAACTGCCGCAAATTCAATCTGAATCAAATAATGTTTTGCATACCTTCCTGAGCTACAGAGAACTCAATGTCTGTTGATTTAGGTGAAGATCGGTTAAGGGAAAGGGGTAGTTTACCTGCAACATTTTATGTTTTAACAATGGTATTTTTTCTATGACGAACTATAACTGCCGCACATGCAAACAGAATCAAATATTGTTTTGCATACGTTCATCACTTGTAAAAGACTGAAGGCCTGTTGATTTTGGTGAAGATCGGTTAAGAGAAAGGGGTAGTTTACCTGCAACGTTTTTTGTTTTAACAAGGGTATTTTCTATGGTAAACGATAACAGCCGCAAATTCAAACAGAATCAAATACTTTTTTGCATACAGCCCTGAATTGTAGAGTTCTCAAGACCTATTGTTTTTGTTGAAGATTGGGTTAGGGAAAGGGGTAGTTTACCTGCAACATTTTATGTTTTAACATGGGTAATTGTTTCTACGACGAATGATAACTGCCGTAAATTCAATCAGAATCAAATAATGTTTTGCATACCTTCCTAAGCTGTAGAAAACTCCATGTCTGTTGATTTAGGTGAAGATCGGTTAAGGGAAAAGGGTAGACTGCCGCACATTCAAACAGAATCAAATATTGTTTTTCATACGTTCATCACTTGTGAAAGACTGAAGGCCTGTTGATTTTGGTGAAGATCGGTTAAGAGAAAGGGGTAGTTTACCTGCAACGTTTTTTGTTTTAACAAGGGTATTTTCTATGGCAAACGATAACAGCCGCAAATTCAAATAGAAAAATAATTGTTTGCATACAGCCCTGAATTGTAGAGTTCTCAAGACCTATTGATTTTGGTGAGATCGGGTAAGAGAAAGGGGTAGTTTACCTGCAACGTTTTATGATAAGTACCGATAAAACTAACTTAGGATGTGATAGGCCAACTGAAGCCTAGAACTAAACATTGTATTTTTGTCAATTTAAGATGTTTATTACGTAAAGAATTGTTATAAAAGAACTTTATACGTATCCTAGTAAATAACAATCATTCAATCAGTAATTAGTTATATATAAGACATAAGTTTATCAAAATATTGTATCGACTAATCGACTGTTAGTTTAAAAAAGTGAATTTTGATATTAATGGACGAATTTATGCATGATTTGCAATTTCAAGATTCATAATGGAATTATGTTTGTTATAGTATTTATTGCAAATTTTATTCCATAGAAAATGCTTCGTGAAAGCTATCATATTTAAGGAAATCAGGCGTCTATATTTGAATAATGTTACCCAGAATCCCAAGCGCGAGGTTTCCCGAAAAGCTTTTACCGTTAAGTAACCGACTTTTGTTAAAGTTCTGAAGCGATAAGGTTGATTATATCTGCCGATCGAATTACTCGCTAATTAAAAGTTTATAAAGTTTATTCCAGTGCTCATACAATTGGAAGGTGTATAATAATTTGCAATTCAGTGAATTTAAGTATAGGTCATAGTGCAATATTAATTACTTACTATGTTAGCATAATATCAGCAATGCACTTTGAACTAATTACACACTTGTCAATAATTACACCATTACACTATCACCAAGACATTATTCAAATAATCACTATTATTGTTAAATTGTAAATTAAATATAAACATAGCTTAAAGATGATTACTTTTTCATACAGTGGTAACCTCAAAATGTCGAACTTTTTCAGACGAGATTTATTGTTTTAGATTAAGAACATATGGTTAATAGATGTAACTACTCTCCTATTCTGAGAATTTATAATTGTAATTAACCTATTTTAATTCTTAATTTCCAAGTACAATGATTGTCTAAGATTAATAAATTTGAACCATGCTTTCTATGGCGTAGAGCATGGTCAGTTAGATTCACTTTATTTATGGACATAATTTGTCCTGTTCACACTTTTGCAGTGATATAGATATTCTAAGATCTCAAGATTACAACTAAACTTCTAAGATTACAACTTCTAAATAGCTTAGTTTTTATTAGAATACAATTATTTGCTTGTTTTTAATGTAACATTTATTTTTCAGTCTTAGTATGCCATGTCATTTTGATTTAATTCTGAATTAATGATATACCCATCTTTATGTGGTTCTTTTAAGTCGAAATTGTCTTTACAGTGTAAATGTTGTTTTGCAATGGTTGTTCTTTTATAATTACAGGTGATATTGATAATAATTCACCAATACTTCTTGCAGCTAGTGTGGTCAGACAGTGACCTCAATTTTCCTTAATTCTGGTTAAATTAGTTTTTCATAATAATCATTGTATACATTAATATTGGAAATACATATTATATTGCACATTTATGACATTGTTCTTCAGTGGTTTATATCATTATAGAAATTCTGAGCGTGTTTAATGTGTACACTTTTCTGTCCAATTTCAGTCTGTATATTTGCATTAAACACCACACATACCACTTTTAATTAATAAAATTGTATCACTAGGTTCGTCTTTACAATGTCTTCTATCATTATTTTATAACTTATACTAGTTTCCATCGTTTTGGTCTTATTTTATGCTAATTACAAGCTGATTTATAACCTAGTTGACGTTACCTGGGACCTCCTGTTAGACAGCAATGGTCTATGTTTTGACAATCCGGTTTCAATATTTTACTGATTACTATGTGACACTTTTACACTTGTTAATTATTATTTACTATCTCTTTATGATTTCTACCTGTCTACAGGTGATTACTAGGTTCTTTTTTTGTTATTTTACTTGAATTTGCCAGTATTAAAAGCATGCCTGGTACACTGTTCTGACTTAGATAATTACTCTATGCTTATCATTCATTATTTTCTTTCATGGTTTTGATTTATTTAATTAATGCTATTCTTTTATTAGAATCAAATAATTTTTACTTCCATATTCCTTAAGGAATGGAAGTATGGTGATGGCAAAAAAAATCGTGTTCGAGATTATTGCAGATTCTGATTCTACTACACTCAAAACATGAAAAAAAGTCGTTTTCCGAAAAGTGTCTGTGTGTGTGTCTGTCTGTGTCTGTCTGTCTGTCTGTCTGTGTGTCTGTCTGTAGATTTTTTTTCTATGGCAAACGATAACTGCCGCAAATTCAAACAGAATCAAATAATTTTTTGCATACAGCCCTGATTTGTAGAGTACTCTAGACCTATTGTTTTTGGTGAAGATTGGTTGAGGGAAAGGGGTAGTTTACCTGCAACGGTTTTTTTTTATCAAGGGAAATTTTTTTTTTGGCAAACGATAACAGCCGCAAATTCAAACAGAATCAAATAATATTTTGCATACAGCCCTGAATTGTAGAGTTCTCAAGACCTATTGTTTTTGGTGAAGATCGGTTAAGGGAAAGGGGTAGTTTACCTACAACGTTTTTTTAACAAGTGTATTTTCTATGGCAAACGATAACAGCCGCAAGTTCAAACAGAATCAAATAATTTTCTGCATACAGCCCTGATTTGTAGAGTACTCAAGACCTATTGTTTTTGGTGAAGAGCGGTTGAGGGGAAGGGGTAGTTTACCTGCAACTTTTTTTTTCTATGGCAAACGATAACTGCCGCAAATTCAAACAGAATCAAATAATGTTTTGCATACATCCCTGAATTGTAGAGATCTCAAGGACTTTCGATTTTGGTGAAGATCGGTTAAGGGAAAGGGGTAGTTTACCTGCAACCTTTTACGTTTTAACAAGAGTAAAGTACTTGAAAATTTATTTAAACTTTTTGAAACAATGGTAATTGTTTAAAATAAAATAATTTTGTTGCCAGGTAACAAAAATAAAGTCATTTTGATTATAAAATATAAATATTTACAACAAGAAAAGAATTTTCAGTTTTCAAAATTTAAATATATTTTTATAAAACAATGGGTTCTTCATTGAGGTGGGGACCATGTCACTCACTCCATCTCAAGCCTCTCCCATTTTGCAGAAAAAGAGGACCCTGTCAAGGCTGATACTTTGACGACAGTGCCAGGGCTTTCCACCAAATTCAGCAGAGTGACAGGTAGGCCCAACTCTGATTGGCTCCTCAGATTTCCCCAGCGTTAGTAGGTTCTATGAAAATATTTTATTTCAAAAATGATTTTAAATATAAATCTTAGATATGTTTTATAAATCTCATGTTGTATGTTTTAACATGGGTAATTTTTTATATGACGAATCATAACTGCCGTAAATTCAAACAGAATCAAATAATTTTTTACATATGTGCCTGAGCTATAGAGAACTCAATGTCTGTTGATTTTGGTGAAGATCGGTTACGGGGAAAGGGCAGTTTACCTGAAACATTTTTTGTTGTAACATGAGTAAAGTACTTAATTTTGATAAAGTATCCTGATAAGATCTTAATAATCCACTGTAGAAACATAGATGAAATATCTATAAATGTAGAGGCTAGTTGAACGGGCTGGGGGTAATTTTCTATAAATCAAAATTATAGTTGAAGGGGGAGGGGATAATTTTTTTTTATATGTATACTACGTTATTGGCAACAAAGAAGTATTTTTTTGTTAAAATTCCTTCCCTGGCTGTTTGGCTGAAAATGATTTTAAATATAAATCTTAGAATATGGAAGTCATGTATGGTTCTCCATACCGATATTTTACATATGTGCCTGAGTTGTAGAAGACTCAAGGCCTATTGATTTTGATGAAGATCGGTTACGGGGAAAGGGCAGTTTACCGGAAACATTTTTTGTTGTAACAAGAGTAAAGTACTTAATTTTGATAAATAAAGTATCCTGATAAGAAGATCTTAATAATCCACTGTAGAAACGTAGATGAAATATCTATAAATGAAGAGGTTAGTTGAACGGGGTGGGGGTAATTTTCTATAAATGAAAATTATAGTTGAAGGGGGAGGGGATAATTTTTATATGTATACTACGTTATCGGCAACAAAGTAGTAGTTTGTTGTTAAAATTCCTTCCCGGCTGTTTGGCCGTAGTCCAATGTTTTCTGCAAAACCAGACGTTTCGGAAGTGCCGTCGACTGCCATCATCAATGAAAATCGAGTGCGATAACGTGTGGTGGTATACGTTAGTGACCACAGTACTGTCGTTAAGGCTGAAGCTATAAGTGGTAAGAAGTAGTTTCTATGAAAACATTTCATTTCGTAAATGATTTTAAATATAAATCTTAGAATATGGAAGTCATGTGAGGTTCTCCATACCGATATTTTTTTTAAGTTTCCTTATCATCCATGGTTTATACTAGTACTCATGACTGGTGTTTCACTATTATACAGATTATAGGTCTATGGTGATAAAACATACCGTCACAACATTTATTTTTATTATATGGAAATTATTAATTACAGAAATACATTACATCAAGTAACAAGAAAACTCAAATTTGTAGTTTCTGTTAATACATTTATTATAAATCCAACATGGTGTACGTGTTCATCCACCAGAAATGTATATATTTATTTTGTCGAATCGTAGTACAGAACATGTAACGTGTATTGTATGTTGTCTCTATAATAAATTCAACCCTGTCTGAATTTGCTCACTGCGAACATACTCCAGTTGCAAAATTTTACTACTGAAATTGCTATGATTAAAACAACGAAGCATGTGTGTACACCGCGAGCGCACATGCGTACGACGTACCAGAGCGTGTGCTGCAGTCAATGCAAGGCGCGCGCTTGCACTAACCCCCAACACGCAGACTGTATCACAGGACGTGTCGCCTCAGCTGTGCGGAGTCTGTATGCGCGGGCAACACATGCGCGCTTACCAGAGTGCGTGTTGAAGTCAATGCAAGACGCGCGCTTGCACTGACTCCCAACACGCAGACTGCAACGCAGAACATGTGTCCGCAAACGGGTGTGTGTGAGTGTGATATCCGTATCCTAATCGTGACAATCAGAGTAGCAAAAATTCCATTACATAGAGTATTTTACAGTGGGTAAAGAAGCCACAAGCTGAATTTACCTGCAGAGACACCGACAGGACACATCTGTTATCGTTGCTGGTTTGAATTAAACTAAATAATTTCATTTAATTTCTATCATTTGCTTAGAAACGAACATCTTATTGTTATTAACTATTACAACAATGAAAATTTTTTAATTTTTTTTTCTAAATGCTTTACTATTATACGAATAGTGAGAAATTAAGTGCTGTAATTTGGGTTTTTGGAAATATAACATACTACGATGTCCACTATGATGTAATTCCTTTAAACATGTGTAACAAATAATACTTATAATACAGGATCAGTCAATGATACGGGTGACTTTAAAAATTCAGTTACGTTTTTATTTATGGATTGTAAAATTAACATTTACACTAAATTGAAAGTATACATAATAGCATTTAACTAGATGCAGAAACGACAAGTTTTTGAACAGTATGCCCCGAATGTGGCGACAATTTCAACTCACACACTTTTGAAGACGAGTTTTTACGTTTTCCACTACACGGTGTAACATGTGAACATAAATTACACCAACGTTAAGCGTTTTGATGTTTCATGGTAGTGGATCATTATACATCTTACTCTCAAAATATCCCCAGTAGAATAAATGGCACGCTGGCAATATTCAGGAATGTTGCCACTCCTGAAGGTAACTCACTAAACTGCGTCCATTGATCTATAGACTGGTAATTGATGTATCTATAAATAATGAGTGTAGTTGAAGGGGGGGGGGTAATTTTTTGAAAATGACTTTGCTGATATCAAGTAAAGAACGAGTATTTAATTTTGAAGGATAAGATTATTTAGCAATTACATATGATAAAACTATTATTCTATGTAAGTGTGAATACGATTTATGATAGGGATCGGTTGAGGAGGAGGGATGATTTATCTGCGAAGTTCAGATTCTTTATAAAAATAAAGTACCTAATTTTTATAGATAAGTGACATCATCGAAAATAACGTTAGGCCTATATTAAACGACTACCCCATAATAACAAAAATATCTATAAATAGTGAAAATAGTTTGAGGATGGGCAATATTTTTTTAGAAATTATCGAACCGAATTCAAGTAAATGATTTTAAATGTAAACCTTAGAACATGGAAGTTTATGGTTATCCATACCGATATTTTCACTTTATTTTTGAAATTGGTACTGGTCGGTCACCATCTTCGCTTTCTGCTTAGGAATTTGTATTTCGTCTTCAAGTAAGAATCTGATCATCTTTCTCTTTTCTTTGGTCATCCTGCAACCCTTCCCATTTTGCTTTGTCCTTGAGAGCGTGTTAAGGCATTAGTCGTTACTCAACTTTCTAAGTGCTCCTTTCTTTTGTTAATGATACTATATTTTTTGCATTCATTACATGTCTTGGTTTCTAATTCCGTCAGATCTTGTACATTCTTTCAGGTCTAGTAGAATTTCATTTTGGAAGATTGTACTTTGCTTTGAGTACTGTGGTCATAAATCTGCCTCACTATCATACAAAATAAGAGGGACAGCTATCATAAAATTTAATTGTAGTATCTGGTTGGACTATATTTCTAAAAGTTCCATTCGTTCCACACATAATTTATTAAATTTTATTATCTATGTCCCTCCCCTTATCTACAAGCAGTATACCCAAATCGCTATAGTAATTTTCTTGATCTAACGTTTTGTCGTTGATAATTATTTTGAATCTGACTGGTTTCTTTCTTTTGAAAACCATATATTAGATTTATTTGTAGACATTTTTGCATTATATTTTTCACGTATGTATGTTTTATTATCTGATTAATTATAAATCACAGTAACCTAAGAAGTAATCAATTGGACGACAAAAAGAATAACACTTGTCTAGCACCATCGGCACCACGGTGTATCATGGAAGACTCCATAGGCGTACTGGACCTTCTTCTCTGTTTTAACAGGCAGTCTTCTATGTTTCCTTTAGTTCTTCCATCAAGACCAGTTCCTAGCCATCGCTTACCAATTTATCACATTACTCATTTTTTCATCAGTTTGCTTTGCTCGTTAACTCGCCAGCGATTTCTTGGTTTACTCTACCTATCTCTTCTCTTTTTATACCGTTTTCGCGCTTGATGACTGTTCCATTCTATCCACGTATCCCCCACTCCCTTAAGTCGTATTTTTATGTAGTCTACTAAGGTCATGTCCTTAAATAGATGTTGCAGTCCGGACTACCGCCGCTATTGCTGAACGTGATGCTACCTCTTGAAGAATTATCGAGTCGACGCTGCACGAAAGGGAAGCCGACCGACGCCACACGGAAGGAAAGCCGACTGATTGCACAGAAGGCGAGCCGATTGACGCTGCGCAGTAGATTAGTATTTATGTTTGTATTGTGTATTGTATTTACATATCTGTATTTATAAGTTTTACGTATGACATACTGCATATATACGGTATATATAAACACAAACACAAAAAATAAAGCAAACAAATATATATATATGCTTACATTTAAAAAATGAGATATATACCTACGTCGACCGTCTGTTTTTTGGAGTCAAAGGCTAGTGATGGGTACCGAACTGAGAGTTCGGTTAACGCCCACTGATACTGACGAATGAGTCAGAGCTCGAGCTAGCCAGCTGGAGTCAGCTCTGCCAGCAAATCCTACTTCCAAGTCCAAGTTCGTGGCTCCTGGGCAATTCTCTCTGTACGCACAGAGACTGGCTGATGTAAGAGAATGCAACGAGATTCTATGACCTACAATATTTGTTTACGAGATTATGTGACAGATGAAAATAAAATGAATTTATAATTTGAAATGTTATATTGTGAACTGCAATTTTTTGTGTAGTAAAGGGTTTATAGATTGTAAAATATCGATCTGCATTTTCATGTTAACGTAATAAGTTTTATTATTTAAAGAGTGTTTTTGTGACAATACTACTTGACTTCCTGACTTCAAGAACGGTCGTATCAATAATTCAGGGCTGGTCAATTTCAGTAAGTGGGCAGACTTCTGTTCATGAACTGTGTAACTTATTTAAGGACTATAATTGTGACGAGCGAAGCGAGTCCTTATACAATTCGAAAATGTATGCATTTTTTTGGCCCAACTTGTGAAGGGGGTAGAACTTGCATATGCGGAACATATTATCTTTAGATATAATTAACAAATACTAGATTTCCATAGGAAAACTATACACAAAAGAATGATGCATTATTTGGATACATCTTGCTACAGAACTCGTTCGTACGGTTACCGTGGTAACATAATTGTTTGAATTGGTTTGTCTTTTTTTTTCTTAAGAAAGTGAGCGAAGAAAAAAATGGTCGTGTCTAACAGGTCACAGACAATATATATTTGGCTTACGTTTTGAATTGTAAGTGGTAATATGCGTTTATAAAGTTATTGGCGTTTTTTCAGTCCCACAGAAAAAACGCAAGAGTTATCGAACATAAAAATCAATGAATCGGCCCAACACATGGTAAGTTTACAAGTCTTTTTCAGTTTTTTCTTATTTTTGTGATGATTACTCACATTTTGTATAATATTTATTTTTATTTTGTCAAATGTTGTTATAATGAAGAACTATGCCTCAAATTTAAGTTGTCATTATTATTTTTATCTCTAAAGATAAACAGCGACATTTTATATAATTTTAAGATCAAATTGCCTATCCAAACAACACAATATATCATCGAACAACTTAGACCCAACTCTGCAGCTGTTTGTTCTTCCATCTGCTTTTGCTCCTGTATTTAACACTTTGATATCTTCTGTTTCGCGCTTCCGTTTCTCTGCCTGTCGTCCTTTCGACTCCAGCAACAGTGTTTTTTTTTTTCTTTTATCTGTTTCCAGCAGTAATGCTTTCTGGCGTTCTTGTGTTTCCAGCAGGAGCGTTTTCTGTCTCTCTTCCGCTTTCTCATTCTGTCGTTTTCTGCTTCTTCCGCCTCCTGTCTACGTTTCTCATCCTGACATTTCTCTGCTTGTTCTGTCTCTTTTTCTCGTTCTAACTTTTGTTGTTCCTGTGTCTGCCGCAGAAGCGCTTTGAAAGCTTCCGTCAACTGACTGGCATCCATGTTTACCGATTACTTAAAAATTACACTAGGCTGTACTGTTTCCACTGTTAACGGTCTGCCGCACTTCTGACCCACTGTTACGACGGTATCACTGATCGTCGTATGGTACAGTGGAAAACAAAATATAAGACACGAATGAAGTCACTAAAAACCAGCTTTAATTATTATCACAATTAACAGTTTGTAATCAACAAGTTATTCAACAAGATTATACTCGTACAATGATTCAAGTTAATCTGTCCACAAAAATAATAACGTCACCTACACAAAGAATTCCCTACTATAATCACTTTTCACTAATACACCACTTGAGACGCACTGTGTAAATCGCCCGACAATAACTGAAAACTAGGCGGCAGGTACGGGCTATTTTTATAGTCTGCAGGGTTCCATAATATGCTGCTTTAACAAACACTTGAAAATTCTAGAGGATTCTTCAGCGCTGCCTTGGCAGAAACACACGCCGGCAGGGCTAGTCGAGAAGCTTCTTAACACTGCCTCGCGTGTTAGTGCCACTTACGCACACAAACATTACAGCTGGGCTTTGAGGGGATAGAAGAGAAACTATTCTGCAATGGCGTAACACTATAAAAAACGTAACAAACTTACTGTACAGTATATACTTATTAATCTGAAAACATGTCATTACATAATGACCATTACGCAGATTGTCAACTGTAAAAATTCTACGTACATTTTCTTTATTTTGATGCCTTAGTTATTTACAGGTAATATTTTTGTTCTATAATACGTTTATCCTTTCTGAATCCTGACATGCACAAAGCATATTGGAAGTCATACCATACGTAACCGTGTGTACGCAAAAGTGTGCAACAGCTATTATAGAGCACTGCCTGCCTTAATGAGAATTCTGAACTATCCGTTTCATTGCACACTTCTATGAAACACATTTCTATGTGATAAAATGGTGGCTCACGAGGTTGGCAGTCTGGCGAGTCATGTACTTGACTTCACATTTCTGTATTCCAAAGTAATATGGTACGACACATTACTCCATATTAAAACACTTCAAAGTATTGACTGCAAACAAAAGCTGTCAGTTTACTTTAAAATACAAGCATTTATTTCATGTCTCTGTCAGAAGTGACTTAAAATTTCATAGTTAAGTTGACGCTAAGGAACTAGCCACTAAATTGGACACTGAAAACCCAATAATCAGAGGCTCAGCACAAGTACGAAGGAGAAATATTAAAAGACGATTTGATTATGAGGAAAAATACGAATTCATTGAAGATCTAGAGTTGCGGTGCAAAGTCGATTTTTATTTTAAAGTTATAGATATTACCATTTGTGCTTTAAATGAAAAATTCCAACAGATTAAGAGACATAGTAAACTTTTTTCCTTCCTGTATGACGTAATGAATAGGGAGAGCCAGAAGCGCTGGGGCCGGTCCTGTGTTTTACATACAAAAATACAAAAAGCAACACCCAACGTTTGTTTTGTTGGGATTTAGACTGAATTAAGTTTAGACAGATTATACCTATTAATATGGTGATTTATAAAAAAACGTCATATATTTATAATTTTCAACAATGTATATAAAGTGTTGGGAAATAGTTTTTTTTCTGCGTCAAATCCCATGCACCGTATGGGTTCAATAGAAACCAGTATAAATAATCTATCAGCTGGGCTTATGAATGTAAGGCAGCTGTTTCCGTCTTGTCAACATTTCAGCATCACTTAAATAATGTACAACTTAACTGGCCGAAACTCAAACATGGGGACTAGTTATCGTTTCAATTATTTCATGGCTCTACTTTACACCAGCCACCGGCAATATCAGGTGTTATCAGCAATGTCTTGAGCCCCTGTTCTATAATATCTCATTCTAAGTGAATTATTCTAATTCTGTAGACTGATGTGAAATAGTCAGGTATTCTAGGTAATTAATAAAATTGATACGACAAGATATTTAAAGATTTTGCACTCAAATTATGTTGGGCGTTCAAGATACTGTTTTACTGTACATTATTTTACAAATTATGTAAGTAGACATATGAAAGCAGTACGTACTTTTTCCATAACGCCTCAGCTCTGTAAAGAAAATTTATTATCTCCTTTCATATATAAATAATTAAATTACGTTTGCCTAAATAAATAGAATATAAAATATTGTTACGACATCGCAGAATGGTCTACGTGTTTATCGAATGTTCCAGAGGAATCAGGCTGTAATGTGTGTTGAGTACGTCATTGTCGACTCATTAGATAGACTGTAAAGAAGCCGCGCGAACTATGTCAAAGCCTCAATGAATTACCCTCTAATGTTTTCCTTTATTGTTAATGCGCAGTATGGGATATTCTGGTATTTCGGTGGGGTATAAATACAAGTACTCAACGACGTTCAGTTTCAGTTTGAGTTGCGAATTATTGGAGTGCGGTTTGAAGTATTGTGGCGAAGTGTTATGTGTTGTGTGGGACGATTGTAATACAATTGTGTTTTATATTAGTAGACATTTTTATTGCGTGTGAACAATTTTTATTTGATTTGTTGTAAGAGACTGTCTTGTTAATTACAAACTGGATAATTGTGATAATTAAAGCTGGTGATTAGTGACGTAATTGGTGTCTTGTATTTTGTTTTCCACTGTATCACACGACGATCAAGTGGACCGTCGTAACAATATTAATAATGACTACATTATTACAAAAAAATTTCATACTGATCGGTAACGTATTGTGTACTGCCAGTAACTAAAATCTAAACGTGTGAATGGGCACAACGAACACACTATTCCGACCGATCACCAGGCCCGGATTTAGGTGTCCTGCCGCCCCTAGGCATTATTGTTAGCCCCCCCCCCAAACAAGTAACTTCTATATATTCAATTCTCCTTGACTGCTGAAAAAAAGTTGGTGAAAATAGTCATTTCAACTATCTCTATTGCAAATATCTCATTTGATCTTAAATCTAAAAGGGAAATGTGATGGAATTGTGAAAAATTTATATAAAACTAAATTAAATTTATCAAGTTCATCCCTTCATTTAAACAACATTCTCTATTATGCTTTGAATATATGATCATGCGCAGTAAGGATTGACTTCTAGATCGAGGCGCCCCAAGCGATATCGAAACAAACTATTTTAGTCGGCAAAAAAGCGGACAAGAATTTCAACGGAGTGTCCAGACCTGTATAATATACGACCGTGCTCCGCTCCGACCACCGCTATTGATAGGCCCAGTGTCAATATCGTGTTATTTAATGATATAACTAAAGATTATTTCAAAACCATTTTCTTCAATTTGGCTATAATGAAAGTGCCCAATACAAATACTATAATTAAAAAACCGAAAACATGAAATTTTAACAAATAATTTTTCACCCCGTGCCGCCCCCCTGAGCCTGCCGCCCTTAGGCACGTGCCTAGTGTGTCTAGTGGGAAATCCGGGCCTGCCGATCACGTAGCTTTATTACTTTCTGGAGACGAAATAAATACTACTTCTCACTTAATGGACGAAATAAATAGGTGACACTATTTTAATTGCCTTGCGTGTCACTGACGTTTGTAAATATCCACTTCGTAAATAGTTAGCCTATTGGCACTCCCTAAATAAATTTACATAGACAAACTAGTTGGTGTAATCTAAGAATCTTGAAGACAGTTCTAATGAACAACCCGACTTGAAGTTTAATCCAAAACGTAACCTAAGTAATTAAAAGAAATCGGCATTGAATTATCTATTATAAAACTTATTCATTAACAAACACTCAAAGACATAATAAATATTTGTCATTAAAATTAGTACTTAAATTTTACAGATTATAGTATATTAGTATGCAGTTTATTACAGTATAAAATTTATAATAGTATAAAATTTATCTTCCTTGTCTTTACGCGGAAAATTTAAGTTTTATATGTGACTAGCAGATGCACATAACTCGGGTTTTGTATGTTCTTCTAATAAATTGTAACATATCACTGTCTTGACGATTACAAAGAATCATTAACAAAAACTAAAGAAGTCGGACAAAAATATAATGAAAACGGCTTGTTGACTGCATTTGAGCTGAATGAATAAAAAATAACGAACTAAATCAAAAGTTTAAACTAAAAGATTGCAAAGGGTCGTCGGTTGTTAACAAATATGAAAACGAAAACTATTGGCTTTTATAGTGTAGCGTATTGAGCAAGAATTCCAGGCAGATATCGTAAAATAAATGGCAGAATCGCATTTGCAAACGGAAGTAGAAATTTTCAGACTCTGTAATTGCAGAAGAATGAGGGAACTGTTGATAGTAACATGTATATCTTTAATTAAAGATATTTTGAGGATGCACAAAATAGTTTAAGGAATAAACAAGCACGGAGTATTATAAGCTCTTAACTTTCTACACTACTATTATACTACTTAATGAAGTACCCGCCCAGTTACGTAATTTCATTTAGCAGCTAATATATATTTCTAACATGCTGTCTGTGTTATTGTATAATCACGTGCGTAATAAGCAGTAAAGTAGCTTGTAAACACTATCTTGTACGCAGAGGAAGTACCACTGTTCTAAGATAGCAGCTGTGTTGACGTGTAGCTGTAAGTTCTCAACTTTGCATTTGTAACTTTGTAAACTACTAACACAAAGTTTATATAGGTTGTAATTTAGCAAGTACTATAAAACCAATAATGTTCTTTACTAATCTTCGTAATTATATGCTTATTGTTCTCAGGGACAGAGTTTAATTAATTCAAGATTTTCTGTACAGTTTAATCTTGCACTGTGTTTGAGTTTCAAATGTTGTTCGAAAAGCTGGTGTTCATTAATCTGCTTTTGCAAAAAAAAAAAAAAGCAGAGGATGTATTGAAAACCCATCGGAGACCCTCAGCAAGATTACAAACGTATTTATTCAATTATTTAAATAAACAGAAAGATAAATGCAACTTACATTAAGGAATGTAAATGGATTGCTTTTGTGGCTATACGGTAGAATCATTACATGATTTGTGCAGATCTTTTTATAACGCTTCATGAAGGAAACATTTTACAACATGTAAAACATGTTACAACTTGTTCTAGGATACAAACTTATTGTACGAAAAAATATTTCCATTATACTTTAGTAATTTCAACAATACAAACGTAACTCTGCTGGTAAAAATAGGAAATACAAAGATTTCATAATGCTATGCACGGAAATATTTGAAGTGATATTCAAACGTGATAAAGGAAGCGATAATGCTATAAATCAAGTCGGCTAACTCAATCAGTAAGCTACAAAAAAGTTATTAGAGCAAACAATCTGTTTATTCCATTATTTGCTTATTTTTGCTGAATTAAAATATTAATGTATACATTTTTAAAAATTAGGTATTTATAAATAGAAAGTGTATTTTCCTATAGTGTATAAAATTTACGAAAGTGTTAAGTGTATGAAATAGAGCGTATTTACCGATAAACAACTGAAAAAGTGTATAAGAGAGACTAGACCTGAACAAAAACAAACATAAGTTTTAAAAGACCGTTAATGATAAATTATGGAAACTAAATGAGAAAAAGTAAATAAAGTAAATAAAAATCAGTAGTGAGAAAGAATACTTAGAACTATAGGAAGCTGCGGCATTTTACTGAAGAAAACGGCAAAGTCTGGAAAATACAATGAAATTAGACTACTAAACATGAAAATACACATAAATTAGAGTACTTGAAATACACACATTGAATAAAAACATAGTGACACAGAAAAATAGACGATTTATTGTGGAATAAAGACAAAACCAAGCTAAATTAGTAAGGAGTAGGAAAACACAATGTGGTGCGTATTTTGTCCAGTTTCGTGAAGTAAAGAATTAATGCTTAATAACTTTTTGTAATTTTTATTTTAAATCCTTGTGCTTTTTCAAGAGCCTCTCCACGTAACGTAAAAGTTCTAAGTTTAAGGGCATGCGTTAGTTTGTAGACATAAAATGCTTTTTATGGCTAAGAATTGTATTAAAGCGACTAGACATTACTTTTCCATGGCGAGGAAATGCGTGTACGTTATTGTAATTTATAGTAGAGCTCCAACAGGAAACTGTACACGAGAAGGATACGCTTGCATTTTGTCACATAAAAACAATAAGTGGGATAACTCATGAAGTGTGCATCCGATATAAATCGTACACGCGATGGTGAGACCAATAAATACAGAACCGACAAACCATATGAACGATACTTTGAGTTCTGTATTTTTTTGCGTACCCCCCCTTATATTCTTGTTAATTCCATACTATACTAAATGATTACTAAGGAACTATCGGTTTAAATCTTACTGGAGCTAATAAGAACGTACATCTAAGGACATTTAAGAAAAACGTATTTTAAAAATTAAGGACAATATATTAAGATTGTATGAGTGTTTTTTTATGTTGCATATGTGTGTAGTCTAGTTACAACAAATGGGTCCACTCCCAACTATAAATTTGCGTAATTGTAAAAGTAATCGAGGAAGCCCTTCAGGAAGGAAGTTATGCCATTGCTACAGAATACTTCTTCAACGGTAATGTTGAACTTCGTAGAACATATTTGCCTATATGCACTCCGACGACCATTAAAGTGAATAATTAAATTTTATGAGTAATGATAAATACGCAATTTTACGTCATAAAAACTGTAAGCATCGTTTACAAATACCTCATGAACCAATTGCTTGAAAAGGCGTGCTTTGCACAACTAAAAAATGTGTAAAAATGATGTAAGGCAGCACTATTGCGTTAAGGATATCTTATAGACGAATCGTGGTTTGTATGTCTGACTAAATCATACACGAGATTTAAATTGAAACTGAAAACTTGAAGACCTCTCACTAAACGGAATGATATTATTTGACCAATAAAAACGGAGACTAGTTAAATTTTTTTAATAACAACGTTACACAGTTTATAAGAGGCTTAAACAGGGACGGGAGTGTAATTTCTAGTAATATTGCCTAACTTACAAAATTAGACGTATCTACTGTCTCCGTTTGTTACTAGGCCTACAATTTCAAAGGTAAGACTGGTTGTGAGCTTATAAAATGAAATTTATAGCACAATTATTGATTAAGCACATTAGCGCACACTTCAAAAACTCTTATACGTGAAACAGGTAGAGATGCCAGCGATTTGCTCCATCTTAACAACGTCAAGGATCATAATAACAAAGAAGAATCTACACGAAAGTACACTTACGGGTGTGTATTTGTCTACATTTATTGAAGCTATATAGACTAAAGGTATAAAGACTAAACATCTGTATTTATATTATTTTTGTTTCTGAACTGGTTAAAAGTTTATCCTAAATTTGATGAACCTCAAACTATCATGAGTTTTATATAAATTTTATCACCTGTGATCGCCTTACGATTGCATTAAACATTATTACTCACTCTCCTTTGTTGTTCCTTTCCTGTCTAAATATAATTCTATCAAAAACTACAACATTTACATAATTTATCGTGAGTTAGGAGCTAGGAACTTGAATACCAAGTGGATGGTCTCGCAACATTCAATCCACATCATGATGATTAGCTATCGTCATGCTTGAGACCTCAGCGGGTTTTCTATACAGGCGGCGTATGTAACTTCGCATCGTGAAGAGAATAATTTCACCGCTTAGGAATAGAGACGTAATTGTGTAATCTTTGTTAATTTCCTGCCGAGACAACGACCGCACAATGTTTGCATTTTCGAATAGAACCTTAACAAGTTTTTGAGTTTTTCTCTTCGCCTACAAAAGTCAATACGCCAATTTCTTTCGGTATACCTAAACGAGATCTAACAATTATTCTTTTACTAAACGCCAGGTATTATTTCTGAAATGGATGTTTCTTATAAAGCATTACAGAAGTATTTCTCACGTAAAAAGTTTAAAATATAAAATTTTTAATATTTATGCTTTTAAGCCTAAAAAGAAATCTATCTTTATTATACAGTGAGAAATTTACGCAATGTATTTTACAATACATTTGTATTAATTTCATCAAATACTAGTGTTAAAACCGTGTGTCACACTATCAAATTGCTTTTATGTAGTTTTCCTAACCATAAAGAGAAACATTATGTCTACAACGTTAATAAATCATAGAATATCTCAAACAACAAAAATCAGTAAACATGTTTAGAATATTCATCGCCTAACGATATAATAAAAATTTGACTCTTTACGTCTGGATTGCATTTAAAAATTACTTTGTACATTCAATAAAGGAACAGGTTTTCTTCATCATTCATCCCGTTCGATGTACTCTTACAAGAGGGCTGATCACTTCGTTTTTGCAATATATTTTCACTGACGTCGAAATGCTGGCGTTAAATCGTGTTAAGGCCACAAGAGAAAAGACTCGTACTATAAGTTACAAATTCTTTCCTGAAATCCACTTTAGCTGATAAAACCCAGCACACTACGCGTACAATGTGTGGCTCTTACGTTTTACAGCTTACGCATTTGCACACAAAGAAGTTATGACACGTAGCTCATTTCTAAATTAAACGTTTTATTCTTCAAACTTTTCCAATTAATGTTTTGAATCTCACATAATTATTCTGCATGCCGATAAACGTTTATTGTAATTTTCTTAATAAGCGTACATTTTTAACGTTCGCTAATGCAGACGCTAATTTTTTTAATCTATATTGCAGCCACATAAAATTAACACAGTTCTGAATAGACATCACATATAGTCTGTAAACATTTAACATTTTTTAATATTGAAAGTGTATAAATTTTATGAGTCTTATTGAATATTCATATTATAAAATTTACATAAATTACCGTATGTGCTATAATGTTATAACTAAAGTAACATGTAGTTGTTTATGCAATATTGGCAAGGGTAATTACTTTACTGAAATTAATATTTAATTTCACGGATTGTGTGTACAACGGCAGTGAGTAGGAATTAGGGTTTTCTTTTACATTCAGATCTTAGTAACCATTGTGAGATGTCAAAAATAATCCAAATATAATTAAAGAGGTTATAACTATACACTACAATATCTTAAACATTATGTTGTTTTTGTACTATGCGATTTATGGTGTCCAACATATTGTAAGTATGGATCCAATATACCAAAGAAGAAACACGTTTGATACAAAAACACACTTCATGCTTCTCGTACTATACAGTATACTTTCGACCTGACTGCTGTAATAGGTGACCCAATCCCTGTGTAAAACGTGCAGTAAACAGAAGTTTTCAATTCCAGATTCTGTCTGATTTTGAAAGTCGTATATTTAATATTTCCAAAACATAAGTTATATTCTCAGCACTATGTGGCTCCCTTGAATGTATTATTTACATTAATATGCTTTTAGAATAAAAGTAGACACACATACAACAAATTACTTAAATTTAATAACTCTTTAAAGATAATCTCATTAAATTCTCTCTTCCCCCCTCTCTTTATGTGTGAGTGAGTGAGTGAGTGAGTGAGTGAGTGAGTGAGTGAGTGAGTGAGTGAGTGAGTGAGTGTGTGAGTGTGTGTGTGTGTGTGTGTGTGTGTGTGTGTGTGTGTGTGTGTGTGTGTGTGTGTGTGTGTGTGTGTGTGTGTGTGTGTGTGTGTGTGTGTGTGTGTGTGTGTGTGTGTGTGTGTGTGTGTGTGTGTGTGTGTGTGTGTGTGTGTGTGTGTGTGTGTGTGTGTGTGTGTGTGTGTGTGTGTGTGTGTGTGTGTGTGTGTGTGTGTGTGTGTGTGTGTGTGTGTGTGTGTGTGTGTGTGTGTGTGTGTGTGTGTGTGTGTGTGTGTGTGTGTGTGTGTGACATAAATCATTTTTGTAATTAAGGAACGATCATTACCATAGAAAACTAAATAATATGTTAAGCATAATTCTCTAGGATGGATCAATTATTTATGGAATATTTTTAATCCTAGAAGAACGGGTACAAGGTGTCTATGTGTTGTTCTTTTTCTAAATTGAATATTATGTTCTGCCCTATATTTACATAATTTTCACACAATTCAGTCTGTCTCAGTGGTATCCATTTAACTTTACACATCACCGGGGTTGTTATCAGCCTACTCTTCTAATTACACTGCAGGTTTTAATGACGCGTCTCAGACATTTCAAGTTGTACCTATGTACCTCTCTTATCCTATCACCCTCTCTCTCTTTACCTCTCTTCCTCTCGCTTTCTCTCTTTTCTAATACTTTTCGTCTCGTGCCATTTGTTCATTTCCCTTTCTTTAAGTTTCTAGTTAGCTTTGTAGGACTCGTAATCTGCGTACGTTTGCTTAGACATTAAATACTGAAAACGATTAATTGATTATTAGATCATGTGTTAGTTATAGAAAACAAATAAGGAAGCACTTAATAATTGGTTGCGTAAAGTGTCATACATATTGTCATAACTGTCATGTCTTAAATTCGGAGTTCACTTTATGCATTCAAAGGGGAAAGACGGATAGACTGAGAAGAGTGCCAAGGAGAGGTTATCTTATTGTCTGTACAATAGTTATTATGGTTTACTTCCATGTCTTAAGTGTGTTTGTACTTTCATGACAATCTGAAAGTAATTATCTCAGTTCATGTGTGCATCTTTATATTATTAATACCGTTGCATAATTCCTTTTGTCATATATTTCGCGCACACGCCAATATTTAAATTTGTATATTAGTTTGTTAATTTACATTTATTCAAGGGTGGCGTCAAGCTGTTTTGTACTTGTTTCACACAAACATCTCACTTACACTATACACATTCTTAGCTTGCGTGTGGCGTGATTTTCCGGTACCGACCTGTTCATTCGGTCTCCCCCGTTCATTGGTTATTTACAGCTTTCAATATGCATTTTTTTATGTTGAAAATATTAGTTATTTTTAATAATTTTGCAGTTTTTAATAAATTGCGTCAATGCACAGTAGCGTACGCAGACGTACTGTTGCTATATATATATATATATATATATATATATATATATCGTATTTTCATTAATGTTACATGAAGTTACTTGAATGCTTTATGAGGCAGAAGTTAGTTGCGAGTGCATTTATGGTTTCCATCAAATATAATATTTATTACATAAGTCATGTAAAGAAATATTTGTGCATAATCTTTCTTAGAGTAGGCCTACTACTAGCAATTTCAGATACATACATATATATAATTTTAACAAACCTAATATCATCACTATCATCATCATCTGCAAGAGTTAAACCAAGGATGGTTTGTTCCGGTCTCAAACAGGCAAAGATTAGAGCTGGTCACTCCAGCGCTTCCTCGGACGTCCCACACCTCTCTGTCCCCTCGGCTTATAGTTCCATAGTTGTTTGGGAATGCGGCAGTCATCCATTCGGCAAAGATGTTCCCACCAATTCAGCCGATACTAGGCAATCCTGTCGAGTATACTCATAATATTCAATTCCTGCCGTATATCTCGGTTTCTTCTATGATCATGAAGAGTATACCCTGCCACGTGCCTTAGAAATCTTATTTCAGCCGCTCGGATACTGCTCGCCTGGGCTTTCGTCAAAATCCAATTCTCAGACCCATAAAGAAGTGTGGGAAGGGCCATCACTTTGTAGAATTTTAGGCGTGTTTCTTTACGTCTTGAGTTAAGAGTTCGCCTGATGGTCGCGCACATAAGGTTGAACTTATGCAACTTGTTCACAACGTCGTTGCTTTTATTATAAGACACACTGTAGCCCAGGTATTCAAAATTGCTGACTTGTTCCAGGAAAGTACCATCTACGTATAACAATTTTTGCCCGTACGGGATTAGTTCCACTGAAAGCCATCACCTTGGTTTTAAGTGTGGATATTTGTAATCCAGATTCTTTGCAGATTCGATTTAATAAATGTACACCCATCTGCAACCTGTTTTCCGAGACTGACAGAATAGCCTGATCGTCAGCAAACAACAAAATGTTAATTGCAGAGTGGCCAGTCATAAAATGCTCTGTAAGACACATCTTCCAGTTTTGTATGACATATTTAATATACAGCCTAAATTAAAAGAGAAGGTGATAATGGGCACATTTGTCGTACTCCACAATTGATCAGACCAACTCTAGGAGCCTGCTTACGTTTCCTTGCTTTAACTAAGATTTTATTCTCTACATAAAGGCTCTGTATACCTCGAATTAGATGTTGTGGGGTCCCTTTCCTTACAATTATTGCCCATAGTTTGCTCCGATTCACCCTAATATAATATAACAAACCTAATATAATATAACAAACCTAATATAATATAATATATTATATTGTAACAAACAATTTGTATACTATAAGCAATAATTTTAACAGAGCTAAATCATAAAAATGCTAAAATCTTATATCAATTTTTCTTATTTTATTCAATTACAATGTCTCATCTCCCATGGAACATTTAGAAAATTGCAGGGACCGATACTAAATTTTGTATAGAAAGTTGACCAAACTTTACTAAACCTTTCGTCGTTTTCACAACTACTTTATTTCTTCTACTCTAATCGTATAACTTCGGTTGACTTAAAAGAAATGTATTATATCATTGCTCCGTCTTCCCAATACACTTTGGACGTCAGAACTTCTTGTTCTAAAAATTACATTAGCCCACACGAAACAAGTTTATCTGGGGAAGTTTGTTCACATAATTCACTTTATATAAGAAGACTGTGTAAAGCAACATAAAATTACAAATGTTTTTATTTTAAGTAAGTGCGTATTTAGTTTTAGTTTAGACAAATAAACTGTAGCTTCTTGTAGGCCTACATTCTACATCAACTTGAAGATTTATACTTGATACATTGTATGTTTAATTGCCCAGAGGAGTTTTCTATCTTAATGCTTACGCATAAGTGCTAAAACGATTATATACCTTAACGTACTCTATTTTTGTACATAAAGCATTGTAGCTATGCATACAGAATGTTTAATGAACAAAGTCAATGTTTTACGCACTGCAGTCAATGTAGTTAATGAACATGACAGCATTTTCCGCGAACTTAATTTTTATTATTTAATTTGATCTAACATTGGGTTGAGCCAGGGATAATTAAACGATGGCTAAAACTCGTGCCACACACTGTAATTCTAGAGTTAGTTTAAAATTACACACGCACACACACACATTGTAAAATACACCGAATAATTTGTTAATGAAAACACATATTTTTTACTTCGGTTGTATGCCTATTTGGTTGTATGCCATTGGCTTTTACTCAGGCTGGGTTTTGCTATCTTTATTATATCTTCTTTTCATATCTCTTTAGGCCTTCCGCGCTTTTAAGTTTGGAAGAAGGCCTACCCGTTGCACGACTCTTTTCGGAGATACCTAAAAATAGGGCACCAACTCTAGAATTTCTATAATTCCAGTACCCTATGATTTTCAGTTAATTACTCCAAATTTATCGTGAAATTCAATTTTTGTTAATCCATTTTTTTTTAAAGGACTCATGTGCTAATTTTGTCCCAGAACTACTGAAACTCTCTGTAAGATTTCAAATTTTCTCAATAAAAGTAAATAAGTGTGACTTAAGCATGAATAAAATTACGAACGATGAATCTTCCTACCCATGCTATGAAAATTCCATGCAGACTGTGGCTCCAAAACGACGAGCGTGGAAGTTTCGTGTGCTATGAGAATTCCATACAGGCGGTTGTTAACTAAATTTAAGGGTCTGCAGCTTTAGAAAATACGGGCAAATTTCCGTGCACAGTAGGATTCCAAGAAAACTAAAGTCTTGATATTCAGTGTTCCGGGTTATCAGAGACTTTCAAACGATTTTATGTCTTATTTTAAAATAAGTTAGATACCTGATATTCTTTCATGCAACTTACTTGGTCGCTATGCACGACGCGTTTCAGGATCAAAGTCCCATCTTCAGGTGCTCACTCGGGTCGAGGTCGTCAGTTCATAAAAACACACACATAAAACACAAAAAACACTGAATTCAAACACTCATACTGCGCGAGAGGGGACGATGCGCATCGTCTAGAAAGTAAACGTGCACTGGCCGTATAAAGTCCAATGCAGAAATAAGTTGGTCGTACTCCTCATGTTTGTGCCAGTTTATTTTTTTTTTAATATTATAAATATTCAATACACTCCCTTAGTTGCCCGTGATAAAATCAGACTGCCACTTTTACACATAAAACTCGGCCTGATGAAAAATTTGTGAAGGCCATGAATCAGGAAGATTTCAGGCATTTAAAGAAAAAATTCTTATACGTGAGTGATGCTAGTAAGATGAAGGAGAAAATCTTTATTGTCAAGCAGATTTGTTAACTTTTTATGAATGAACCCTTCAACCGAAGGGAATGAAAAAGCAGCTTGGAAAGCTTTCAAATCTGTTGTTGACAACTTCTGGGATAATCGAAGAGCTGAAACCCATGATGAAGCTGTTAATAAACTTCTGACAACATATTGAAAATTATGTTGTGATATTTCGTTTAAAATACTCCTTTTTGATTCAGACATTGAATTCTTCCTAAAGAACTGTGTACAGTGACTGATGAGTATAGAGATCCCCTCCACCAAGGCATTCAACGATGGAAAGAGGGTATCGGAGCAAATGGAATGCGTATATTTTTGACTTTTGTTTGAATGTAACGAGAGATGCCCCAGAATTTTAACAAAAAAAAAAAAAACACACACTGAAACGCTCGAAATATTAGAGGTCACCGACATACGGGTAGAGGGTCCGTAGAATGAAGTTAAATTATTAATACAGTTTTACTAACAGCTTTAAGAAAACAATATTTGTAATTACCCCGTCCTTCATACTCAAAACATTATTAGTTACATAATCTGTTAAACATACAAAACGTGTGCTGAGGAATAACAACGTTTAAGCAACGTTTAAAGTAGGTGTGTAATAACAATACATCGTTTCTGTTGGAATTAATACTCGATAAAGGGATATTTGGATGCGTAAAAACTGTTCATATATATTACTTTTTTTTAACTTCTTAATGCTTTATGTTTAATGTTTTTTTTGTTTCTTTTTTCTTTTACAAGTATGTGGTAAAGTGTTTCACAATGTATGTATATGCAAACAATTCTACAACCATTGTTCACAGTTATGTTTCTTAACTATGTTTCTTCATACTTAATTATAGAAAAATAAGACTCGCGTGTCTTGCAATTTCAAGAGGTGTTTGTACTGCAACCCTATTAATTTGTAAGAAAATTGCTGGCTGTAAGTACAAAAATGTTTCGAATTTAAACTATAAAGGAATTTTAAATTGTTTTTGTAAACATATTCTTTAATTATATTATTCTTATATACCTATTTATATCAATTAAGGTATCCCTATAAAAATAATTCTGCAAACCATAAATGGGCATGCGTGTGAAAGCCTGAGTATTCGTGTGTACACGTAAGGAGTGGATGGGGAGTAAGCGAGGAAAAACAATTTTTTTCCTCACCATTACCAAAAAAGTTGAGGAACACTGGCTTAGAGTTCCATATATGTATATGGATTCTAAAGGTAGGAGGAAACTTACACACACACACACACACATATACATATATTGCAATGGACATTCTGCATATGGAATGTAGCAAACCAATATTGCCACATGATAGCATAGAAAGAAGCTTATGAATAAGTAGAGGTTGCAATTTTGAACGCTGTAAATTAGTTGACAAGGAACATTGTGAAAAATATTAGTTTTAAGTATTTCTAGACTTGTAAAGCGACTCTAAGTGAAGTGGGGCGTAATGATACTTAGCCGCGTGTGTAGTGCACAGATATTAGGGTTACGGGATATTCTTAAAAAGCGCTTTAATTTGAATGATTATCGAAATATGGGAAATTTTTAGATGGAACTTAAACCAAAATACTCGTTACAAAAAGACTTACCTAATGATAGTAGTTGTGAAATTAATAACTGAATGTATGCGGTTTTAAAATTAAAAGGTTTTATAGCCCATAAAATCAATAATAAAATATTTCAGGTTTTTTGAACATCATGTATTCTGTTCCGAAACCTTCCTGCATAGGAAAATCTATTTTCTTTAAGGACACTCGTAACCGGCTATGCTTACCATGTTAAATTCATGATAAGCATACATTCAAACCTGTAAAAGATAGAAGTCTGAACTTTTCGCACGCAGATGAGCTACAAACGCTACTACAATTATAAAGATATCTCAATTTCTCTTTTTTTTTTTGTTAATAGCTTTTAATCTCTGGTAAATGTACTCTACCCAATAATATAAACAACAATCACTTCCTTTCCCTGCGTCCTGCTTTCTCATGGTTAACCATAGCTTTTGTCTAGATTTTACAGTCTTATCTGTTGGACACCTAGTAGAGATAATTTCGACGTGCGTGAGGACACGGCCTCAAGCCAGTCCACAAAAGATGTTATGTTATTAAACTTCCAAAGTTTAATAAGCTGCATAAATTTCTTTTGTTATCTTTAAATTATCCCAAATAATTGAACATTTACGTCTTTACATACCAACAAAATGCCCACAAAATAACCTCTAATCTGCCGCACTTTATTTCTCCACAGACAGAAATAGAACTACCAAAGCAACTGTTATTTACCAATATCTATCACAGTCAGAAAACTTTATAAATATAGTCGGGGCAATTTTTAATTTTTGTTTACAGAGTTTTGGTGTCTTCATTTCTGTCTGGATGTGAAGGAAGGGTTCCACACAACTATAATAATTTGGTGATCCCATGTAGAATCCCTCACACTTGGCCAGACAAACATCTCTGAAGGTAAATCTTTCGAAATAATATTTTAAACTTAAATCCTTATCATTATAATTAATTAAAGAAGTCCTTGAGTTTTTTAGGTAAGTTGTTCATTATAATATTTAATTTTATTAATCACTCGTAGACTACAGATTATGATTGTGTTAAAAATTGTGTTAGTTGTAGACGTTGTGTACGAAATAATTTAGTTAATAATTATCGACAACGGTTTGCTTATTTACAATGATGATTTATGATGATGATAATGCCCAACGACGTCTACCAGCAGCGTTGCTCGACTGGATGTTTTGTTCTCACCTACATTCTAGTTAACTAAACGAAAGTTGAAAGTCGTACACACTAAAACGCAAACGATATTTTCAGAGCCTATAGCCTACTGTGATTTTGATCCTGTTGATCGCAACTGCCCGTTTCGGAGGTCTTCTTTCAAGAAACCTTTCACTCTGTATTTTTGCCTGTTATTTTTCAATGTGCTAATAATAATAATAATTATTATTATTTTTATTATTATTATTATTATTATTATTATTATTATTATTAGTGTTTAATTTATTTCTTCTTCAATAAAAAGGTTAGGCTCCGAAATGTTAAAGATGATTAATGCTTCATCAATGAAATTGTGATGAAATAACGCTTCATAACGTGTTGTATTTAGTGTAACTAATAATATGTGCTAAAATCATTCTTACATACGTACATTAGTCCGGTCAATTTAGCCCAAGAATAGGGGTAACCTTGCATTAATTCTCAGAAAGCTGAAAATTTACATAGATGTTAGGGACACCATTATTATGAAATTGTGAAAAGTCCCCATCGATCCCATGTCTGCAAAAATTTTTATTCAAGGTCAAAGGTTGCAAAAATGGGTTTTTTGAATTTTTCACCGAAACGGTTAGTTTTATGAAAAAATGTTAGACAAAAATTGTAGATCATGCAATTATCTACAAAAATTGTCCTTACACATTTTTTCATAACACTAACCATTTTTGAGAAAAAACAATTACAGAACTTTCTTACGCTGTATTCTCCATAATAAGCATGACTAAGCTGCCTATGATATCATTGGGCTTGTAATATAAGTAAAACTATAAGTCTGCGTGACTAATACATTCATATTGACCGATAATTCTGAAAATATGATGTTAAAAAAAACGGAGTCCCTAATTTTAAGGGACCATGTGCCCTTGAAAAACATCTGCCTGTCATTCCATTGTTTGCGTGACCGTTCCGTCTACCTGTTTTTGTATTTTCAAATACGAGTTTATCGGATTATCCTAAATGTAAAAATCATATACTGTTTTTACATGCTATGACTGGCTGTGATACAACATCAGCAATGTTTCGAAGGGGTAAAACAACAATTTTTAAATTGTTTGAAAAAGAAAATTTTATTACTTGTGCACAAGCTTTCGAAGATATCAACTCTTCACCAGAAACTCTAATCACCAACGGAATTCGCTTTCTTCTGTCTGTATATGGAGCTCCAAAAAAAATTACTTCCATAGACAAATTACGTTACTTATCTTTTGCAAAACAAACACGTAATAAAAAACGTGTGCAATTAGCTTGCCTTCCTCCAACCGCGGCTTCTGCTCACCAACATTTTTATCGTGTATATTACCAGGTTCAGGTGTGGCTTGGTAATCAACTAGACCCAGAACAATGGGGTTGGAAGCATGTCAATAATGTATTGGAACCAATCCACACGCTTCTTCCACCTGCACCAGAAAACCTCCTTAATTCTATTTTTTGCAACTGCAAAAAGGGGTGTAACTCAAGATGCGGCTGCAAAAAAGTAGGCTTATTTTGTTCACTAGCGTGCACCACTTGTCAAGGCCAATCGTGTTCAAATGTTGAATCTCCAACAGAAGAAGATTTTCACATCAACGACGAAACAACTGATGTATCGCTGTTAGTACAATTTACGTCAACTCAAGAAGATGAGGAAGAAGAAGAAAATGGAGAGAGAGAAGAAGATGGAGGGGAAGAAGAAGAAATAATTAATGACGATGATGATGAATAAAATATGTTTATAACCAAGTATAACGAAACTTGTCACTCGAGCTGTATCTGATCGACAACGAGCACTCTGACAAGAGTACAACGACTGAAAAGAAGAAGAATAACCAAACATTCATTAAATTTTACTGTAATAGACCGTGGAATAGGCCTACCGGGGAAACCACATTAAAAAAAACGCGCTAGGTACACTACCTCATAGGTGGTGTGGAAACGTGTACATATTATAGACAATACAGCGTAAGAAAATTTTGTAATTGTTTTTTCTCAAAAATGGTTAGTGTTATGAAAAAATGTGTAAGGACAATTTTTGTAGATAATTGCATGATCTACAATTTTTGTCTAACATATTTTATCATAAAACTAACCGTTTCGCTGAAAAATTTAAAAAACCCATTTTTGCAACCTTTGACCTTGAATAAAAATTTGTGCAGACATGGGATCGATGGGGACTTTTCACAATTTCATAACAATGGTATCCCTAACATCTATGCAAATTTTCAGCTTTCTGGGAATTTTTGCAAGGGTCAATGTCTAAATTGACCGGACTACATATTCGCTGCGCATATTGTAAGAGTATTATTTTAGTTTCATAAAAATGAATTTTTAGGAATTTTAAAAATCGTACAGTAGCTTCAAAGGGAAGACATTTGCTTAATGCGCGAGATTGAACGCGTTTTTATGCGAGGATGAAAGCCGTCGGAACGCCAGTGTTCTGAGTGTATTACACAGGAAAGGCGAGGTAGGAAGCATGCGGCTTCTGAAACATAAAGCGTGTTTGTGTATCAAAGGTAAGTATCATATCGTCAGAAGAGTATTACAGGCTGTCTCCGTGGCAGTCATGACGTGCCCAGTGTTGTTTGTTTATCACGTATGGTGTAAAGCGCTATCAATTATTTAAGTGACTGACAAAATACATTACCTAAGTGACATGTGGTTCACTTGCAAGCAGTTATTCTATACTTAATTAGAGGACAACAGAGTAATAAGTTACAGTAAAGACAGACAAGAGACTGAAATGCATATTTTTATAAAGAACCGTGATGTTTATTATACTGTTTTAAAGCAACATTTAACAGAAGAATTGTAGTAAATTAGTAGTAATTTAGTAATTGTAGTAAATTATTCTTAAATCGCCTTAAAAGTAAGTGAAAAGTCTAAACCGTGCGAATAAATAGGTCATAAGTGTATAGCCTATGAGTATACTGCTGGCTAGAGACTGTTTAAATCGCAGCTTTACAGCAGCTGTTCAGTGAACTCGGTGAAGGTACTCAGCGAGTAATATAATTCTAGAAATTAACAAGAATATAGTTGTCACTTATGAGACGGTAGTGAACGCTAAAAGAATATATAATTACATCTTGATAAGCTAAAGTCTGAGAACCGTAGAGAGCTGTATCCTTAATGACTCATTCATTTCATTAGTACTTTATGTGTCGTGTGCGAGCGGATGTCGACGTGTACTTGTGTTGACGTTCACGTCAGTCCCTTTTAAGAGTGTCTGTCACTAATCAAAATACAACGTCGTTTTATAAATCATACTGGTATTTATGTAATCTGTAAACATTTAATTTCTTTAAATGAATTAAATACATTAATTCCCTTTATTTCCTCTTCCTCCATTCTCCCTCTGCCCTTACATCCTTCAACTTTATTCTTTTCTCCTCGTTCTCCTCCTCCTCCCCACTCTTCTCTCATACTAACCATTCTTCAATTTAAGCTGTTTAAGTGGATTGACTGACAACTGTTTGTCTTAATTTCGTAAGTTGTATCTGGAGTCGAGTTCGCTCATGTAAGTCATAACTAAGCTAAATTGCTAGGACCTCTGTATATTCTAGTAATTTTGGACGAAAAAGTCTATGAGAACCAAATGTTTAGAAATACTGACTTTATCTAAGTCATTAGAAGTAGGAGATTAATTCTGGAAGTTACATAAAACAAGAGAAAAATGTGAATCACCGAACAGAAGTCGAAAATCCAATTGTATATAGTAACAGTGCAATTACTTACTATCGTAAGAGTACTTAGATGTTGAGGTTGATTTTATCTTTTGTTTATTCTTGCTTGAAAAAACTGAGCCAAAGAAATTGAAGTAATCGGTTAACGGTTGAAATGATTTGCAGGAAGCCGATTCGGTAACGGCTTAAATAGAGTAAGAAGTTAATAAAGGCATTATATTTGATATAATATATAAAGGCATTGGTATAATATATTTGATTTATTTTAATAATGTTTATTACCAGTAATATTCAATATAAAAATACACAATAATATATATGTATGATATTTATTTCTGAAGACATGTGGTGTGTATAAAGACACGGACAAAGCATACTTTACTTTATTTAACCACGAAATTACCGATTTAAAAAGTATTACATAAAAGGTACACAGATGTATTATAGAAAAGTTTTTCTTTAGTATTAAAAAATAGATAATTTTAAATGCATATTTTAAGCAGTAAAATATTATAGCCTACTCAAATGTTCACTGCGTCACAAAAAACGTATCACCATGAATTTCGAGAAGTTTTAAATTTACAAACACGTAGGAAACAAACAACGCGCTAAGGGTTATTTGCAATATTCTTAGTATGTTTTATGGTAAAGGGACTAGAAGTGACAACAGTGTTGTCAAGGTGAAATTGGTACCACACAAGTACAGAAAAAACTGTCAGTTACAACGCATATTATAAGAAAATTGGTTGCATACAGCGTACACCATCAAATTGTGATTATGATAAACTGATTCATCATTTAAATACAGCACGTATAAAAACGTTAATATAAAAAAATACAATGCATCAGATACAGAGAAAATTATATTCTTTTATATATACAATGAGAATAAGAAATTTGATTTAATAAAACTAATGTTTCAATTATCCATTAGTTCAAATGGGCAGCACTTAATATACTCATAGCATTATTCATTATTATGTGAGATGCAACGGATAGGAGACTTTGGAGAAGATTCGTGTTGGAGGCCATGCTCACAGTGGGCTGTAATGGTGAAGAAGGAGATATATCTTTTAATAACATCTGTGTTCCTTATTAATGTAATTGATTTAATTTAATTATTTAATTTAACTATTTAATTTAACACGTGTTTAATAGAACTATTTTCCTCAACTTACCATTACATTTCACGAATTGTGTTGAATAACATTCTTGTCTGATGGTGCATCAAATCTATCATAATACATATCATATATACGGTAATTCCATAAGTCTGCATCTGCCCGTATCTTCCTTACAGAATACGTATATTAGTGTCAAACTAAAAGTGAATGATAATAAAGAAGGTTTCTATCTTAAATGCATGCGATTATTATAGGTAATCATTGTAGTCTATACTCAAATCCTAGTATACACCTTTACCATAAATAAATATTGTTGTTTTTAAGTTCAGTCCCATATCACACAAATTTAGTCACATGCCTATTTTCAGAGTCGTTTAACTCAAATATTCTCATTTTCTGAAACTCTACCGGGGTTAGTCTGCTCTGTCTCTGTACATCAATGTCTGATTTACTTTCCATAATTTTGTAAATCTTCTGGAGTGATGTTTACGATATGTTTATGATTGTGATATGGATACCTCAAATAGATTCAATTGTAGTTAGTAGCTATTTCTGTGCAACAAGAATTCTACAATACAGGCTAGGATCCTTACTTGTGTAACCAGGAGGAAACGATGAATTTCTGTTCGGTTTATGCGTCGATCGGTTTGCTTCTACGGTTGAGTACTTGACTCTGTTACACGTAATTAGCATGCAATCTACTCTCCACTAGAACGCTCTTATCGGCAAAGCTGATTGGACGCAACGTTGCAGAATTTCAAATAAGTGGAAATTTACTGCATAATCCGCTGAGATACAGACTGGGTCTCTACAGATTAATCAATCTTTTACACAGAACAAATCAAAGAACGAGGCATAATTCACACTGTGTTAGTCTAGTTCATTATAAAGAGCGTATTTTATCATAAATTGATTATGATAATCGATTTTCATTTAAATGAAATTCGTGCGCATTACGCTAATGGTGAATTTAAACGGTCATCATTTCTATTAATTTAATTAATTGTATTACATAATAATAACATTAATAAAAGTAATAATAAAATTACTACTACCAAGGTTATTAGAGTATAGTGACTATACATTTATATACCATTTGTATATATATATTTGTAACTGCTGCTGCTGCTGCTGCTGCTGCTGCTGCTGCTGCTGCTGCTGCTACTACTACTACTACTACTACTACTACTACTACTACTACTACTACTACTACTACTACTACTACTACTACTACTACTACTACTACTACCAATAAATAATTGAACATACTTGAGTATAATATTTTTTGAGGATGATCAGATAATCATCCAACACAATAACGCGAGCTGGATGATCATCCAGAGATCTGTGTTTGAGTTACAACAGGTCTGTTCAATACAAAACTTTCTATGCAGAAGACAAAATTATCGCTTTGTGGTAAATAGATAAAGCGAACTAAAGTATTATCAGGTAGGAAGGGCACAGAGAAGGTGTCACATTGCCATTGTTTTCGTTGCGACATCATTTAAGACGTATATCCTGATGTTGATCATAAATCAGCCAGGATTTAATATGTGAAAAAATTCGTCACGAGTTGTCGAGGAAAACTAGGAGAGAAGTCAGTTAAAATTGGATGAGGGTTGCCGATATCGGTGTTGTACAAAAATTTAAATTCTGGTCAAAAACAACACATCAGTAGAATACAGGATTAATAGAATACATAACAGATTAGGTTCTAGCGATCTGTTAAAGGCTGCACGCGAAGGGCTAGATTCTACATTGAAGACACGCGTAAGGAGTTGAAAAACTTTAACATTCAAGAGCGCACTGCGGAGTAGAAACAGAAATGAACGCACGTCAGTCACTCATCTGAACTGATCTGAATACGATGACGGGTGGGAGGTTACCCAAGAAAGCTTCACAGTATCAGCCTATTTAACAAGAAGATATAGGAAGACCTAGGATGGTAATGTGGGTGTAATTCCTTTGGAACCGGAATAGGCGATATGCCTACTCAATGATGAAAGAAGGAGAAGAAGATAAAGAAGAAGAAGAAGATAAAGAAGAAGAAAATAACCTTCAGCAAAAAGTAATACTGTGATGATACCATTACAAGTGTATTCACCATATTGGACTTTCTCTTTTCCAAAAAGTAAAAAAAAAAACAACGAAAGGACAACGTTTCGCTACTATTCAAGGCATAAAACAAAAACCGTTGAACAAGATTAAAGTTTATACCACAAAGAACCTTCAATTTTAAAGATATTTTGAAGAGACGTTCTTAAGACTGAAGTAAAAATAGGTGTGTGTTATATCTGATAGAGATTTCTTTGACGGGGACAATATAATTTTTGACAAAAGCAAAACATTGTGTGGCTTTTTTAATCAAACCTCCTACGTAAATCACATGGTAATACATGGAGTGATATGTAATTAATTATTAGAGAATTAACCATGGTAAGAACATAAGGATGTACGCAGTTACAAAATTGCACAGTTCTGATTGCTGAACAGAACTATGAGCCATTAACACTAATTACTAATTACTGTGATACGGTGAGACAAGAACGTGTACTGTCAAGTAAATAAACATTAACCTACTTAGGAACTGTCTGCTAATGGTTAGAGTATGTCCTGTTGAAATTTATTGTTTTAGTAAACTGAATAAGTAAGAAAGCATCATTGAATGAAGAAACTGTTGTACACATAATCTAACAGCTAGTAAGAAATAGATTTATGGTTTATATGTAATTATTCCTTTGTAAGTAATTCGTTGAGTTTCCTGCAGATCTCCCATGTAATATCTTCAAACAAATACACTGTAATTGAATGTTTCGCTTACAGTCAATTAAAATTCAAACAAACTTCTGAAGATACAGAATAATTTCTGTGAAACGTGCGTCAGGCAAAAATAAACCTACTTGCAGTGTATTTATTTGAAGATATTACATACCGTATGTAATTATGTGTACAAATTATAATCGCTTGACAGACTAATCGAATTTACAGGTACTGTAGCCTATGTACAATACAAATTGTTAAAGACGCGTGTGCATGCAAATTAAAATGTTCAAATCAAATAAAACAGAAATTCCTTTTACAGTATCACGTCTGCTTAATATCCACGTACTATAAGGTCGAAGATCGCATGAAAGCAGTAGAATAAAACACTAAACCCCAGAATAATGATACTGACGATTTTTGTCAACACACCTCGTATTACATTTATTCTCCCGTGTTATCTAATTTATGCTATCCACAAAAGGTAACGGCAGTCAACTTAGTTGATAAATAACGATATGATATTGCAATTAAATAATTCTCAGCTTAACATTGCACTGCAGCAACTTCTCTTCGAATCCGATAATAAACTAAGGCCACAATTTCGTTCTTAAATAACTGGAATGATAGTCGTAGCAGTAATATAGTTAACATAATTTAACGACGTTTCGCGTTGCAGACCGTCGTCAGCGTTTCCAGATTTAGGTCCAAAAATCATTATCGTTGGCGACATTATACACCGGAGATATTCCATTTCATTTGTTTCTGATACCATAGGCACGAGTCTCTTAATTCGTTAGTTAACGACGTCTCTGTAAAAATAGACAGACAGACAGGCATAGAGAAAGAGAGAGGGAGAGGGAGAGGGAGAGCGGGAGAGAGAGAGAGAGAGAGAGGGAGAAAGGGAGAGAGAGAACAAATATTAAAAATTAAAAACTCTTTGGATTTTTCTTAGGAATGGGAAATACTTAAGAATAAAAGAGGTTCTGATGGTTGAAGAATATAAAATAAATGACAAACCAAACAATAACAAAAGCCTTTACATTCAGAAAAAAATAATAGATTTTGTTAACAGTGTACAAGTAACTTGTGGATTAACGTGGTTTAATTGGCGCTATTTTGGATTCAAGCGTTATCTTCATACTTACATTTGATTAATACGATCCCTTGAATTGAAACAGTAAAAAACGAAGTAGGTATTGTGTGTGTGTGTGTTTCTGAACTCTATAACGTTCTGTATATCATTTGTGGAAGTAGGAATAGTAGGAGACCAAAAAGTGACCACAGTAGCAAGTTATCGGGTTAGCGACATACCGAGTTAGTACTAATATCGATAATTACGTGATACTTTTTTATAAAGTCTAGTCTAAAAACCATTAATTTTAGTGAGCTTTCATTAAGACGAATATAAAAAAGAATTCAATACGCAAACATCACAGTTGAATAGGAAAATAATTTAAAATACAAATATATAAAGACCATTGGTACGGAACCGTCAATTTCGAATAGCGTCACCAAACAGAAGGACATTCCAGTAACAAGGTTGGTAATAAACGTAAAACGCATCGAGCACTTGTAGTAAAGTAAACACTATTTTGAAGCTAATTCTGTTATCTAAAGCTCCTAGGAGAACAACATCAGGCTACCTAAGCTTCATTCCTTTCTTGTGTAAATATTATGCTTCACGCTGTACGTACACAACTTTCACATTACTTATACCGTCTCAGTGCTATCCATTTCACTTTTACATATTGCCGTGGTTGTTAGCAGCCACCCTTATAATTACAGGTCATGTTTAATGACGCGTCTCAGAAGTTTCAAGCTATACCTATTTTCCAGTTGCTAACTATCTGTACGTCTTCCCCCCTTAATCTCTGTCTGTCTGTCTGTCTGTCTATTATCTGTCTGTCTGTCTCTCTCTCTCTCTCTCTCTCTCTCTCTCTCTCTCTCTCTCTCTTTCTCTCTCTCATTGTCTCTACATTCAACTACATTTTATATCTCTCCATCCCTCCGCCCTTCCTACGTGGAGGATCTCTCTTTCATTTGCTCTTCTCTGTCTCAATTATAATTACTCATACAGATCAGTCTATCTCATTCTGCGTGTGTCACTGTTTCCACCTATGCATGATTTGTCTTTAATTTTCATATTATTTTATGACGCAGATATACTTGGAAAAATCCTTAGTAATTAAATTAGGAATATAGTAACTGGGCTTGGCAACAGGAGCACACGTTGCCAATTTGGAGAATCCCGTTTTAAAGTAGGCAATTGCGTATTTTGAAAAATGTATTTCATATCCATTTGTTCTGAGTGTTCTATTCTGTTGGACGTTAGAATTATATGGGATTAACGCCATTCTTATAAAGTAAGGGTATCATCTCTTAAATACTGAGGTTAATGCCTGTTAAGGTTTATTTATTTACTTTCAATACTTAACACGTTCATAACGCGGTAGGTACGTAGTTAATCATTTTTATTTTTATTGTACTACCTAGCGAAAACGCTCGCGGACTACGAGGATATGCATGCACAAACTTTTTCTATAAAGTCATGTCACAGTTCTCCGAACCTGCTTGTTTTTCGAAATACAGCTAAGGCATGATCGTCAATTTAAAACCCGTGCGCGTGTGACGGGAATGTTCATTCACTGCTGCAGAGGAAGTGCTTAGAAATCGTGAATGAAAACGTCTTTTGACGTACGACTGACGTTAGATTAATGTAATTCTTCTGCCTCTATAGCCGCCTGTTAAAAGAAGTTCCGCCTTGCCTTATACGACGAGGCCAGACTGTATTTGGTAGCTGCAGTCTGTGTTCATTCACAGTAGCAGTCTCGGTAGCGTTACGTAACTGACAACGTGCGTAACACACACACACACACACACACGCACACACACACACACACACACAAATCCTCAGTTTATTCTAGTGTTTCTTCTCTTTTCATTATTTAGCAAGTAATTAAAGAACGTTTGGACAAGTGTGTAGCCTACTTTGTAATTGAAACTATACCGGTACAGTACACCATTGTTGCTGTTGTATTGTGTGTATTACAGATTTATAATGTGAATATTATATAATACTGATGATATCAAATCAATATAATTGATTTATAATAAATATTTTAATATTGTATTACATTTATTTGTAATAGATAATATGTAGTTACTTGCATTAATTGATTACTTTCATGCCGCGCGTTATGCAGCCATTTAACACAATGTATAACTATTCCGATTATTCATAAACACATACTTGATATCATTTACTAAATTAGTGTTGTCAATTCGTTTACTTTAATTGAGCAAAAGAAACTCTTAAAATTCTACTTTATATTTCTTTCAAATTTTAAGTTAATATCTGGGTTGTATTAGATAATAATGAACGCCTATATATGATCAACTTAAATTACTAGTTTATTTATCATTCACAATGATTATAATCGTACATATGATACGTCGCTGTACCTGAAATACATACATATTTTATAATAACAAATTCATGTTTTTATATATGCTGAAACAAAGAAAAACATATATACATATATAAATCAAATAATATAACAATTCATATTCTACTTATTAATGCGTTCATTAATCCCAGATAAGCTTTCGTTAATATATTTATTAATTACGTTTTAATTTCTGATTTATTCATTGCATTTATTAATAATTTTCTCAGGGATGAATTCTTTGAAAGAATCAGGTCAGTAGAAGTAACTAAGTAGTAATGATTAGAATATTGGTTACTTGATTTATGAAATATCCATTAAGCGTTGGTGCAGTCGAGTTCCAGTGATGGAGATGGCATGGAGACACATTTCGTTGAATGCTGTTGTATCACAATCACTTAACACACTCTTCCGATCACTCGTGTTGGCGTTGATTTATGTGAATAATTGATGTTTAGTGTTCAATTAAATACTTCATCTTACGATGTATGTTGTGTGTTTCTTTTAACGTTAATGTACATGTCTAGTTCCACTTATCGCTGCTTTATCAAATGTTCATGTGATCTGATACTTTGTTTAATGTTTCATGTTCATTATAGTGTTAATAAGGTCTAATAACACTATATTAAGTTCAACTGTTTAGTATATTATTTGTGTGGTGATATCTGTTCGTGTAACGATCTGTTGTTCACTTCGAATAATTCTTATCTAAGTCCGTTACATCGCACTTCGAAATTCACTTCCGAACAATTAGAATAAACTGTCTGAAAACTGCGTGACACTGTCTCTCGAACTTAAAGTGTATTACTTGAAAATTTGATATAAGACTGAAGACACGCTTCGTACTTAAAGTAAACTGGTTGACGATTTGAGTAAAACTTATTAACTCTTAACTGTTAACTGTTAACTGTTGAGATAAGACTCTTGACTCCTGTCTTGGACAGATAGTTTTATTAACTCGTCCCTACTCAAAATTTTGTCTCTGGCGCTGTTCACGCCTACTTCATTTCGTGATTGGTCAGTTTTGAGTTTTCTTGGAATATTTTGTCCCACTATGTCAAGACCCTACGTCACAGTTCTTCCGATAGGTTTTTCGTTTCTGTTGCTATGGAAACACTCCTCTCTACCAGTTTTCTCTCTGGCTTTTGGCTTCTGATAGGTTCTTAGGCATCCCCCGATTTTGCTCTGACGAACGTTGACCCGTTTCGTAGAAACTACGGCTATTAGAAGCTTGTCCTTCAACCTATTGTCTGAAGTAAACTCAGTGTTTCTCTAGATTGCCATTATCTGTACTTTCGGTCCAACTGACGTATTGTTCTATGTTATACCCCTTTTTTGTGGCTATTAATAATTTTGAACATCTGCTGGCTGGTGAAGTCACCCCAACTTTCCACTCGTAAATTCTGTCTGTCACTTAGACGATAACTCCAGCTGCGTAACATGACTTGAGTTTTTGTCCGAGCTTAGCCCTCGTATTGTTTCTTAAAGTGCAGTGCATCCGTCCCATTGTAACGTAGAGTTACACTCTTATTGTCGTTTATCGTATACTGACGTAACATGGTCGAACATCTGCCACGATTCTCAGTACGAGTGTGAATGTCCTCGCCCAATTGTTACAGCAGTAGATAGCAATAATTCTGAACTAAACTTTCCCTATCATCTTGTACCACCAATTTCTATAGTTAGTTTGAGCTTAACGTCTTTCTATTGTCAAGCTAGCGACGCTACTCTGACATCTTCTCATTACGCTTTATTTATTGCGTCAACTATAAGTCGTTGACACCGCCTCGTGTGAACGCACTCCGTCGAGGTGAAAATTTAAGAAATTTTAAATTTTTTTTGCTCGTTACAGATTGTGTTAGTTAAACCACTTTGGTTATCAAATTAATGTCTTTAACCGAGAACTGAAAAAGGAAGTAAATCTACGTCTATTCTTACCTACCCTTACATTTAGTCGTCCTGGGTACTGAAAACCCTCTGAACCTCGACTATTGAATCTACTAGTTTTTATACACCTATTGAAACTGTTGCTCAGCGCATGATCAGTGTAAAAAAGTTAACTTCCATATTATATTCCAATTAACATTTTCAACATGTTTTCATAAGTATGCTTTTTATCTGTTCCTGAAGTATTGTGTGATATACCGTAATAGCCTAAACGCTTAACCATAATTTTATTGATTGAGTGAAGCGAGTGATCAGTTTTAACTCCACAATTTTACATTCATTCTTTTTACAGAATCATTTACGATGATTACATTACGATGATTTACGCAATTTTACATCTCTGTCTTTCTATCTAAGTGGGGTATGTCTCACGATAACTTTTGAACGCATCAACCGATTTTCGTAAAACTTGGAAAGTCTACATTTTTATCACACAGACCCCTATTATTTTTGAGATTGTCCCCCTCCCAAAAAATATGGGCAAGTGACAAAAATTGTCTAAATTTTGGAACAAAATTTTTGATCAAAATTTTAAGACGAGGAACCAAAAACATGGATAAATATTTCTAAATAAGTTTTTTTTATGCTAGGTATCAGAAGAAGGCAATTTTAGTCTTTGCAACTTAAATCTTTACATAACGTTATGTATTATGTATGTCTGTGAAAAAACAGTACATGTACGAATATAGATATTTAAGGAAGCATGCATAAATTTAAAAGATAGGACTAAATTAATTATCATTTAGACATTATGGTTATAATTTTAACATAAAAAACAATACAGTGTTTTGGAATTTTTAGTGTTTATTGTATGGGTTGTCTGCTTTACAATTGTTTCGCTTATAAAAATAGTAGGGTAATCTTAATTTTTCTGACAATTGGAATATTGAAATTGATTTTATAGTAAATGTATTTAATTCAAAATAGTGACCGAGATCTATAGCTCAGGAAGCTTACTGAATAAAACAAATGTAAAAACGGAGCTTTGTGTTGCCTTTTGTTTCCTACAAGTTGTAGGCTACGTAGTAGTATGAATATTTATTTTAATTAAAGAAGTCTGAGGAAAAGTATAGAATTCCCTTAAATCTAGCAAAAAAGTGTAACATGACTTTTTATTCTTCTCATAAACTCTACAATTTAAAAAAATGTTTTTCCTCAAGTCGTAAACTGTTAGTTTTAAGTATATTATACCAGGAAATGTTGTAGAGTATACTTTGTAATATATTTTGTAGTATTCCTGTTGAGTTAAAGTTACATTAAAGAACAATAAAATACAGTATTTATAAAGTGAGAGGTAATATTACTAAGAAGTTGAAGAACATATGAAATAGAAACAAATATATTTTAGACAGATTTGCCTCCTTATAAAATAATGGTTGAATTTGTATTTTTATTACTTTAGACATTATTCTTTAATACTCGATAAGGGAAAGTCTGTTTCCAATATGTGTTCTGTTTGCTGTAACTTTATAACGTCTTTGCAATATATTTTCACCGACGTCGAATTTTGGCGTTAAATCGTGTTACGGCCACAGGAGAAAAGAACTTTTACCGTAAGTTACAAACTCTTACCCACATCAACTTTAGTTGATAAAAACTGAACAAATTATGGGTACAAAATATAAGCGCAACGTTTACAAAATATCGTACGTAACTTAAAAGAACAATGTGGATAAAATAAGCGTAACTGTTGCTTTTATATACTTCTACATAATTTATACAACTTTCAAAATATCTCACAGTGAGTTAATTCTACAAATGTAAAATATAACTGAAGGAACTCTATTTTTCAATTACGATTTTATTGTTCGTATTTAAAGTCTAGTGATTTTTTTATTTGATACCTATAAAGCAGTCTTTGCGTAGAGAAACTACTGTAATTGATTATTGTCATAAATTGTTATTATATAATTTTAGGCATTATTATAAAATTGTTAGAATTGAGGAAAAATATTTTTAAAAAGTTTTAAAGTTTATGAAAAGAAGAAAAGGTCAGATCTTCGTTTCTTGCTACTAGAAAGGAATTACATACTTTTCATCAGACTTGTTAATAAAAAATCTACAAAAGAGAAAATTTTAAACTAAAATAAAAATTCGTACCACTGTGTAGCCTACACCTTGTAGGTACAAAAGGCAAAATTATTAATTTTAACTTACAACGCTCCGTTTTTTTAAAGAAAATGTCACTATTTATTAAACACCTGTTTTATCATTTTTTCGCACGTATTATTAAAACTGAGTTTGTACAGCCCCTGTGCTTTTGTTCATTTGTTCATCGTTCCGTTAACAAGACAGGACGGTTCTGTTGTTTATCTTCTCGTAAGTTAGTTGTTACGCTCAAGAGTTCTTTAGTTAAAAATAAGATAAACTAATATAGCATGTATTTTTTATGCACTAAAAAATTATCTCGTGACTTTAGACTTTATAAGAGAGAAAAAACTGTGCTGTCACACTTCAGCCTGATAGACAGCACCATGGGGAACGACTCTTTATTTAGGGACGACGTGCTATGCTCTTTATAAAAATTTATGTTGACCTAATGATGTTGTCCTCATCCTGTTTTATATTGTACCTCTGTTTACAATAAAGAAACATAAAACGTTTAGTAAAGCAAATTAAATGAAAATACCATTTAAACTTTTTACAGAAAAATTGATAATTGTATCCGCCAACGAAAAAATAAAAGTTGCCTCTTTCCTTCGCCAAAATAGTCAACTCCAACCAAAAATTAGACGAGAAACTACAATATGACTTAATAGTTTTTGATTCCAAGGTGTGAATTTTATGTGTGTGTGTGTCTGTGTGTATTATACTGCTGTAAATTGTTACATTATATAACCCTTGTTAAACTAGTTGAAAATTCTTGTAACGTTTGTAAAAAGCTTTTAGAGAGGCAAGAAGGTTTTCAGCCATACTGAACGGGGTGAAATGTCAACTTGTAATAAAATTAGAAAATATAGTAAATGGTTTAAAATTAAAATAATAATTTAATATTAACTAATACATATAAAAATCTGGAAATAATTAGGCATAACCTAAGGTTATGTATGTAATAGTGCAAATAAGCAAAACGTAATTACTCTTAATGTATAAAATGTTGAAGTAGTTTGTAAAAACAGAAATTAAAATCATACACAGACCTCATCAAGGAATTACAAGCATTATGTAAAGCTAGGTACAATAATACATCCTGTAAATTATAAATGATTATAAAATGTCTGCAAGTGTAAATTACATAAAAAAAAGTGTATTTAAACTACGTAGTGAACATAAAAAGCAATGTTACAGACGAAATAAGAATTTAAAAACATTAGGCTATAATATAAAACTTGAAAAAGACGCCATCTCACTCATGTTTAAGTGTCTGATCAAAGAATATCGAGGCGGAAAAGTGTGGTGTATTAGTGAAAGAAATAGTAAATAATTATAAGTCAGCCTCAGCCTAGTAGTTCAAAGTAAAGAACAGTTATACTGTATGATAATTGTGTTAGAAAATCAAGAGAGAATAATTTACAAGAAAGATATAATTAACAACTTGCCAAGAAACATTTACAAGTCTAAATGTAATTTACAACATCCAAAAGAAAGCGAAGTGTGAAAGAATCATCTAAGTAATACTACGAAGAATACTTACCGGGTAAACAGTAGCCCTAATATTATATTTAAAACACATTCATTCAAGATACCTTAGCTAAATTATAAACACAACACTTGGACACAGATATTTCGTTTGCATAACTAAGAGATAAAACTGAACATTAAAGCAGTATACGTTATTGAATGGTATTACTTAAGCGTTTATTTCTAAATAGCACCTTAAAAAACAAACATTAACGAATAAGTGTAGGAAAGAATTGTAAACCTAGGCGACCTCTTTGACGGTGGCCATTACATAGGTAAGAATTCGGAGTTGTCAGATGGCGGTCCAGCCCGGCTGTTTTTAAAACATTTTAAACAAACTGAACAATTATAAATTATAACAGTAATTTTAAAAAAATAAAAATTTATTGAATTGTAGTATTTGTTTGTAAATTCTATTTTGTATTGTATGTGCTACATGCCCTTAGGTTAGGGAATAAAAACTTAATTCACATTGAGCATTTTATTTGATTTTAAACAGTAGTAGTGCACGTCATGTATATTGTCACAGGACAAATGGCGCCAATCGTACACACTATCGTTTTTTAGGTCCTTAAAAGGACCGTTTGTCGGGTACGCTAAATCATTTGCGTACGCTGCCCGAGCCGCGCTGTGATGTTCGGCGGCTGCGTCCGCTGTTCCGGGCGTGCTGCGGTTCTCTTCTTTCGGCAGCGGTATGTAGAGCCCGCTGCTGTCCCAGTCGATGTCCATCACTGCTTCTCCTGTGTTCTCCATTCTTTCTTCTTCCTTTCCTTCCAGCTGGCTTCACGACGTCCAGTGGAGTGCGCCAAAATCCAAGTCCAAGTCCAAGTTGTACGGAGCAGCAGCTAGTCGTGCTCCGGTGGTCGCAGTGTCCGGATGATATCCGATGACTGCATGTTGCCTGCTTGTTACCTTGACTAGCGGTCTCGCGCTATCAGAGGAATGGGACCTCCATTGATTTTATTTTGGAGGGATAGGATGATGTTATTTTTCTTGGACCCTGGGACCTCGAAGAGACCCGCGACGGCAGGATGGGGGAGGCCTCGAAGACTTTTCGCTTGAGTAGTAGGAATTACCCTCCCACAACGGGTAGGACGCCTCTAACCGCTCAGGAAAAGTCGCCGAGGGCTGCCAAGTGGCAATGTCGGCGCACGGGAGAGAGCGTAGGAGGAGGCAGCGTCCACCAGAGGTGGCACTAAGCACACCTAGGGCAAGCGCAGCCCCCCCCCTTAGTCTGTCGCCGAGCGCCAGCACGGAAAAGAGAAAGAAGGAAGGAGTAGGAGTGTGAAAATACTCAAGATCGGGGGGATTGGGCAGACGTTCTGTGAACTGCTTATGGAGGGTCGTCGAGCAATGCTCAGGGGCGTTTGTGTCGTCTAGGTGGTGGGCCGACATCTGTGCTTAGTCGATAGATGTGGGGATGGGTCGAGACATAGGCTCGGGTGAACAGTTTGAGGGCAAGGGACCGAATGAAGTCGGTGAGTGAAGGAACCTTCAACCCTCGCCTGATGGCATCATTTCTGACAAACCAGGGAGAGTTGGAGATGTAGCGGAGGGTTCGGGATTGGAAAGCTTCCAAACGGGCGACAACGGATGGGCTAAGTAGTACCCAAAAAGCGGGGGCTGCGTAAGTCAGGATTGCCCTAAGAAAGAGCAAGTAGATGGTGAGTTTAGTGTGCACAGGCACTGAACCCCGATGAGAGAGAAAGGGAAATAGTTTAGCTCTGACGTCTCTGGCGCGCTGGAGACTCAGAGAGACGTGAAGTGCAAAGCTTAGACGTCGGTCAAGAGTGACGCCTAAGTACTTTACAGTCCGTTTCCATTCGAGTGGGCTCCCTTCAAGGGAGAGGGACTGGCATCGGGAAGTCAGTTTATGAGAAAAGGCGATCGCCTCGGATTTCTCCGCATGATCGCCATCCTCCACTTCCTTAGCCAGTCCGGAAGTACGGCGAGCTGACGTTGCACCAGGCCAGCTGCGAAATCAAGACTCGCTGAGCTGGCGTGGTACATGGCGTCGTCCGCATAGAGAGAGTGACTCCAGGCTGAACAGGCAGGTCGTTCGTGTACACGAGGTACAGAACGGGGCCAAGGACAGATCCTTGAGGTACGCCTGCGGCGACTGGTCGGACGGATGAGTACGACCCATCGACGCATACCTTAAAGATGCGATCGCACAAGTACGATCGGAGAAAATGAACGAATGAGGCAGGTAGAGGGGAGTGGGCCAGTTTGTAGAGAAGACCTTCGTGCCAGACACGATCGAAGGCCTTACTCACGTCGAGGAAAACAGCGACGGAGGACAGATGCTTGTTGTAGGCGTCCGTCAAATGGGTAACAACCCGGACGAGTTGAAGGGTCGTCGAGTGCTCTTTGCGGAAGCCGAACTGCTCCTGCCGAATGAAACCATCCAGCAGGGGCGCGTAACGACCGTGCAGGAGTCGCTCGAGTACCTTCGATATGACTGGCAACAGTGAGATGGGTCGATGGTTTGAGGGGTCAATACGCAGCTTGCGAGGCTTGGGAATCATAATGATTTTCGCACGCTTCCACAGGCTGGGGAAGTAATGGAGCCGGAGACATCCATTGAACAGCTCGTGGACCATGTTGATGAGGCTAGGGGGAGCGTGTTGTAGCGCCGCCGCTCCGATACGATCATCGCCGGGCGCCCGCTTAGGGCGGAGTCGACCAATAGCCGAAACAACATCGGCTCGGTCGAACGAGTCAGGGGTGTCAGCTGGAGGGCGGGAAAAATTTCCAGATAGGAAGTCTGCGACCTCGGCCGAGTGGACGGGGTCGCAGACGCCTCCGTGGACGGTGAATTGCTCCTCCATGGTAGCGGCAAAGACTTCTGCTTTGCCGGGCGCGGAGTACACAATGCCGTCCGGTGATCTGAGGGGATGGCGGGTCCTTTTGTCGCCATTAAGTCGGCTCACAGCCTGCCAGACAGACTCGGGCCGGACTTCAAGAGACTCGAGATACGAGTCCCAACGATGTGCAGTGGCATCAAGCAGAAGCTGCTTGACAAGATCAGATTGGGCGTTTAACCTGCGTTTGACAGCAGGATCCCGGGTTTGTTGCCATCTCCGGCGGAGCTGGCGCCGTTTTTGGATGGCGAGGAGCACCTCTTCAGGTAGTTGAGACCTGCGATTTGCCTCTGGGACAAGGTAGGTGTGTTTGTCCATAGCGGACGTAACGACTTCTTGAAGATTGTCGGCCAAACGGCGCGTAGAGGCGATGGTGGCCGGGGGGTCAGATGGCACTGTTCGTTGGAGTTCGTCATGATAGGAGCGCCAGTTGACTTTCCGTGGACGAGAGGGGGGTTGGAGAGGTGAGTCCAACGGGGAACGAACAGTGATAAGTACCGGGTCATGGTCGGACGAGAGGTCCGACACTGCACTTACAGTGATAGGAATGGCCAGGTCCTTGACAATGACAATGTCAAGGACATTCGGAAGGCCCCTAGTGGGCACGTGGGTCGGTGAATCAGGACCAATAACTGAGACCTGCAGATGACGCTGAACGTAGCTGTAGAGCGAGCGGCCACGCGGGTTCGTGACACGGCTGTTCCAAGAGGGATGCTTGGAGTTGAAGTCTTCGGCAGCTATAGTGGGTAGTTCGTAGTCGAGGAGGGCGTCCCACTCCTCAGGCGGCGGAGGCCTGCCGGGCCCGGGAGGGTGGTACGCCGAAGTGCGCCAATTTTTTTTTTTTTTTTTTTTTTTTTTGCCAGAGCTGTTGGGTTGTGCGTTGTGAGACGACCCAATGGTTTCCTAGTACCAAGCCTCCGATAGGGGCTCCTGCCTAGTGATCCTGTCCAGACGGAATTTGTTTATTTAATTTTTATTTTTATAATTTTTATTGGTCGCTACAACGACATGCTCGTACTAGGTCGACTAGTACAGTATTTGTCGAGGCCGTTTCCAAGATTCACCTGGACGTGTTCGGTACTTGCCAAAATTTCTAGCTGCGCTCTTTTTATGCCCTGACAGGTCGTGTGCCATGAACCTATCAGAGTGCCGCTGGTCCCTGGTTGGCTCGCCTCGAGCACGTAAGATGGTCACGTCGCGGCCAATCAAGTTGCTGCTGATCCTTGATTGGCTCGCTACGTCACAACTCCCCCGGGTCTTGAATGCTCTCCGGTGGCCAGCCCATTGTTCTTCTCCGGCGGGTTTGAGCCGTTGGCGGTGATCCTTGTATGGACGTCCGTCCTTTTCCACTGTGTAAATCTGCCCGCCGAGGGTTGCGGCAACGCTAAAGGGACCTTCCCAGGCTGGCTCCCATCCAGGGTACCTCCGTTCTTTGGCTGGTCCGGCGTGGCTCTTGACGTACACCAGCTGCCCTACGGCCAGTGTAGGGTCCTGTGTCCTCCGTTCCGGATACCGCCGTTGCTGATACTTGGTCTGGTGCGCCCTGGCCGCCTCTTCTCGTTCCTCAATTGGCCGGACGACCTGTTATGCGTGTGGCCGACTCCAGTCGCCGGGTCGGCGTAGGTCTCTGCCCAGCAGAAGCTCGCTCGGTGTCACTCCATTGGCGGCGTTTGCACGATTCCGCAGCGAGAACAGAACCGTCGGCAAACTCTTGTCCCAGTCGCCATGGTCCTTGCAGTCATGGAGCTGGATCCGCAGCGCCTTCTTGATCTCGCCGTTGCGCCGCTCGGTCGGGTTCGCCCTGGGATGGTAGTTGGCTGTAGTCCACGGTCATATGTGCAGCTTGTCGCACATCTGCTTCCACTTGTGGCCCGTGAGCGGCTTTCCGTTGTCGGTTAGCAGCGCCTCTGGGTATCCCCAACGAGGGAACACTTCTTCCTCCAGGTAGCGGATAATGGTGTCGGCGTCCGCCTTGCGCACGGCCTTTGCTTCCACCCATCTCGACATCATATCCGTGACCACTACGATGTACCGGTTGCCAGCTCGAGTCAGCGGATATGGTCCCATGACGTCCAGGGGACAGTATTCCAACATCTCCTGGGTCGGTGAGGTCGCTGTTGGTCCTGTTCGGGATTTGCGCCGCGCTTGTGTAAGGCGCATATTCTGCAACTCCGGACGCATCTGCGGACATCAATGGTTAGGCCGGTCCGGACGAAGTCCTTGCCGATGGCCCGGAACGTTTCTTCGGCCCCCGGATGACCGGCTTCAGGGGAGTCGTGGAAGTGCCTGATGACCTCCATGCGGACACTCGGCGGCACGTACAATCCTGGTTCCTGGTTGCGTCTGTCCTTCCAAACCAGGCCGTTGTCCACCCGGTATCCTCTCGCTGTAGCCGCCGCAGGGTCATTTCTCCACGCTTGGCGTTCCTGGTCGCCTTCTTGCGCCTCCTGCACGGCCTGATGGATGCCGACAGCTGTGATTTCTTGTAGTCGCGGTGCAGCTGCCGCAACACTGCGAAGTGGCATCTCTTCAGGCTGCATCCGTGGTTTTTCTTGGACGCCGGCAGTATCTTCAAGCCCAGGTTCCCTCGAGAGGATGCCCGGCAACTCGTTCTCCTTGCCCGGGCAGTGGACGACGGTGAATTTGAAGCTCTGTATCAGTAGAGCCCAGCGAGCGTACTTCGCCTTCTGCCCCGTCGCCTGCTTCAGCCAGGTTAGCGCCTTGTTGTCGGTCCTTAGGGTGAAATGGCGATCCTCCAAGTATGGCCGGTATTTCTTGATGGCCCAGACGACTGCCAAGCACTCCAGTTTGTTGGAGTGGTAGTTCTTCTCCGCCTCGTGGAGCTTGGCACTGGCGTACGAGATGATACGCCTCTCTCCGGCTTCGGTGGATTGATAAAGCACCGCTCCAAGTCCCTTTTGGCTGGCGTCGGTCTGCAGAAACATCGGCAAGTCTCGATCCTGTCGTGAGAGTTTTAACGGCTGCCGGAAAGCGGCCTTAACCTCTTCGAAGGCTCGCTGAGTTGTGTCGTCCCAATGCCACTTTCTTGTCCGCAGCAGGTCCGTTAACGGTTCCGAAATCATGGTGAAGCAGGGGATGTACTCTCGCAGCCAGTTGCAGGATCCCAGGAAGCGTTGCAGCTCTTTCTTATTGCTGGGGGCCGGCTGGTCTTCGATCGCTCTGAGATGTTGCTGCTGCGGGAGGTTGCCGTCCGGAGTAATCTCGTGGCCCAGAAAGGCGACTTCTTCCCTGCCGAAGTGACACTTGTTGAGCGAGCAGGTCAGCTGGTGCATCTGCAGCCTTTCCAAGACTTGATCCAAGTGTCGCAGGTGCGTTTCCCAGTCGGGGGAGTAGACAATGGTGTCGTCCAGATAGACGAGGCAGCACTCCCATAATAGTCCCGTGAGAACATCCTGCATCAGCCGTTGGAAGGTACTGGGCGCGTTCTTCAGCCCAAAGTACATCACCCGGAACTGGTAGCGACCTCCGTCGGGCACCGAGAATGCTGTATACTTCTTTGCTTCTTCCTCCAGCGGGATTTGCCAGTAGCCGCTCTTCAGATCTAGGGTCGAGAAGACTTTGGCCCCGCTGAGGTCCTTGATTGTTTCGTATATAAGCGGCAGTGGTGAGTCCACATCCTCGGTCTGATCGTTCAGCCTCCGGAAGTCCACGCAGAACCGGGGTGTGCTGTCTTTCTTCTTCACAATCACCACCGGAGAGCTGTATGGCGAGGTGGCCGGTTCAATTATACGCTGCCTCAGCATCTCTTCTACCTGTTCCCGGATGGTGCGTTTCTTCTCGTCGGAGTACCAGTACATTGGGAGCCGGAATGGCTGGCTACCTTCTTTCAGCCGGATCTTGTGCTTGGCCGCAGATGTGGTGCGGAGCGGGCCACGGGAAAACAAACTGCGATGACGGTGTAACATTTCCAGAAGCCGTTTATGGTGTTGGACACCTGCTGACCTTTGAAGGCTAGCTTCCTCAATGTCCTCTTCCTCGGGCTCCGCGCGGTCATTCCAGAAGACCGTCTGTCGGTTCTCGCTGCCAATGTGAAGGCAGCCCCGTCGGTAGTCCACAACTGCTTGGTTGGCCGTGAGCCAGTGGTGGCCCAGTAAAACTTCTTCTTGCAGTCCGTGACGCGAGACTTCCAATTATAATGTCTGCGACGACGGCGGCCGTTGAGTGACATTGCTGACCTTGTAGCGCTAGCTGGACAACTCGGGGCTCCGTTTTCCTTCCTCCGGGCAGCAGACCGGTCGTACGAAGTCATAGTTTGCGGCGGAGTCCAAGGCTGCGGTCAGTTTTTTGGCCGCCGATCTCTATTGGAATGCGCGGTATGTCCGCACCTAGTTGGTTCACGCGCCCCGGTGGGCTATTTACCGGGGCGCCTGGACGTTTCCCTGCCGGTTCTTCACAGGGCAGTCCCGATGGAAGTGTCTTCCCGGGCAGTAGCGGCACTTGGGCGTTAGGCTGTTCATTCTTTGTTCCTCTTTAGTGCTTGAGGCCGATCGACACTGCTTCGACCCCCCTACTCGATCCAGGAAGTTTTCAGCAGAGTCATCCCGACCTCGCGCACGACTATCTTGATCCAAGTCCGCCTCGATGCTCATTGCCCGTTGTAAAAGTTCCTCTAAAGTCGTATGCGGCGGGAACCTCAGCGCGGGTCGAAAGCGTGGCTGGAGCTGTTGTGTAAGCATGGCTATGCTCGTCCTCTTGTCACCTCCGGGGTACAGACGGCGAAACAGCTTGATTTTTCTCAGGATGAAGATTTCCGCCGATTCCTGCCGCTGCGTTTGTCCGTACAGCTCGACCAGCAGCTCTGCGTCGCGTTGCGTCCCGCAGAAGTGATGCCGGAAGCGGTCGCAGAACTCGGGCCAATTTATCTGCAATCCCGTGTATCTCTCTGCCCACGTGGCAGCTTCTCATCGGAGCTGCCTCACTGCGTAATCTGCCCACGGGTCAGGTGGGACTCTGTAGTCCCGCAGCTGTCGCTCTAGCTGTCGAAGGTATCGTTCTGGATCCTCGTACTTGAGGCCATGGTATGTAGCGGTGATCACCGGTGGCAACGTGCACCTCAGAGCTGCGGCGAATTGCGCAAAGCCTTGCTCTACCTCGAACCCGGTGTCCCGCTGGGTGTAGCTGTTGGGCGCCATGTTGTTTTGTGTGCCGGCTGGTAGCTCTCTGGCGTGGCTGGATCTTGCATCCGCAAGATGATCGTCGCCCCACGTTGGGCGCCACTTGTCACAGGACAAATGGCGCCAATCGTACACTCTATCGTTTTTTAGGTCCTTAAAAGGTCCGTTTGTCGGGTACGCTAAATCATTTGCGTACGCTGCCCGAGCCGCGCTGTGATGTTCGGCGGCTGCGTCCGCTGTTCCGGGCGTGCTGCGGTTCTCTTCTTTCGGAAGCGGTATGTAGAGCCCGCTGCTGTCCCAGTCGATGTCCATCACTGCTTCTCCTGTGTTCTCCATTCTTTCTTCTTCCTTTTCTTCCAGCTGGCTTCACGACGTCCAACCTAGCAGAGTGCCGCTGGTCCCTGGTTGGTTCGCCTCGAGCACGTTAGATGGTCACGTCGCGGCCAATCAAGTTGCTGCTGATCCTTGATTGGCTCGCCTCGCCTTCTCGTGTCACGTCTCGTCTGGCGCCGAGAGCAGATCGCCTCGCTACGTCACAATATATACTATAGCACGTCATGTAAAAGAGCATAGAGCAGCGTTTACTCGTCGATTCCGAAAAAAGACTGACTGTTCAAATTTTTATTTTAAAAATGTATTACTTGTAATGTGATTGGTTTTTCGGTAACCCTTTCTCATTATACTCTTAAGGCACTCGTAACCGGCAAGTCGGTCAAAAAATCGGGTTTTGGTTTTTTGTCTTACACAAATTTTTAATATTTTCGGAGAAATTTGACACCAAAGATATGTAAATAGGCCTACTAATAACTTTTAATTATTTAAAAAAAAATTGAGATCATTGGAAACGTTTTGTCAAACGTGCTGATAATGTTATACTTTTTTACAAATCTGTAACTCCCTTGTAACAAATCGAAACATGCGGTTTTTAACATTGGAAAGGGAATTTCAATAAACGTTCATTACCAACGTCTGTAATGTCTCTCATAAAGCCAATATTTGCTCAGCTGAGTCATAGTAATTTGTTAAAAAAATGTCTTCATGGTAGGGCACAGAATGTAAGCGAGTCGCTGAGCCATTTGATTTCAAATAGTTTGCCAAAAAATATATTTGTTGGACTATATACTTTGGTTTTGGGTGTACATAATGCTGTGTTGAAATTTAATGAAGGTAATACAAGTAAGTGTTAAGTCTTACAAAAATTAGGGATCAAACTAGGATAAAATATATTTAAGGTAATTACATTGACTTGCAACGACTCCTTGAGGCAGAGACAAGAGTAGGTGAATTGAAAAAGATTAGAGTCAACTAGATATGTGAAGAGATAACTAAAGGACTAAAATAGACATGAATGAAGACTTCGAGTATAGAGCTGGAATAAGGAAAAAAAATAAAAATTCTATTTTAAAAACTTAAAATGCGTTTTTCTGAAAATTTATATTTTTTAGATAAATGCCACATTATTTCAGAAACCAAGTAAATTATCAAGTTAATTTTTGTTGTGACTATTGGCATAACAGAGATATAACTACTCCACTACACTACTAGAAGTAGTGTATACAGTTTCACTGAAAAATGAAAACGTAAAAAATTATAAGTATCCTTTTTGTATGCAAATTTTTAGAGCAAAACATAAAAAATTACAATGGAAGGATACAAAATAAGGGTACGAAACAGAAGTTATATTGCTGGATTAGTGAACAACAAACACAATGTATGATATAATAGTCGAGAAAGTAGAGGAAACAAGTTGGATAACAAGCGAAAATGGTAAAAGAGCTCTAATGAGGCCAAAATCAATTAGACGACTGGCTCTTGAAGAATCCCAGTATTTAAGTGTGGAGGTAGGAAAATGATAGAATTACGAAACGCATATTTCGTAAACAGTACGCTCAGGACAATATACCTAGATAGTACTAGGCACATATTAGTACTACGAAAAAAATTAAAATATATGTAATGGCTCTTAAGAAGAGCGGAGCGAATTAGGTCTGGCAGATTGCGGTTAGATAGAAATTGTTAAGATTAATAGTGAAAAAACTGAAGGGAGTAACAGATAACACACTTGTCATCAATAAGTTTAGCTCAAGCCTAAGACGAAATGCCTACATTTATACTTGCACAAAAATAAAATATAAAGGACACTTATGGTTAAATTAGCTAGTTGCATCTACAACATAGAGAGTAAAAATGAAAGTAACTAATGTCCATACGAGCTGCAGCCTCTCTTTCTTGTATACTGCTCTTTGACATTTGTAAGTACAGGAACGAGCACTCAAAACTTGACACATGAAATGTGTGGGAGCGGGTATGTAACTTTACATTCCCTGTTTCTCCAGACAATTAGGTGACGGGGAGAGGTTGAGTATACATGGTCAAGAATGTGTAACATGGGGTTTAAATATTTATTTTTAAAAGGGCAAACATACATTCATTAGTGGTAAGGAAACACGTATACTTTTATGAATTCAGATGATTCAACTGAATTATTAAATGTAATGCGGAGCCTAAACATTGTGACTCCATCACTGAACAAGGTGGTAAATATTTCGAATATATGAAAGCCGGAGTAGCAATTGAAAAATAGACTTTCTAAGATTATAAGAAGAGATAAAATCCGAAGTCTAGGATAACATTAAATGAGCAAAGTCTATCGATTGCTCACAAAAGTACTATAAAAACAGAAGAAATGTTGAAAATGATGAGAGTGATACGTTCATTTACAAACAGACAGAAGGACCGGAGGTGATAGTGTATATGACTACGTTAAAGAAAGAGGAAAGTATATGATATAAGAAATATTAGATTACGCCTAAGGAGAATAGCTAAAAGAGTAATATGGTGATTTTATATTGACGAGTAACTGAAAGAGTAAAAGGCGTTTAGGTAAGTAGAAAATGATGGAGGAGAAAACGACGAAGAAGAGGAGACTCAAGTTTTTTTCTCACGTGATGAGAGGGTCTTATTTCGTAGTTACTCTCAGTTCAATCTGTCTACTTAGGAAATAAAACGCATGTACAAAATTAAAAGCAACTAAAACGCATGGTGAACGTACATTCCCCACAACCCAAGAATACTTAATTTAAGCATACAATAAAAAATAAAATGTTGTCACTAGTACGAGTGCCATTTGTATGAAATTTAACCTATGTATAAAATATGTTCATATGTAATGTTCAAACATACAGTAACTCAGTAGGCAGTTGTGGTCGCAGCATAAGGAAGTTGGTACGTGGGTCCCCTTTGCACGATGTTGCATGAAAGTAAGGATTTTCGTATTAGTCCCGGCTGGATCCACATCTGAGGTACGGTTCTACGGCCCCTTAAAGGATTCAAACCGCAGAAGCTGGTGCTTGCGTTACATGCGACTGGTGTGCTCCCCAGAAATCCGGATCTAGACGACAGTGCAACTGACGCGACTCGAGCACTTTCTGTTCGTCACATTACTTTAAGCAGATCCGGATCTGGCCCAAGGGAGGCCAACTAAATATGCAGTAGTCAACTCCACACTACTCACCAACACCGCTATCGCATCCGAGCCCCTTACGACTGACAAAAATTCCTTATACCTGGCAAACGGGTCACAGGAGGCTTTTCAGACAGATTTTGCTCAGGAAATCCTGCGACCTGATGTGTATCCGTTGTCCGGGTCGGAGACCGATGGACATCAGTTAATCACGGGAAACAGTTACGTTTTTAGTTACTTAATGCTATGGAGACTGAACACTGTTCTCAAGTGGTACTGCAGCTTCCAAATACAGTATACCCTAGTCGTATAAGGTTAGGCGGAACTTCTTTCAGTTGCGCTTCGATATTACTGCAGTCGTACGTCCAGCGACATTTTTCACTGAATGAATCGTTTCACCTCCTCTACAGACCCCAATTGTTATTCATCGTGCGCTCACACATATGTCTCTTCTTCACTTACGAAGAGCTATTAGCTATACAATTTTCAAGAAAAATACGTTTGTCTGTCTCACTCGAGCGCGTGTGTATATGTACAATGGACACACTATCAATGGCAACAGGAGATGTAATTGTAGATAGAGAAGGAGAGCAAAGTGAGAGTAAATCTAAATAGCTATACACGGTTCGACACATTAGATAATTCCTAACCGATAATAAATCATTAAGTAATCAGTTAAATTAACTTTTTTCGGACTTAAAACTGAAAGCATTTAAAATTTACTTCTAACAATGACGATACAGACATACAAAATATATGTCTATAATAACGTATAATTCAAGTACGTTTGTATTCAAGTTACAGAACAGGTAGGCATATGAATTGAGATACTCTCTTTGTGTAATGTACAGGAATACATTTGACATCTGCTTGGTAAACAAGATTTTCCAAATGATATGTATGTTCCGGTCTTATGATAATGCAGTGCATACGTTTTCCATTACAATGCTGTGACAGGCGGGGCTCACAGAACGTATCCGCCAACACGTCACCTGACGTTATCTCACAACTTGAAGCAAACGGTCTGTCAGTTCTACCTCACGCTCTAAACTGTGCTAGACCAAACATATTGTGTTCAGCTGTGAACAGGGTTGCGTAACTCGCAAGTTAACATGCGAGAACGAGCTCCGACATCGTACGAATCTTATGTTAAGGCGCAAATGAAAGTAAAATATACAACATAAAGTTATAATAATAATCAATACGACTATTAAATAGTACTTAACAGATATGCATCGATAGAGCGATGGAAACAAACTGAAAGCTGATAAATTAAAGTAATAATGTATTGTGTAAACATCACATGAACAAATTCATTGAACGCTAGAAATCTTTATTCACTATGGTTGCTCTACGGGATTTCAGTAGTTAGTTCCGTATAATCTCTTCCACAGGCCTCATGTAGAAAATAAATGTAGATCACTAAACACCCTTCACAAATAACATTAAAACTTTTATGGCCGGAGTCAACTTCAGTAAAATTACTTTCTGAGCTGTTGGTCTGCTGTTGGACGTCCTCTTCTTATAAAACCAGACATTTGAACTGCAGATGCGGCAGTCAACTTCAGTGGGTCTTGCTTTTACTGTTCTGCTTCTCCGGCGACTGACGACGCGACACATTGCGTTGTGATAGTGGGGTGACTTACCACCCGTGACCTGACTGCAACTTCCGGGACATGCCCGATGACTACCAGGTGAAAACTGCTGTTCTGTCTGAAAGGGAACCCAAAACTGGGATAGGACACGTTAACGCCCAGACGCACGCTGCGGCCGGACCCGCGCTCCCTGGTTCCTGGCAGAGGAACCCTGCTGTCTCTGCCCGGTAGACAAGCGACCCGTTGGCCAGCAAGCCCCGTACGGGCAATTAGTCAACGAGCCAACGAGTGACGAGTTGGTCGCCTTTGCCCCGCTTCACAAACCGACTCCCCGATGGAGACGGACTTTACGCCGGATGCGTGGCTGGTACCGCTGCCCAGTGACGGTCCTGTCCCTTCGTGCCGGTTGGACAGCGAGGGTTCCCAGTTAAAAAACTGAGGCAGAACCGGTCTTCCTCATTCTCTTCCTCGGCCTCGGCCATGGAAATTGCCCCCGCCACCGACGAAGCCTGCCCGGAAACGACCGCATCAGGTAGCTCCCAAACGATCCTCGACGAGTTGCGCGACCTGGCTTAACCTGTACGCTCGATTTTTCGAGTGTACACTCCTGCCGGTCCAGGCGCCCGCTCTCACTTGTCCGTCACTGGTATAGAAGGGCGAGGCAGCCGAAAGCCTTCTTTCTCTCTGACTCGGCTCTTTGAGTTCCGACTCAAGGTAGACCGCAGCCGAGCTCCAGGGCACTGCCTCAGTGCCACAGGTGCCAACGTTTCGGCCGTCACACGTATTTGTACGACAATGCCCCTGCTTGTGTAAGGTGTACACTTGTCCACTTTACCAAAGACTGTAACATGCCCGCTTTCAAAAGTTGTATCAATTGCAATGGCAATCACCCCGGTCGTTCCTGGTTTACAACCAGACGCTCTAGTGGCAAAAACCAAAGATTCCCCTGCCTCCACCGAGGCACCGGAGGGTAGGTTCTAGGTTGCAACAGAGCAGACTGGCCCTGCGCTTCCTGCTACAGCTGCCGTGACTGCCGCCTCAACTACTCAAACAAAACTAGTGAAACCCAAGCGGCCAAAACAATCACCTCAAGGCAAATCCACCTCAGGCTCCGACTTAAATATCAGTCCCCCCCCTCAGTGCCAAAAGACGTCGTAATACCGCGACTTCAGATACTGAGACGTCCCACCCAGACACTACCATCTTGGTTGCGGAGCCTAAGGAACTGACTCCCTCTAGTTCCGAGGAAAACCCTGAACCCTGCACCGGATGCAGCCTTGATACACTTGCCACCAGCGCGATACTCTCAGGCCGCAGTCAAAGGTAATAAGGTAAACAACTCCCGTGACGCTCAATTCCGAGCTCCTGCCACCCAGGCCAGAAACTCTGTACATTGCGAAGAAAAGACCGACGCTGTCGCTTCTGTACCAGCTCCTGGTGCCTCCGCCAAAGGCGCTATCTATGTCCACAAACCTATGGCTTCCAACAAACCACCTTTTGCAAAATCTTCGCGCTCTTATGCACAGATAGGCTCTGGGCACACTGCCTCGAACTCGGTTTCCAACGATGTATGCAACGTCCACAACTTCCTTGCGGCGTATGATCTCCGCAAAGTCGCCCAGACCTTAACGTCCATGCGATCTCGCTTGGAGACTGCCGACGTAGCTGAGAGATTCATGCTCTTTGTGAAAGCAATTACCTTGCAGAGACGTTCTATGAGCCGGGTCCTAAGACGTAATGTCTCGGATCTTTGCCTGGAATGCAACGGTCTAGCTGATAAGGCCCAGGAACTCCAACAATTAGTTGCCCTAGTCAAAACCAACGGTCTACTTCTCAATGAGATCAAAATGACTCCGGCTAGGCGGTTTCGATTGGCCAATTATGTGTCCTATCGGGGTGACCAGCCGGGCTCACATCACCGTGTCGGACTACCATACATGGCCCACCTAGAGGCCACTACTGTGAAGATTCATGGTGCTCTTGGCGGTGTCCTCATGGTGGCGGCTTACAAGCAGCCGAACAGAAAACTCCTGTACTCTGACTTAGTGACCGTCTTCGATGCACACAAAGGGTCATCATGGCAGGCGACCTGAACTATAGAACAAGTTTCTGGGCTTGTGTTTCGAGCGACAGTTTGACTGGGACTTCGATGAGCAAATCGAAAATGATGTTGAAGACTTCCTGTCTCTCTCACACGAAGTCTCAGATCGCTGAACTCTGACCGATAAAAGCTATTGGCCCTAATAGTATTTGAATGTGGGCAACGTGATCAGCTTTTCACGCCGACTCCGAAAGGCTGTCGCGCTGGCAGAGAAAGCCTCGGTCAAATACCAAGCGAGCGAAACTGTACGCGAGACCTGCCGGAGCGCATTGGAGCACTTCGGAGTGATCCAGTGATTGGAACATGAACAATCTCAGTTCCACACGTACTTTCTCGGTCGAGTGAAGCCCGTCGACCGGTTTACGGGCCCTTGACATTCAGTCTAACCCGCAGGCCGTCACTGACGAATTGCTGGTGCTACATGATTGTGGTGGCCTCCCATCGAAATCTCGAAATCGTGGTGTGGAACGCCAACGGTCTCGCCTCCCGGCATTTAGAGCTCTTTTTCCCGTTACAAGCCTGACGTACATATTTTTGGGCATCGTGATGACCAGATAAATCGAGCAGGAGGTGGTACGGCCATCACGGTAAAGGCGTCTGTTTACCATCACCGCGTTCTACTGTCACAGCGGCGGAGCCTCGAGTGCACCCGCGGTAGAGCTCCATAGTGCTCTCGGCGATCTACTCATGGTGTCCGCATACCGGAGTTCCTGTCTAGCGAATTGGAAGCCGTCTGCAGTACACACAGGAGAGTGATCCTGGCGGGAGAACTGAACTGTAAGCAACCCGATAGGGGGAACCGATTGGCGAACCGAAACGGGGACCGCTTACGCAGGTAAGCTGATGCGGGTCGACAAACGGTCATAGGCCCGAATGAGCCTACACATTATACAGTCAGAGCAAATTCCCGTCCGAAGTACTGTACATAGCCACGGTAAAGAGCATTAAGAGCATTTTTTACCCGGTCCACGTCTCCGTCATTTCGGAACTATGCTCGGACCACTTCCTATCAGTGAGCATCTGGCTACCCAGTACCCCACCGTTCACCACGTAGAGTGGAAACGCTTTGTTCTGGCGTTTTGTCGCCGCCTGCCCCAACAAGTTCTGCTCGAGACTGTCCAGCAAGTCGACGAGATTGAAGCTTTGTTCGGCCGTCGGTTTGGTCCTCGCGAATGAATCTGGGGTTCACGCCCAATTACCAGAGTATCTCCGACGAGTTGACTCCGGAGACGCTGGCAGAGGACCAGTAGCCCGGCTGACAAGGGTGCGTTCAACAGAGCGTCCGACAAGTAGCCTCGTGACATGCTGGGGTTTCGTAGACCCAGCTACGAACTGGCTGTAGCACAGATTGATGGCCCTCCAGAAGACAGTAATATCTGGGGTATACCCAGTAATGTCTACGGAAAAGCGCAGATGCGCGCCGCACCCAACACTGGAAGGATCCGGTGGTCAACCCCTCGGCCGCCTCCCTGAAAAGCCGAAAGGTTTAAAGACCGAGTTCCTGGCTGGCCGTCTCACCCACAGTTTACCCCCAACCCATCCAAGAACCAGGCCTTCTCTGGGCATATATGCCGCAAGGTAGAGCGATTTTTTTCGGAAGGTATTACCGCCGAACCGGAGCCCATCTTGACGGAGGATGTCACTGAGAATAACACTCAGCTCAAATCCCGAAAGGCGCCAGGCCCACACGGTATTACGAAGACAGCACTCCAGCGCTTTTCGGTGGGTGGAACTTGATTCCTGTCCGAGCTCTTTAACGCTTGCCTCAGGCTGACCTACTTTCCTGCGATGTGAAAAACGGCCACTGTTACCATAATACCCAAGCCGGAAAATAATTCTTCTCGCGCGGAGTAATTCAGACCTTTGTGCGTAGGTCCAGCGTCGAATACGCGACCGCCTAGAAAGACCGGACGTGTTGATTCACGAACAGTTCGGCTTCCGTAAGATGCACTCTTCGACTCATCAATTGATGAGTCACCGCATTCTTTCTAGACGTAAAGAAAGCATTCGACCACGTGTGGCATAACGGAAGTCTTTCTACAAGAACGCTATGTTTGAATGATCTGCAGCTTTCTAGAAGACCGTAGCTTCCGTGTAAGAATCTCTGTCTTCGAAGAGACGTATTACCGCTGGTGCTCCTCAGGTAGCGTCCTTTGGTCTCTCCTGTTCTCAGTGTTCGTCAACGACACGACTTGGATGGCTGTTTCAATTTTCCGATGACACCGCAGCTTTTGCTGTTGATCATAGCGCAAATTTTTCAGGCCATAAATCTTCAGCGCCAACTCGATGCGTATTTCAGGTAAACTGAGAACAGGGAAGTTAACGTTAAAGCAACTAAGAACTCAGCGGTAATATTCTGCGTAGACCGCAGACCGTAGGACCAATCGATTTGCCCTGGCCTAATAGCGTGAAGTACCTCGGATTTCACCTAGACTCCCGACTCATCTGGCAAACCCATACACAAAAGATCCGGCAACAGGCTTCGGCGCAACTGAGTAAATTTTGGCCCATGCTTTCAAGTACGGCGATGAACTTCGGGCTAGGTAAGTTCATAGTCAACATATATGTGTTGCCGGTGAATACCTATGCCTGTCGCATTTGAAGAAACCTGGCCGCCTGCCGCAGAAAGTCGCTCCAGAACACTCGACCGGGGACTTAAACTTGTATGTAAAGTCCCCGCAGGTTCTCTTCACGTGCCCTCCGAAGAGGACTGGAAACGTGCTCTTCGATGACAGACTGAAACGCCTCGCGTGTGGATTCTATGGTCGGGCGGCCCGATTACCCATAATCTCCTAATCTCCGTACTCGGCAATTATATGTCTTATTGTATGTCTTAGAAGTGACCCCATTTGTTAGCCCCGATGTTGTAATCCACGGGTCGAGGGAAGCTTCCTACCTTCCCACAAATAATAAAGTAACATAAATTGCACTCAAACTGACCCAGTGGCAGGACTCCACTTGGCGACACGGGACACTGCACTACTCGCGTCTACCTCCATTACCTCTGTAGGAGTGTCGCGTCGCCACTAGCCGGAGGAGCACAACAGTAAAGAAAAACTCACTGAAGGTGGCTGCAGCAGCTGTAGTCGGAACGTTTGGTTCTATAAGTAGCGGACCACAGCCCAACAGCCAGGAAAATAATTTGACTGAACTTGACTCCTGCCGTGAAAGTTTTAATGTTATTTATGAAGAGCATTTAGTGATCTACATTTATTTTCTGTTTGAGGCCTGTAGAAGAGGTTATACAAAACTAACTACTGAAATCACGTAGAGCAAGTATAGCGAATAACGATTTCTACCATTGAATGAATTTCTTCGTGTGATGTTTATACAATACACTGTTATTTTAACTTATCTGCTTACAGTTTGTTTTCATCAATTTATCGATACATATCTGTTAAGTACTATTTAATAGTCGTATTGATTATTATAACTTTAAGTTTTATAATTTACTTTCATTTGCGCCTTAACGTAAGTTATGATGTGTGAATCTCGTTCTCGCATGTTAACTTACGAGTTACCCAACCTTCTTTACAACTGAACATAATATGTTTGGCCTAGCACAGTTTAACGCGGACGATAGAATTGACAGACTGTTTGCATCAAATTGTGAAAACGAGACAAATTAAAAATAAAAAATAAACTAAAAGCCAGAAGACACATAATGTATCGTAATATATTAATATTCTTGTTTACCATTTCGCATTATAATGTTTATCGTTTGAGAGGACATCTACTTACTTACTACAAATGTTGGTGTTACGTCATGTGTAATATACTTTAAGAAAGGTAATAAACTATAATTCCATTAGGTTACGATACTGTTGAAAAGAGTGATAACACTCCACAACAGTACATATAATCAGTACTGTATACTGTAATACTTTATTGCGAATAAATCAGTTGTTAAACAAATCGAGTGTTGGATGTAACACACGCTGTAATTGGTTAAAGTATGCTTCGTGCGGGAGTTGAATGTTAACACTATTTTGGAACATAATTCTTATACAACGGTATGTGTGAAAACAAGCTATTTAGTATATTCCGTTCCTTCTGAGAACATTTGTACTCACTATTCCAGGTTCATCATTTTCACCCTACTCCATCCGTCTAATTGGTATCTGTATTACTTTTACACATCGTGATTGTTGTTCGCTTGATGTCGTATTTTCAGAATATATTTTAAGGACATAAGATAGTAGGCTTTTTAAGAACATCTATTTTTACACCAGCTAACATTTCTAGTGCCTCCTCTATCTCTGTCTGTCTGTCTATCTACCTGTAAGTGTAAATTTATCTAGTCTCCTGCTTCAGATTTATTACTTCTTCGATACATCGCACTTATTCTGTCCATCAGTTTTAAATAATTTAATTTCGTACTACATTATTTTAAAAAAATACAAATGTATGAAAGTTCCTTCAAATTATTTTTTGAGAGCGTAGCATAGAAAGGATTAAAATTGTGCTTGGATTTCGTTTTGAAAAGTCGGTTTCCTCTACTTCTTCTAAAGTAAAGAATATTTCAAAACGTGAATATATCATTGTGAAACGAACACTAAATGTTTTGATGATTTGTAGTCCCTAAAGTACAAGTACCAAGTATTTATTTTTAAGGCAGACTAGAGTTACTTCACTTCTGAATATATTCGCTGATTAAGGGATTGTACCCGAAGTACCCGAGACAAACTTAGGCCCCGGCTCCCTCGAAAATCTATCAATCTCTGAAGTGATTTTCCACCTGGATTTTCAACTTCAACGCTTCCAAGAAAGATACTATATTTTTATCTTGCAAGAGTCGAATATTTCTACTAGAAATATAGTTATAGTGTGAACAGTAACTCGTATTCAGTCAGTCTTTTCGTTGCCAAACGTTTCGACTCCACCCGCAGCAGTCATCGTCCATCGTCGATGGTGCTGGTGACGGCTTTATAAACTGACATGTTTCAAATGTCTTATAAATGAAATAATGGCACCAAATAGCTTTCCATGATTGTGCGAATGCTTTTTTAATTTAATAGTAAAATTTAATGTGTGTTTATATTTAACATATAGAATTCAATTTAACGTAGTGTTATAATTAGGCCTAAATGCGTATTAATCTTCTTTTCTTCAAACCGTTAAATATTAATATCAAGTGAGTTATCATATTAATAACTTACTATAATAATTATAATTATATTAATATAAGTATAATTGTATTTGTATAAGTCTGGTATAATACATTATAATTTATAGGCTAATTATTAAAAATTACAATTTTATTGTTTATTGGGACGTGGTGTTAAACGTTGAAGTAAAACGGTAAGTTACAAAGAAATCTAAAGTAAAATTTACTAAAAAATGTTTCAACTTCGGATTAGGTGATGATTGGATAGGCTTGTAATATCGCGAGGCGGTAATCGCCAAAAAGAACAAAATCTTAGTACACTGTGAAACAACAGAACATGTCCAAAGTTTGATGGGTTCGAGCAGATGTGTGGCGCTGTTACTTGCAAACTGGAACCAGTATTACAACAAAGTGATATATTTCTAGTAAACCATAACTCGGCAAGGCAAGAAAAAACAATGAAAACATTCTTTAAGAATGTCACAAAGTGTAAAATACTTAATAAAATATTAATATAGCTTCAAATAGTAGAACTGTCACCTTAGTTCCTGTACCCACAGACTGATTACAATAACTCATTAATATTGTAATTAAACTAATTCAGTAGACATTATAATTTGATTACTTACGTACGGCTGTAGTCACGGAGGCACTTCAATTAGTGCGGCCAGTGTGAGTTTGTCACGACACAACACGACGGCGACGCGACAAACAAATTCAGGCTAACCACGTTGTACCAGGTGCGGCTGGCGTGTATGATCGATACTGACACTACAACGCTCCTCGACTTCTCAATGTAACTGAACAGTTTTCCTAAAGATTATTTAACCACAGCACAAAAACAAAAACACCATACGGTAATGATAATTATGATTATTTTACATCGTACTATAATGACTGTTGCACATTTACAGTAATAATTATTTACATTATATATATATTATTAACTAAAATTAACAAAATTATGAAAGTACCGCTCATAAAAATTATAATGTAATATATAACAGCAGCTATAATTGAATAACACATTTGCTTGTTATACTGTTACACTTTGTAGAGCACACCTAGTATTTAAAAAACAATATGTTCTACTTGTCATTATTCTTTTACATTCTGCTAAGTCGTCACATTAATAAATAATTTAATTAAGTTAATTTAACATTCTTGTGAATAATGATTCCACTAAAATGATCCATTTGCATCTGAGAAACATTCATAGGGACTATGTAACAGCTTGAACAGTCAGTCTCATATAGAAGAGTTTGGGCGTTGACATGCAACAAGCTCAACAGAAAACTCATAGTGGTGTGTATACTTGACTCTCGTAGGGCGTTATAATATGTATTTTGCTAATGTTTTTAAATAATATGTATAAATATTATCGTTAATCACCGTGAAACATTAGAAACTTCAAACAGTTTTCTAATAGTATTAGACTTCAGGGTCTAATGCATCAATAATTTTAAAGTGCAGCTTTAGCTACAATGATCCATGATAAAGTTGAGTGACTTACTTATTAATGGTATTAACAAGTCGTAAATTTCACTTATTTGAACTTTAAGATCAAATCTATTTAACCATTCTCTCTAAATGTCAATTATGAATACAAATTTTAAATCTGCTTGAACTAATTTCAGAGGACGAACAATTTTTTTTTTAATTTTTTAAGCAATGTTAAGTTAAAAGCTGGGGAAAGCAGCTGGCACACATTTTTGTGTACGTAACAGAAATTTCTATATCTTTCCCAGAAGACACTGGTTAATTGAAAATGTTATAACCTTACATTCTACTTTTAAACATTTAGAATTTTCTTCAGCCAGCTTAGAGAAGAAATTAAAATTCTGTTAATTATTTTTTGTCTTTGAATAAGCAATCGTGATCCTTATTTTTCCTTCAGAAAGTATGATGTGAGTAGTAGTAGCAGTAGTAGTAGTAGTAGTAGTATACTTTACTTCCATTTATTTTCCCTTTACGTCTTATTTAAGGTTACATTGAAAGGAAGAGGTTTTCACCTATTCCTTAATCTTCATAGCCTTCCCATTCCAAGGAGATACGTATATTTTTATTAACACACCAGGACGCAAGTTTCTATTAACTCTCATTTCTATTAACTCCGCAGTTTATATTTATATAATAAATAATATTTGTTTTTACAAGATTATATTTACATATTTTTTATATATTAGCACTGAATATGACAGTTTATACTGTTGAAACATTGTTAATATGTAAAAATATATAAATACATTCTTGAATAACAAATATTATTTATTTATTATTAAAAATAATTAAACAAGAATAATGTGAGAAGATATATATATTTATATATAATATTTATAATAACCGAACAGCAGTCTTTATACTTTGATGCCTTTACTGATAACACATTCAATGTGTTCTCACGATAGCAATTCAATTTTTCCGGTGGAGTACATACATTCAGGTAAGCTATAGACTTGTGTAAAGCAATTTCTTACTAAATTAAAGAAGTATTCTTAAAAAGCTTTTTTTTTATAAAGAAAGAAATTTGGTAAGCAAAGAAAGCTGTAAGATACAGTAAAGTACAGATGTATTGAAAGAAAAAGGTATACGAATAATGCCAAAAACAAAATAAATAATGACAATGTAGTGTACACAATGACAAGTTTGTACACAATATTGAAACCAATAAGACTTTTTAAGTAATACGTAAGTAATAAAACTGAATAAGTAAATTGAACTGTAATATTGTCGCAAAGCACTTATAGTTAATTTTATTGTAAACGTGGTAACAATACAAGTGGAACAAAGCGGCAGCGGACGTTATGGTTAGGCTTATTGTTTGGTTCCGATTACGCTTTCCTAGTAATGAGGATTTAAGCGTTGTCTATACACAGATTTGACTACTAAGTAGTTGTTCGTTGTCGAGTCCGAACAGCAGATAATCCTCTAAGTCCCTTGTTCCGGGAAGATAGAATATAATGCAAAACAATTTTCTTTCACTTGTGAAATTTTATTCGTAAACCTGTAAACGGGATTCGTCAGAGAAAATTAAATTACATATATTTACTGTATAGTAGGCCTACATGGAAGTTATATGTCAGCCATTTCTTTCATGCATTTATAAGAAGTGCTTACGTACAAAATAATGGCATCTATATTATTTATCGCGACTCAAGTACAGACTATAGATAAAACAATTATTGTATTATTATTTAACATACAATTATTATATTTTTGGACATTTCCTCAAAGACCCTAACTGTTCATCTACTCATCTATTCATTATTGCATCATGTACGTCAATGCCACCTTTGCATGATAGTTACTGCACCCTCATGCCACTGGCACATCCATTGCTTTAGAGTTCTGCACGTAAACTGTTGGTGATACACTGCAATCCCTTGATCACACCAACCCGTTCCATCGTAGGTTGTACTTACAGAAAAATATTACTTTACTTCATCACGCTTCTGATCAGTATGCGTGCTTACAGGCACGGCCATATACGTAGTGGAAGACTAACTGAACACCATCCTCTGAACTGAGCGTGCATAACAAATTTAACTATACTCAATGAAGTCTTGTTTAAATTAAATCTTCATTTAAAGTGTCAGTGAGGTAATGAAAGCAAATACATAGGGATCTAATAATTTCTTGTCTGGATTAAGACTTACTTCATCCGACAGTATGGCAAAAATAAAAAATAAAGTTTTATTTTCTTGTTTCCCGGGCTGTTTACCCGTCATCCTGTCTTCTACTACCTCTGGCGGTGTTTTTCTCATGCTGGTGTACGTGCGGCGCGCGCGCGCGCGCGTGTGTGTGTGTGTGTGTGTGTGTGTGTGTGTGTGTGTGTGTGTGTGTGTGTGTGTGTGTGTGTGTGTGTGTGTGTGTGTTGTTACTAATCGTAACCTTGCAATAATATACTACTATATATGTTAATACCCACATGCGTCTCGACGGATTTCAAGGTCAGTACAGTTGTTTATGACACACGTAGGAGCTGGTTATCTCGCTATTTAAATTTATGCGTTTACGTTTATGGCAAACTGCATGGGGTTTTTTCATCTACATCAGGTGCAGTTACACGCATACATTAACATCCCACAGCGAAGTGACTGGAACTGTGTGTGTGCACTTGGAATGTATAATTTACACAGACTGCAGTGTATTAACGTTTTTAAATCCCACCTGTCGAGACAATTTAAACACTACCAAGTTTTTAGCGATTAGTTTATTTTTGTATAGATATTTACATAAATGTGTGTATGCGTGCGTGTGTGTGTTTCAGTTAAAATTACATTAGATACTTTCTATTGTTAACATGTGTACTTGCTGAATAATATTGATAATATGTCTAGCTGCTAAATTAGCGTTTGAGTCTTGCAACTATTTCGACGCAATCGGTGATAGCTGTTACCGATAAATCTTGTCATGTGTACTTTGTCAAGACGTTGTAACACTTGCACGAAATGACATTTGCTCGGAGACCGAATGTGGTGACATTTGCTCGGAGAAAATGGTTTTAGGAAATGCACAATGGTTCCAGGAAGTGTAGTATAGTATTAAGCAGTTACATTTGCACAGAAGCCAACGAAGATTTTTTTAAACTGTTACGTGGGCAACCTGTATAAGTCATAATAGTTAAATAAAAAAGAAACGTTTACATTGACGACATTCAACTAATCGTTTGAAAACAACTTGTATTATATAAACGACTGTTGTAATTGTATATCAGACTATTAAAAAATTAAAAAACGAATTTAAAAAAAGCACAAAAACCTTTCCTGAAACCTATACATTTCTATGGTGTTCTCTGGAAACGGTACACTGTAGCTAAATGTCTCCTTAAAAAATATAATAAGATAAGAAATAATTAAAATGAAAATCTAGCTCACATCTTTCTCCACTATTTATTCTTATAGTCTTCGCCATTATAAAATTTGAACTATTGTAATTTAAACTGATAATACAGGTCTTCATACTAGGATGTCGCAGATAAAGAAGCACGCACACCTATAATAGAATTTACCATTAATAGACGTTTGAGGAAAAATCAGAATTCCCAGTAAAATTGTTTGGTCAGTAAGATTCGAACTTTCTCTATATGTTAATTAAATAGGACTGAAAGAATGAAGTAGAAAAGTATTGTACTTGTTTGTATGGCACATACCTGTGCGTGCGTGCGTGCGTGCGTGCGTGTGTGTGTGTGCGTGCGTGCGTGCGTGCGTGCGTGCGTGCGTGCGTGTGTGTGTGACAGGGGAGGTTGGCGCGCGAGTTTTATCAATTCGTAGATAACACACGTACATTTCTAGCAAGTGTTCCAACTCCTTTGTCAAAGAAAAAATTATAATAAAATGTAACAACTGTTTTACGAAGCTACATCCTCCTTGTTTGTATTGTGTATTTGTCTAGTGCTACTGTTTTCATTTATTTATACATATATATAAAAGTGGGCGTGCGTGTGTACGTAAGTAGAGCAAAATCTCACATAGTTGTTTTCGGGTTGTTTATGGGTTCGAAATTTCCCAAACGCGGTACTTTCAACTTACAGCAAATCCAGAACGCTGAGAGTGTGTTTCGAAACCTATGGGGACAATCTTCCAAAGTTCTTTCAACTCCGGCCGAACTAACACTTGTTTACAATATTAACGTTATTAGAGATTATCTTCCTCAGATAGGCAGCGTTCAATGCGGTGAATTCGAGGACTTGTGGCCGTTCCTCCAAATGTATTTTTGGCAGAGAACATCACGTGTGCCGCGTTTGAAAAACCAATATGAACTGACTGCTTGCAGCTTAACCTAAACTCCACTGAAATTCTAAAGCTTTTGTTGATCAGTATTTAATTTACGTCAGGGATTACAATCTGATCATATAAAGTTCGGCTCATTCTCATCAAGAATTGTTTTAGACCTGCAGCAAATTTATCTAAAATGTTCTTATAGAACATTCTACGTGTTTCTCGGCTATTCAAGTGGAAGCCGGCTATAATGTGTGTGTGCTACTATAATATGTATAATGTACTGTAATGTGTATATTTGCTGCTACTTTGAGATGAAGGACAATTACGTGATTTGTAATTGTAAAAACACGCGCGCGCGTGTGTTTGTGTGTGTGTGACTCATCTGTTAACAACGTGAATGTAGGTCTGGATTCGCTCCAGAATTCAGTGGCAACTATTCATTCATTTATTAACGTAACCTAAATACAAAAGTTACGACGTATCTAGAATTCACTGTGTACGTACTTCCCCTTCCTTTTGGTCTTCTCACTCCCATTTAACATTACATTCAATGCATGTTATATAAACTACGCTAAACCGCATACATTATTAATTAGCTTGCTAGTGAACTAGTTTAATGGCTGAGCTAGTTTAATGACTCGTATAATTGTATCATTTTATGGATCAGGAACTACTAAAATATTTTTGAAATTAAAGCAAAAGAATGGTTAACAGTAGCCTACCTCTCATGTAGACTGGGAGATGTTTTCTCCACACGAGGATCACTGTGTCAATGATATTAAAATTACTTAAAAATTTTAATTATAAAACATTATATAGGAGTTCAGAGTGGAGCGGCGAACAATGTTTTGAAGTAGAAGGTTTTTTAGAGCCAAAACTCATCAGATACTCAAAACTGTTAAGGTAAAAACACTTAACTCAGTTAAAGGAGAAAATTAATATTTCTGAATACAAGAGTACCAGTATATTTACATATTCTGTAATTTTCTTTACATCTAAACGAAACAGTGAAAGCTAATGAAAATAATGAACAAAAGCTTACGAACTGTATTTATATCACTAACCGCTTGAACATGGAGGATGAGAATGAGATAAATAATTAAAGTCAATGACGTGGATATTTCATAGAAGTGGGACAAGTAATTTCCGGGGTAATGATAAGCTGTGCCTCTTTGAGTAAAAAATGAAATGAAGGCCGGGAATAACAAGAATGATCGGTAATTGGTTATCTTTATCGGTGAGTAAGAAATGGGACAGGAGTGTGTGTGTGTGCGCGCGCGCGCGTGTGTTCGTGCGTGGTAAATAGACATAAAGGTTGAAACCCAATGAAAGCAATACCTGAAGCTGGAAACTGAATGTACATGCTTGTGTCTCTGCAGTACTTTAAAAACACGAACAAATTATATTACATTTAGGCCTACCCTTCGCCGTGCTGTAACACACTTGACACAAGTGTCTTCCGGATTCTTTTTCAAGTACACATATGTATAACAACTACGTGTTTACCACGTTTACGATTGGCCTATGTTTAACATTATTCATACCATTTCAATAGTAGACTAGTTTCTTATTGTTTAGTACCACGTGTACAAAAAGTTACACATTGATATAATAGTTATCATTAACCTGTTAGTTTAATATGCCATTAGGATTATCTTAAGAAGACAACATGTAATTATGATTATTTTGATGAATTAGTAAACAAATAAAATCGTTTTTTGATGAGCTAACGTGAAAAGCTGCCTTTAAACACAGGGAGAGATATGCGTTATGAATAATTGCTCAAAACCCTTTGTGATATTTAATATAAACTTTAATCAGTATCTTCGCAACATGTTTATGTTATCGTGGTAGAAATATGTAACCAAACTAAATAATTAAAGGTAACAATGTGTGGTACTTCATCGACGACCTATTATGTCTCAAATTTATCAATGGCATTAATAAGTTGTCCAGACTATTATTATTGTCCGTAATCATGATCTTACGATAAAAATCGGCTGAGAATAAGCGTCAAAACATTCTATTTCCTGAATTGTATGAAGGACAAATATCGACAGAACCCTTGAGGACAATGGAGTAATAAAAACTATTCAATAGTTTGGTTATTCAAAGTTTCAATGTAAGAATCCCTCCTGTCAATAAACATTTTGTTGTCGTTCAAACAATTAGTATTAAATGAAGTTACATATAGACCTCTTGTACACTATTGAACCGGATCTTTATATCTATTCTAAAATGTCTGTATGAATCACGTAATATCAATTACAAGTTGTTGTAGGACAAGCACTACGTAGAATTCTGAATTGAGGTTCCAGCTTGAGTAAAAAAGGAACATAAAAACTCAAAATATTATTTTATGAAATTCAGTGAAGTAATATCACTAACGAATAATAACGCCATCAAAGGATAAGATAGAGATAATACAGGTTTACGAATTTGTAGAAAACTCTAGAAACATGAAACGTCAAGCACAGGATGGTTCCTTAATGATAAGTCTCCACTAATACAAACTAAGACAAGAAATTGATGACGGAACTTCGGAAGCAAAGTAGATCCAGGAAGGCTGGACTAAACATGTATATAAGTATGAGCGTCATACAGAGCTGCATGAGGAAGGTTGGCGTGATTGGTACAATGGCCAACTAGTAGGAAGGCAAACACTACCACGACTTACTGATACTATGGTAGGCTATGACAGCAGGATTACTAATAGTTATTAATAGCAGAATGACTATGATTGCGGACTTGACTATGATTACGGATTTTTGAAGCACGTAAAAACAATGATAATCTAAACACGTACAAAAAGAATTTTCGCGCAAGTATTTTTCAGTTCTAAAAGGAGAGGATATCTTGCAGACTCAAAATGCAAGATTCGTTTAAAATACAGGTAAACCGTATTATAAAAACTATGATGTAAGAGTGGATGGATAAATATATATAGTTTTTGGTCTGCAATGATCGCTTCAATGTTTTATTATGTATAATTCAATTATAAAATTACACTGTCGTTAAGCTGCTGCATAGAAATAACATTGATAACGTATTCTTAATATGCCTATTACGTAATAGTACGTGTACATCTAGAGCCCGTAATTTCTGTGTATATAAAGTATGGTGTTTAAAAATACTAAATACAGTATTAAAAATAGGAAAATTGATGAGGAAAAATATTGTTATGTGCAGGAATGTCATAGTTTAATGAACATCAGTAGTTTCATGACATAGTTTAATCAGTAGACGTGTTTACCCCGCCGAAGAGGGCATTGAGTATTAAAAGAGAAACCGGTAGAATAGACACATAGTCTGCGCGGACAGCCCACACCGTCTGTCCATTTCATTGAACTCTTGTATTGAACTTGTTACACTGGACGGTTCGCTATATTTAGACATAGTCAAGCCCGTGAGTCAGTACCTGTACAAGGCGATATCCACTCCGGCCCACGTCATTCATGTAACAACTGCTCGCTGTTCATTCACGCAATCGTTTGTCTTTCACTTATGCGAAGTTTCCCTTTAAGGAATATTTAGTCGCGTCCGTTCTACCGAAGTCGTATTACCTGGAAATTACCTGGCTTACTTTATTGCCAACACGTTTTTAATGAAAACAGTCGCTCACGTAGAAAACGTATATCGTTACGTCATTGCGCCGTAGATTTTTTCCGTAAATGAATAAAATATATTGTCTGAAATTCTTATCGTTGACTCCATTACTTTTCTTGTTCGTTACTAACTACGCCTTATAAGTTTTTATCTTTTACGGTATCCTTTTCTTTTCATCGCTACCCGCTTTAATCTGCTGACTGCTTTATATAAGTTCTCGTTCTTGAAGATTCTGACCAGCATAAGCTTAGTAAAGAATGTATAAGCATAAGCATATCCTAGTTCTGCGTCTCATCAAAGGTATTGTTTGTGCAGCAGTAACATAAAATCCTGTCTATATGATAACCATTCTAACTTAAAACATAAGTTTCCATAAACGAGTCTTTTGGCTTTAGGACCGCACAGTTTGTTAAATCCGTATGTCGACGCCTTCAGGGCGTCAACCCTTTTCTGTACAAACTGTACATGGATTTTTTTTATAGCTATTAAAGAGACCGTAGTGGAGATGTAACAGATAGATATGTCGATAGGCACACACACACACACACAAACACACACATCGTTTAAAGTCAAGGAAATTGAAGAACCAACTCTTCGTCCAAGAAAAATGCCCAAGAAACACACACACACATATATATATATATATATATATTGTAACAATGCCCTTGTGGTTACAAAATAAAATCTGTGTGACTGCTGTTAAAAAAATTTGAAAATAAAAATAAAATTTATTTTTATTTCACAAAAAAAAATTTTCTGAAAAAATATTTTTTATGTAAATTTTAATTCTAATATTTAGGAAATAATCATGTTTATTGTTTGTAATTAGAAATGACGTGGTATAATTTTTATTTTTGTAATAGTGTCACTTTCAGTAAAATTGTTAAAGGACAATCTGGTTAACTCCAAATCTAGTCGAAAGACGGCTCTCTTCTTCTTCTTCTTCTTCTTCTTGAAGCGTTCGTTGTTTCGTATTTACCGCCTTTAGGTTAGTTGGTATTCTTGAATAATTTATTTGTTAAGCTTTTTTAAAGAAAAACCAAATCCAAATTACAAAACAGAACGTTTATTAATAAAATAGTTAATTTGTTTGATAAGAATCGATGTTACAAAGTAGTATCGACTCACTCAGGGCCGGTCGATATAAAAAGTTTACATTAGTATTATAAAAATATGGTTCTTTAAACGGTTATTTAAGATATAGCCAGAGAAGTGTATGGGCAGGAAAGTATAACACTTACAATTATAAAATGCCTTAATATTAAACAATACAATGTTATAATTAAAAATAATAAAAGTTTACATATGATATTTATTTAAACCAACAGCAGCAGAAAGTCGTTCTCTACAGCTGAGGTAAGGTGAAGACGATTCCCAAAATGGCCGACTGGCGCATGCGTAGTGGAACGTATAACCTGGACGAAAGTTTTGTTTAAATAAAGATGTCTTTTCTCCGTGTAAATGGTCTCAGCAATTGTATATGATTGTTCTGGATGTATTTGAGTGCCACTGGTGTATGGTGGAATAGTTCACTTGGTGTAAAATGTTGTTATTGGGTATATCTCACTGGGTCAATGTGTGTCGGGTTTAACCTTGATTGTTCGTCAGTAAATTGTGTGATATTGGTGTTATTTCGATTAATTAGTCGTATGTGGTTCAGTTTATTGATGTTACACTGTTCATATTTTAACTTCACCGGTTCACAATAAAAAAATAAATCAAAATAAGTTTTTATACAAATTTTCACCGAACTCGGTTTATAATGTTAGTCGCCATTATAGGTTACTTCGAGCAAATAATCACGTTAAGTACACTCGTCAACGTATAATAATGAACTGTTCTTATTTCCTTCGTCTCCTGAAAATCTTAGCCAATTTAATATATCTTATACATTGTTTCAAATTATCTTCGCTTCCGATACATTTTATTTTGATACATTATACTCAGAAAATAATTTCGTTATTAATTAACTGTACGAAATACTAAATACATATTCGGTTTCTTTATTCTATTCTGCTTATTTTGATAATAATTAATATAGTGTTACAAAGTTTTCATTAAAAAACTATATTTCTTACATTTCTGGAAGGTAGGCCTAATTTTATATTTCCTGTTGTCTAAGCAAATAATAGCCATTTTCCCTGATATAATTATTATTCTATTAAATCTGAAATTGATATAATTGTCTATTCTTACTTAATTTCTTGCAATTTAGTTTATTAATGATTATTTTTAAATACAATTCAATTGTCTATGACTCCTCCTCAGATAATGTCAGTTAGTACATTCCATTTTTATTTATAATTTTATTAGATAAATAAGTAATTTTGCTTATCTGCTGACCATATCTTTATAAAGTATTATTTACATGGTATTACTGTATGTTGGGTTTATCTTGCATAAATATTGTCAGTTTAACTGGTTTATATGACTAGATTTGTTAATTATTCTGCAGTTTAAATTCATTATATGGCCTAGATGTGATGTGTTGTTATTTGCAAAATTTTTACTAATGTAGTTAGTTTGTACCCTTCTCTGACTTTCTATCCTCATATACCTTATTAACAATTAGTTCTTTGACTAGTATAACAGTGATTATTGATTGTACAATTAAAATATAACACATATCTCTATCAAAACTGGTACCTTGAATAATACGTTTTATGTGTACTGATTATACCTAGTAACATAATTAAAAACATTTTATAACATGGGGAATGATATCTACCTTTAGATATGGCATTCCTAATTTAAATTAACAACAAAATAACACCTTATAACAATAATATCGCTTACTAATAAATCTTATTTGTCTAGTTAATATATGGAACAGGAACATAACATATTGGTTCCATATAATGGTTAACACCTTCTTAAAACTATTTATTGACAGTCTGCTCTGTATTTCCCAATTTTAATATATGTATTCCCCGTCTTTAAGTATAACACTAGCTATCTGTTTATTATTTCATTCTATGGAATGTTCTTATAATTTCAGTAGCATTTCATTAGCAATATTATTACTTCATATCAAATATGATACTGTTCAAAAAACACTTAAAGTTTATTCATTTGTACGGCAACTCATGTACCTTTTCAAAGTTTATTGGCTATAATTCAATAACTTACACTTGTCCATGGTTATTTATTAATATTATTACTAGTCCTTTTCTAGTTTTACAACATGAAATATTTAACCATGGGGGAACTGTGAAGATTTGTTCATATAAACTACACAATAACTTTTTTGGGTGCACTGTTACTTAATACTATTGACACTTTTGGTTTTTGTCAGTTTTACATTGTGATATGGTTTTTTAGGGTGTTATACTTTCTCTTTGGACATTCATTTATTTTTGGGGTTTTTGGGTTCTCTCCCTATGGGGTTTCTATTTGGTATTGGTCGTCTCACTTCCTTTTTTCTAGTGGATCTTCTCAGGTTTCTTATTCTTCAGTATTTTTGTTCATTCTATATTTCTTCTTTCTTCTTTCTTCTTTCTTCAGTATTTTTGTTCATTCTATTATTCTTCTTTCTTCTTTCTTCTTTCTTCAGTATTTTTGTTCATTCTATATTTCTTCTTTCTTCTTTCTTCTTTCTTCAGTATTTTTGTTCATTCTATTATTCTTCTTTCTTCGTTCTTCAGTATTTTTGTTCATTCTATATTTCTTCTTTCTTCTTTCTTCTTTCTTCTTTCTTCTTTCTTCAGTACCATTTCGCTGTGTATGCTTTTGTTTCTTCTGGTCTGGTTTCTTTGTTGGGGTATCTTAATTGCCTGCTTCTATCCTACCTGGGTAATTTTGTTATTCACATTTTAGTTTTCTAGGTTTTTAAATTTGTAGTATATATATTATTTGCAGATTTTTTCCTTATGTTGACTTTCTTATGATTATATTAATTAATAGTGCCTTTTAATTGATTCTCATCTGGATATTCCATATATTTGAGCTTTATTAATGATCATTGAGTAATTTATTTATGTGGATTATCTGTCATGCTACAGATTGCTCTCTTCCAGAAGTGATTAGTTCAGATCATACTTAGTTTGTCTGAAGTAATTGCTTATGATATTTCATTATAAATTATATTTCTTTACTTCCTTCACATTTCTAAAATTTTTCTTCTTTATTTTTGAGCTTATCTATATTTCATTATTAACTGGATTCTTCTTGATAGTAATAGTCATCTGATGTTCGTTATTTTTTATTTTTCCATTTTCTTCTTAACTTGGTTCTTTATCCTTGGGATATTTATTCCCTAAAATTCCCTAACACGTTAGCTGGGGCAGTTCAGAGGCGCTCTGTAGGCTACACTTCTCTGCTGGCCATACTACGTCATTTATTGATTACAGAGGCAAATAATCTCTGATCAATACATAATAATACTGCTGGACTTATCTACAGACAGTTATTAATAAAAATTACATAAGAATAGTCCACCTTATGACTATAAACAAAAAATTAAATATCTTCGGATACTTCACTTCGTATTTGCTCAGATCTGTTAATATTTCTATCTTAGCTAATTTCTATCTCAGTTACTTTTCTCAATGGTTAGCTCTGCTGGCATTTTATTTCTCCTTGTGGTTGGAAGCTGGTTTAATATAATTATCACTTGTTATTCAGTGTAAAGTTTTTATTTATTTTTAATTCTCTGTCATATTTTGACTGTTATTACAATCTCCTTCTGGTCATTGGTAGCATATATTTTGTATTATATTTTTTTTTTCTTAATTCTTATGAATCGTTCCACTAGTATTATGTTCTTGCAATTACTCTTTTAATTGTCCTTCTTATAATTGACATTTATTATATGATCATATTTTTCTTATGGATTTATTTATATATAGTTTTTTCTTTCTTTTTCAAAATCTTTTTTCTGCTCTTGCTTTTTATCCAAATGCACTCTTTAATTATTAATTCCATGTGGTTATTATCTCTGCTTATTTTGCATAAAAGTCTCATTAATTTTACTTCCCAATAAGTTTATGCATTTTAATTGTATTAGTGGTTTTTACTGCCATTTCTTTATTCTCGAAAGTTTTTCAAAATTGGTCCCATATATAATTGTTTGTAATGTGAACTTACTCTTCCTTTTGAATGTTGTGGTTATTCTTCAAAATTCTTTTTCCTTTCCTTTATATTCCATGATTTGAGTTTCATTGATGTTTGGTAGTAAGTTGTACTTACATGGTTTTTTAAACTTATTTGTATTTTACTAAATTCTTTTTCTTTTAGTTTTTTCACAAATAGTTTCATAAATATTCGGGTAGTAAGTAGTGCTTACTTTGTTTTAGAATTTTTTATAAATTCCTCTTTTTCTTTAATTCAAAAATTGTTTCATAAATAATAGATAGCAAGTTGTGCTTACTTCGTTTTAGAATTTTTTATATATATTATCAAAATTCTTTTTCTTCTTTATTAATTCAATAGTAGTTTCAAATATAAGGTAGTAAGTTGTTCTTTCTTTCTTTTTGAATTTAGGATATCTTGTTTATTAATTCAATAGTAGTTTCAAAAATTAGGTAGTAAGTTGTTCTTTCTTTCTTTTTGAATTTAGAATATCTTGTTTATTAATTCAATAGTAGTTTCAAAAATTAGGTAGTAAGTTGTTCTTACTTGTTTTTGAATTTAGGATATCTTGTTTATTAATTCAATAGTAGTTTCAAAAATTAGGTAGTAAGTTGTTCTTACTTTCTTTTTGAATTTAGGATATCTTGTTTATTAATTCAATAGTAGTTTCAAAAATTAGGTAGTAAGTTGTTCTTTCTTTCTTTTTGAATTTAGGATATCAAATTCCTATGCACACAAAATTCAATCCTCTATACATTCAATTACTCATAATATTTTTTCATGGAAGCCTGGTTATATACACCCTTTATCCTTTCTGAATCTATTTCCTTGATTTCATAAGTATTATTATTGTTCACATTGGATATGACATATGGTCCGGTGTATAACAGTAATAGCTTCTTCGTTATTCCTTCCAGTGTGCTGGGTAGTTCACGATTTTTTAACAAAATTTTTTCTCCCTTTTCATAAATTATTAATTTACCACTAGCCTTTTGATACTTATTTTGCCGTTTTACCTGGTCTTCTGCCACTTTGTTGTAGAATTTAGCTTTGTCAAATTTGTAAACATGGTTTATCGGGAACTCGAGGATATCTGCGATCTCTCGTGGAGGTGGTTTTTCGTACATAGCGGAGTATGGGGTTATCCCTATAGCTGGATGGTATGCCAAGTTGAGGAACTCCTCCGTGGCTTCTAGACAGTCTTGCCACCTTTTTTGTTGATGGTGACAATAAGTTCTTAGGATCCTCCCCACTTCTCGTAACACCCGCTCGGCCGCATTACTGCTCGGATGGTAGACCGAGGTCTTGTATGTACGAATGCCCATTGACAATAATGTATCTCGCCATTTTCCACCCTTAAACTGGGTTCCATGATCAGTAATGATCGAAGATGGTTTCCCCAGGTGTGGGATATACTGTTCCGTTAGTATCCCCAGAATTTTCCGGGTAGTCGCTCGATTAGTAGGGTATAGCTTAACATACTTTGTGAAGTGGTCCATTATGATGGTTAGGTACCGATATTGGTGTCGACCTCCACTACGGGGAAATGGTCCGCAAATGTCTAGGAATACCTTCTCCAATCTTGCTTGGGAAGTGATTGGGATCATAACACCTTCCTTCTTCTCATTATTTGTTTTTACCAGCTGGCAGATTTTACAACTTTTTATATACATTCGGACTTTCCTATTTATGTTTTTTATATGGCAGCTCTCCTCCAGAGCTTTTATTACCTTGAGGGCGCCATGCCCGTAACGTATGTGGTAGTTCACTATCAATTCCCTTTCGATCTGTGTTGGAACAACCACCTTCCAGATCTCTTCCTTCAGGGATGTTTTAACGAACAATATTTGTTTATTTATTTGGTAATATTGAGCAACGGTTTCGTCTCCCTCTTCTAGTCGAAGTTTGAGGTTTCTCAATTTCGGGTCCGCTTGTTGGTGGGTGCTCATATTGGTCAACATTGTTGTTAAATCGGCTCTGGTGCTAAGAAGATGGTATATTTTTAGCACGCTTTCCTTCTCCCCTTCGAAAGTTTGTTCTTCCACATTGACCCGGGTTAACACATCCGCTACTACATTCTTTTTACCTGGGATGTATTCCCATTTTAGATGGTATTCTTGAAGGGCAAGTATCCACCTCGTTAGCCTGCCATGGTTCAGTTTGCAGCTTTTCAAGAACGAAATAGATTTATGGTCTGTTCGGACTGTAACAGGGTATCCCAAAATGTAAGTGCGGAACTTACCGCAAGCAAATACCACGCTCAGTAATTCTTTTTCAGTCACCGTGTAATTATTTTCGCACTGGTTCAAAGACCTGCTCGCGAAGCTAATTACTTGATGTTGACCCTTCTCGTCTTCTTGATACAGTGTCGTTCCCAGACTGATGTTGCTGGCATCGCAATTCATGAAAAATGGTAATTTAAAGTTTGGGTGGCGAAGTATTATAGCTGCCAGAAATTTGTCTTTAATTTGTTGAAAAATCCCATCTTGTTCTTTACACCATACCCATTTGTTTTTGGATGATAATTGAGGTTGAAACCTCGCGGTTAATTCCGAATATTGTTCCTGGAACTTTCTGTAGTAATTACAGAGTCCCAGGAACGACTGTAATTGCTTCCTGTTTTTGGGTGCCGGGAATTTCTGGATTGCCTCCACCTTTTCTGCCGACGGTGAGATTCCTTATTCGTCCAAGTTAAATCCTAAAAATTGCACTTCTCTGGCAATAAACTTGGATTTTTCTAACTTCAGCGTGACGTTACTGACAGATAATTTCTCCAGCACATGTTCCACACGGTAGCAGTGCTCCTCCCACGTTTCGGATGTTATTAGTAGGTCATCGACATACACTGTGGTAAACTGAAGTGCTTCCTGTCCCAATATCTGGTCCATGCAGGTCACAAAGATGGCAACTGAGTTTACCAATCCGAAGGGCGATCTTTTGAATTGGTAATTGCGTCCCTCGAATACGAAAGCCAGATATTGGCGACTCCGTGGGTGTAACTCTACCTGCCAGTAACCGCACACCGTATCCCAGGTACTGAAGTACTGGGTACCATGGAAGCGTTTCAGGATTTCCTCAATCTCACCGGGCGATGTTCTATCATTAATGATTTTTTTGTTTATTTCCCGTGCATCCAAGCAAAGCCGGACTTGGCCGTTCTTCTTGGGAATAGCGACAATAGGGCTGGTGTATGGGGATTGGCTATGTTCTATAATATCGCTATTAATCGTTCGGTTGATTTCCGCTCTCACAGCCTCCTTTCGTGAAAGCGCAATAGGGTAGGATTTTCTATTAAACTCCACTGTATCTCGGAACTGAAGGGTACATTGATAATTTCTTACCTTGCCTGGCTCATCTGAAAATACTGAGCGGTACTTCTCATAAATCCTTATCAACTGATTTGCTTGAGTAATGGGCAATTTCTCTCTATTAATTCCGCTTCGGAAATCCCTTATCTCCTGTATTTTTTGGGACCATAAATCTTCGTCCGTGTTGTCTTATACTATGGTGTTAGAAATGGTGTTAGTATTCGAATAATTAATGCTACGTATTTGCTGGTGGATACAGCTGGGAAGTGTTATCTCGCTACCGACTAAATCGGCCGTCCAGGTCAGATCTCCTGTAAACAATGATACCTTCTCCGATCGTAAATCGATGATAGCCGAGTTCCTTCTCAGCACATCACATCCCATTAATATGTTGAAGGGTAACACTGCAATTAGGAAGACCATGTTTATAGCTATACCCTTACTAATCACATTCAATGACACTTGTTTTCTTATTGTCTTGTTTTGGCGACCAGTGGCACCGATTAATATTATGTTATTTATAGGTAAGGTCGGCAATAACTTACCACATTTTCCTTGGATTCTCTCCAATTCTGTTGTGTTAATTATAGATACATTCGCACCTGTATCGATCATTAGCTGTGCGAATGTTCCTTCGATTTCTGCATTAATACAAAATTATTTCATTGTTTATAATAGGGAGGCGAGTGTCATCCTCCTCCAGTAGTTCATTTCGAATGTTTTTCAAATAGTTACACCGAATGATAGTAATTTTATTGTGATGATTTGCTCTTGGCAATTCTTTTATATACCCAGGCGACAGAAGCAGCAAAAGGTCCTTATTGTTTATTACTGCCTCCTCCCGTTTAAATTCTCCTCATCCTGGTTATTAATTGGACCAACAGAGGCATCAGTGGGGAAACCTTGAGTGGGTTCCAGCCTTTCAGTTCGCTGTTCGTATGTTTGTTCCCTATTTGTATGCCGCTCCGGGTCATCTAGGCTGGTACTTCGCCTTGGCGGATTATAACTGGAGTTGTCCCGTTCTCGGCTTCTGCGTCGATCTTCGTACTCGTGGACGCTGCTCCGCCGTGGATGGTTATACCTGCGATGGCTGTTTCCTTCTGCACGTATAAAATTTACCCGGGGTCGGGAGAACCTGTTGTTGTTATTGTTATTATTAGGGTAACCCCTATTGTTATTGTAAAACCGCTCGGTGTTATTGGTATGGTTGGGGTTTCTCTGGCTATTTACCTTATTATTCGGGTAATAATTATTTCGATGACCGGAGAATCCGTTATTATTTCGGTTAATGTTCGGGTTTGTATTACCGTGGTTATTGTTGTTATTATAACCGTTGGTGGGGTGCTGATTATGGTAATTTGGATTATACCTGTTTCCTTGGTACCCACTATTGATCTGTTGATTGTTATTGTTCGATGACGGATTATTTCGAACTTCTGGCGGCTCATTTCTTCTTCTACTCTGCCTGTAATATTCTTCGTTCTCATAATTTTCTAATAGCTCCGTTATCGCCTGTATGGTCTTTATCTGGCTACCTCTTCGAGCTCTTATGACCTCTTCGTCATAATGATAGGAAAGCTTATTCACCAGGCATTCCTCTGGTATGGCTGGTTCCAGGTGCTTGGCCAGGTACACCTTCCCAAGGAAGTATGCAGTCATGGTATTGCCAAACTGGGTTTTGTATCGGCCATGGTAAATGTTGTCCCTTATTAAATTCTGGGTGGTCTCTGACCAATACTTGGACTTGAACAAACTTTTAAACTGCTGGTAATCGTTTATCTCGCTCCTGTTCGCCATCCACCAATTGTCCGTCATATCCCGGAATGATTCGTCCAATAGTTCTCGACTATTGGACCATCGATTATTTCTATGTTTGGCCATATATTCCTCAATACGGGCCAAGAACTCCATCGGCTTCCTTTTATATTGGCGGAAGTTAAGCCATTCCCTGTTCTCGTTGATGGGGATATTAGTGAAGCTGGTTGGTCAGTTCCGAATTGCTTCCATTTCCTCCTGGCTCTGCCGCACTTGACCAGTGCTGTTAGTCATCGCTTCCTCCATTCCGTCACATCTTTCTGTAATTTGAGTTCGTACTTTACAGAGTTCTTCCTGGCTTTCCTTTCGGTTTTCTTCTGCCTTCTTGCGACTAGATTCTTCAAGACTTGTGACCTTGGTGTTTACCACTTCCTTTAACTCTTGTACCTCCCCTTCAGTCAGCCGACATCTTTCATCGACTTCTCTTATCTGTTGATTTATAGTTATGGTTTCGTCTTCCAGCCTTTTAGTCATAGATTTCTTATTATCTTTGAGTTCTTTGTTCATTTCCTTTCTTAATAGTTCTATTCGTTCGTCTAACTTGTCTAAATTCTCTTGGTTAACTTCCCGTAATTCTTCCCGTAATAGTTGGTTATCCTCTCTTAACTCTTCCAACCTTTCCCCCATTTTATCTTCCATTTTCTTGTTATTCTCCTCCAATTTTTCTTCCATCTTTTTGCTGGTTTCCTCCATTTTCTGATAAGTTTCATCAATTTTCTGGCTTAAAGATCGGTTGTCTTCCTTCATTTCCTTGCTGGTTTCCTCTATTCTCTTATTGGTGTTTTCAATCTTTTTACTCAATTCTTCTTTTGTTGCTTGGTTGTCCTTCTTCAATTCTTCTTTTGTTTCTTGGTTGTCCTTCTTCAATTCTTCTTTTGTTGCTTCTATGCTCTTATTTATATCACTCAAATCTTCTTTCAAGGACTGCTTATCTTCCTTCCTTTCCTTACTATTTTCTTCCTTGGTGGAATCCATTTTCTTATTCACTCCTTCCATTTTGGACTCTAGGTTCTTATTAGTATTTCCAATAGCATCCATTTTCTTATGCAAATCTTGATTCATTTGTTGGAACATTTCCATCAATTTGTCTATTTTACTTTCTTCAGTAGTCTTAGATCTTTCTATTTCCTTGTCTTGGATGTGGACGTCCCCTGTTTGAGTGGGTATTTCGGATAGCTCCTCTGGTGGTTCAGATTGTTTATGTCCCCCTGGGGTTAATAACGTTTCTATGTCCTCCACTGGGGTCGCCTCCTTATCATCCATATTGAGTTTTTTTTCAGCCTCCGCCGCTCTCTTCTTTGATGTGGCACGACGCTGCATCTTTCCTGGTTCCCTGGCTGGATAACCGCTGCCAAGCTGAATTAGAAATTGGGCGAGTAATTACAGCCTTTCAATCCCTAATTACAGCCCTTTAGTTGGACGCCAATTTTGTAACAATGCCTTTGTGGTTACAAAATAAAATCTGTGTGACTGCTGTTAAAAAAATTTGAAAATAAAAATAAAATTTATTTTTATTTCACAAAAAAAAATTTTCTGAAAAAATATTTTTTATGTAAATTTTAATTCTAATATTTAGGAAATAATCATGTTTATTGTTTGTAATTAGAAATGACGTGGTATAATTTTTATTTTTGTAATAGTGTCACTTTCAGTAAAATTGTTAAAGGACAATCTGGTTAACTCCAAATCTAGTCGAAAGACGGCTCTCTTCTTCTTCTTCTTCTTCTTGAAGCGTTCGTTGTTTCGTATTTACCGCCTTTAGGTTAGTTGGTATTCTTGAATAATTTATTTGTTAAGCTTTTTTAAAGAAAAACCAAATCCAAATTACAAAACAGAACGTTTATTAATAAAATAGTTAATTTGTTCGATAAGAATCGATGTTACAAAGTAGTATCGACTCACTCAGGGCCGGTCGATATAAAAAGTTTACATTAGTATTATAAAAATATGGTTCTTTAAACGGTTATTTAAGATATAGCCAGAGAAGTGTATGGGCAGGAAAGTATAACACTTACAATTATAAAATGCCTTAATATTAAACAATACAATGTTATAATTAAAAATAATAAAAGTTTACATATGATATTTATTTAAACCAACAGCAGCAGAAAGTCGTTCTCTACAGCTGAGGTAAGGTGAAGACGATTCCCAAAATGGCCGACTGGCGCATGCGTAGTGGAACGTATAACCTGGACGAAAGTTTTGTTTAAATAAAGATGTCTTTTCTCCGTGTAAATGGTCTCAGCAATTGTATATGATTGTTCTGGATGTATTTGAGTGTCACTGGTGTATGGTGGAATAGTTCACTTGGTGTAAAATGTTGTTATTGGGTATATCTCACTGGGTCAATGTGTGTCGGGTTTAACCTTGATTGTTCGTCAGTAAATTGTGTGATATTGGTGTTATTTCGATTAATTAGTCGTATGTGGTTCAGTTTATTGATGTTACACTGTTCATATTTTAACTTCACCGGTTCACAATAAAAAAATAAATCAAAATAAGTTTTTATACAAATTTTCACCGAACTCGGTTTATAATGTTAGTCGCCATTATAGGTTACTTCGAGCAAATAATCACGTTAAGTACACTCGTCAACGTATAATAATGAACTGTTCTTATTTCCTTCGTCTCCTGAAAATCTTAGCCAATTTAATATATCTTATACATTGTTTCAAATTATCTTCGCTTCCGATACATTTTATTTTGATACATTATACTCAGAAAATAATTTCGTTATTAATTAACTGTACGAAATACTAAATACATATTCGGTTTCTTTATTCTATTCTGCTTATTTTGATAATAATTAATATAGTGTTACAAAGTTTTCATTAAAAAACTATATTTCTTACATTTCTGGAAGGTAGGCCTAATTTTATATTTCCTGTTGTCTAAGCAAATAATAGCCATTTTCCCTGATATAATTATTATTCTATTAAATCTGAAATTGATATAATTGTCTATTCTTACTTAATTTCTTGCAATTTAGTTTATTAATGATTATTTTTAAATACAATTCAATTGTCTATGACTCCTCCTCAGATAATGTCAGTTAGTACATTCCATTTTTATTTATAATTTTATTAGATAAATAAGTAATTTTGCTTATCTGCTGACCATATCTTTATAAAGTATTATTTACATGGTATTACTGTATGTTGGGTTTATCTTGCATAAATATTGTCAGTTTAACTGGTTTATATGACTAGATTTGTTAATTATTCTGCAGTTTAAATTCATTATATGGCCTAGATGTGATGTGTTGTTATTTGCAAAATTTTTACTAATTTAGTTAGTTTGTACCCTTCTCCGACTTTCTATCCTCATATACCTTATTAACAATTAGTTCTTTGACTAGTAAAACAGTGATTATTGATTGTACAATTAAAATATAACACATATCTCTATCAAAACTGGTACCTTGAATAATACGTTTTATGTGTACTGATTATACCTAGTAACATAATTAAAAACATTTTATAACATGGGGAATGATATCTACCTTTAGATATGGCATTCCTAATTTAAATTAACAACAAAATAACATCTTATAACAATAATATCGCTTACTAATAAATCTTATTTGTCTAGTTAATATATGGAACAGGAACATAACATATTGGTTCCATATAATGGTTAACACCTTCTTAAAACTATTTATTGACAGTCTGCTCTGTATTTCCCAATTTTAATATATGTATTCCCCGTCTTTAAGTATAACACTAGCTATCTGTTTATTATTTCATTCTATGGAATGTTCTTATAATTTCAGTAGCATTTCATTAGCAATATTATTACTTCATATCAAATATGATACTGTTCAAAAAACACTTAAAGTTTATTCATTTGTACGGCAACTCATGTACCTTTTCAAAGTTTATTGGCTATAATTCAATAACTTACACTTGTCCATGGTTATTTATTAATATTATTACTAGTCCTTTTCTAGTTTTACAACATGAAATATTTAACCATGGGGGAACTGTGAAGATTTGTTCATATAAACTACACAATAACTTTTTTGGGTGCACTGTTACTTAATACTATTGACACTTTTGGTTTTTGTCAGTTTTACATTGTGATATGGTTTTTTAGGGTGTTATACTTTCTCTTTGGACATTCATTTATTTTTGGGGTTTTTGGGTTCTCTCCCTATGGGGTTTCTATTTGGTATTGGTCGTCTCACTTCCTTTTTTCTAGTGGATCTTCTCAGGTTTCTTATTCTTCAGTATTTTTGTTCATTCTATATTTCTTCTTTCTTCTTTCTTCTTTCTTCAGTATTTTTGTTCATTCTATTATTCTTCTTTCTTCTTTCTTCTTTCTTCAGTATTTTTGTTCATTCTATATTTCTTCTTTCTTCTTTCTTCAGTATTTTTGTTCATTCTATTATTCTTCTTTCTTCGTTCTTCAGTATTTTTGTTCATTCTATATTTCTTCTTTCTTCTTTCTTCAGTACCATTTCGCTGTGTATGCTTTTGTTTCTTCTGGTCTGGTTTCTTTGTTGGGGTATCTTAATTGCCTGCTTCTATCCTACCTGAAATTAGAAAATTCAAAATATTCTCTTTTATAAGGTTACACTCTGAAAACATAACATATCTTTGCTATTCAGCACACATTAATAACATATAGACTTAAATATCTGAACATATATGATGAACAAATTATAAAATTCGCCTGGGTGTTTGACTTTGAATCATTATTAAAGTAGCAACTTATTTATAAAAATAATATTAACTTTACTAAAATAAAACTGAATTGTTACTATTATACTTTATTAAAAAATAACGTGTACATTAAGAATATTTATGATTTCTAATGACATACCCAATTTGTAAAATTAAACAGAATAAACTTATTATTTATAACGTCAATTTACAATCACGTCTTTTACTCTGAATATTTACGTTATTTACATTTAAATCTTTATATTACCTTATTATCTCATCTTCAGTTCTTTATGAGTTCTTTGCACAAAAATATAATTGTTCATTTGTCACCTGCGTATTGTCGAAGTTACCGTTGCGTGTGTACACGTGTGTGTGTGTGTGTGTGTGTGTGTGCGCGCGCGCGCGTTCGTGTCCGTGTGTGTGTATGTGTGTGCCTCCTGAATGATGACAATGATGATGATAATGACTCCTTGGTATTCTATAGGCTGTTGTTGATGGTGCCCCTCTGTTCCTCCATCGATCGTGGTGTATTGCTGATGATTGTGATGATGATTATGATTTCAAGTTGGTCAGCAGACGGACATAGTGTCCACGTGTAAAGATATCTCGAGTCTGACGATTACCAAACGGACATAGCGTCCTCGTAGAAAGATTATTTCCGTCTGACCCCAGTCCAAAATTGCCGGAGGTGTTTATAATAGACGGCAAACTGACATATCAGATATTGTTTTCGACATGTTAAATTTTGTCAATTCGAGTGTATCGTCCTTTTTTTTACTGATCACTTTTTAGTCCGTTTTCGCGATCACGTAAACTTTTTCTTTAGGCGAGTGGATAGTCTTTGTAATTTTTCATTCGTGATTTACGTATAACACACTAGTTAATTACTAGCTAATTGTGGTAGTAATTAACTTTAATTAATTTGACGTCTTTATTATTGCACTTTTCTGCAATAATTTTCCGTTTAAGTGTCCTTATTCTAATGGTGTTTTAGAATTCTGATAAGTCTTTGGTAACAGGAAAAAAACATATTTATTAATTTATTTTAATCGTGTCTTAATAATAAAAACCAATAATTCATACGTCTCCCCTCTCGTAGTATACTGCATCTCCATGCTGGTTTACACACACACAGACACACAAACGCTGTAATCAATTTCGTCGTCAGGTGAACGCTTTCAATGGGTTCTCGCCTGCACACGCCTGTAATTTCATACACAAAATATTTAAAACTATTCGTCATACTCTTCTTACACTAATTATTTACAAAATACTGCCCTGGGTAAATATGCTATTGTTGCTATATAAATCCATGCGCGCGTGTGTATGACATAGAGAGTATTAACAGTACGTTAACTGTATTAAATAAATTTAAATTACTAAATATTAAATGAAATATTGACAGTTCTTTCAATTCCAATTGGGAAGGGTTTCAGTTTCATCATTATCATTTTCGATGTCAGAAATGTTTGATCATAGAATATCAGCTTGAGTGTTGTGTCGTTTATAATATGCCAGAACTTCAAATATCTTTCCAACTGCCAAAGTGGTACTGGTAATAATTGTCTTTCCTTATCTACTTTTAGTTCTAACTACACTTTCTCGAAACGTTTACATTGAGACAAACGTTTCCTAACTTCAAAGTTGTTAATGAACTTTAGAGTGAGATATTATCTCACTTTAGATTGAGATAATAGTAAGTATACGTTATTTGCTATTAGAAGGGTAAAAATAAATTACTTCTAAAGTCACAAATTTCTGGTCTTGAAATTACCACTTTATTTACGAACAATAGAATTATAAAGTATATTCTGTTGATATGAAAGTGTAAAACAGAAAATACGTGCACATGTTCACGTGTGCACGCGTAACTGTTTTCAACCCACACAGTTCACGTCAAAAAATGCAATTTCACTTAATTACATTGGTAATTACAAGCCGAAAGATTAATGATGGAGATATTGGTGGTTGTTGATGTTCCTTCCTTTGCACCGGTCTAGTAACGAATGAAACTATTCCCCAGCTCATCTATACGGAGAGTATAACCTATGCCGTCACAGAGACAATCATACGTCTTTACAAATTTCCTTTATATGACAGATATCCCAGGGATTTATTGAAATACACATTACTATACCAGCGAGGACGTAACGTCTAACCGTCTGTTTTAGTAAGAGGGTATAAACAATATATACATTTTCATGTATTGCTTTACAATGTTACTCTGTGCGTATCGAATAAAGTTCTTGAGACATTATTTTTAGTCCTATTCATTATGGTCCGCTAAATTGACGTAGTTTTGTATATTGTTCTAATACATTTTAATAATGAACTGAATACTAAAATTTACGACTTAAAAATTACTTATATAATTAATGCATATAATTTTCGTATTACTTCCTACATTTTTCCTACGCATTATTTCCTCGCATTATTTAAAAAATTAATGATTGACTGAGAACCTCACCTCGAAGGTAGGCATACAGTCTATCAGACGAACGATTCGGATTAACTCAGGCGGCGGCGAGTGAGTAACCTCTTGTACTTGTGTAACTTCCATACTCTAAGCAGTATTAATTTGAAAAAGTGGTGTGTGTGTGTGTGTGTGTGTGTGTGTGTGTGTGTGCGTGTGTGTGCGTGCGTGTGTGTGTGTGTGTGTGTGTGTGTGTGTGTGTGTGTGTGTGTGTGTGTGTGTGTGTGTGTGTGTGTGTGTGTGTGTGTGTGTGTGTGTGTGTGTGTGTGTGTGTGTGTGTGTGTGTGTGTGTGTGTGTGTGTGTGTGTGTGTGTGTGTGTGTGTGTGTGTGTGTGTGTGTGTGTGTGTGTGTGTGTGTGTGTGTGTGTGTGTGTGTGTGTGTGTGTGTGTGACTCACCAAGAGGAATTAACCAAGTAAGTCATATATTATGTAAATAAGATGTATTATAATGATATTTATAATATTATTTTAGGTTCTTTGATTATTCTTCTTCTCCCATATTTTCTCGATCGGCCAGAATTAGTCAATTTATCTTTGCTTCTCATTCCCAATATATCTGCTCTGTTGTACTCGTTAAATAACAATTTGATTCTTCTATAAGCTTCATTTTCTCATAAGATTCTTTTTCCTATCTACCTCAGAATTTATTTGAGTCTGTCAATTCTGTAACTAAGTAACTCTGTTGTATTTGGAACCCTTTCTTTCAGTTGTATTAAGTTTTTCATATAACTTATTTCGTCGATGTGTTGGTTTATGTAACGCTTTGGCATTTTGATACTCAGACAGTCTCAGGTATTATTTAGGGGGATCAGTATTTATTAACCGTGACTTAAACGGTAAGGGTAGATGCGATGTCCAATTACAAGAAGGGAAACTTTGAAGACTTCTGATTACACGGCATCATAATACATGTTCTTCATTTATGTACTGGTGTGTTAAAGTAAAACGTAACAGCCCATATTATTTATCCTATCACTGTAACTAGTACCCTATCGTTTTTATCAATATAATAATATTGTAATAAACTTTTAGAAATATAAAAAAATTATAATAAAGTGTGTAATAAGGAATGAACAGTCAATTAATTCAGACGCACACTACTGTATCGAAGGATGTATTTTAATAGGAATAATTTGAAGAGAGATGCCGCACTTTTATCAGATTCCAATATATTTTATTCCTGGTACACCACGTAAAAACAAATACATAGTCTAATTACATATGATTTAGCACCTTCGAGAACAAAGTTATATAAAAATTTAGAAAATGTCAAGTTATTAAAAGCTATAAAAGCTTGAGACATTGCCTGCGGCGTCTCTCCCTACTATGTGGGAGAGATGCCTCATCACTAAGGAAAGACGCCCCTACTTTCATTTAATAACAATAAATTATTTTACAATCCTAAAACAAATTATAAACTAACTTAAGGAATAATATTCTTAAAAACAAACATACAAATGACAACAGGATTACAAAATAATATAATATGTGACAAAATAATACATAACCATAAGCTAAGAATTAACATATTACAGAAACAGAAATTAACATTACTTCACCAATTAAGTAATGATCAAAGATAAAAACTAACCTACTTGTTTTGCATTTTTGTAAATATTCATTTTTATTTTTTTTCTCGTACACACTATATATTTCAACAGAACAAATAGAAGGCATAGTATTAAAAACACAATAATATAAGTTACCTTATTTCAAATCCGTCCTGTGTCTTCGTTGCGTTGTTTTTGTTGTTACGCGTTTCGGGAACTATGTCCCATCATCAGACGTATCACTCGGGAAGAGATCGTCAAATATTAAAATTCATAAAAGTACATTATTTAAACACACGTGTTCGACTCGGTGCGCACCGTGGACGGATTTGAAATAAGGTAATTTATTATCAGACGGATTTGAAATAAGGTAATTTATTATCAAAAACGTGACTTGGACCATAATCAACAATGTTTAAACAATAATATAAGAGTCTTTTATCTGGAGTAAGGTATATATTTTTAAACAAATTAATTATATGGTCTATGATTGAACAAAATTATTTATTCTAAATTTAATAATGTCTGTAAATGATTTAAATGTTTCTTTGATCTTAATAGTCTATTTTACTTCAGCGTTGAATTCCACTGACGGAACCGCTGGACCGTATCATTGCCACCTCTCGCTGCCTGTTGAATCTGCTGCACTGATGACACGTGGAACTCTCCGCACACACGCACGCACGCCGATACACCGATAGCGTTTATCTCGTTTCTCAGGGCTCGATAATGGGTGTAATTTAAATTAATGTAGTTTCGGTGTATTGTACCTACACCTTCCCGTGTCTTGATGTGTCCTCGCGTTCACCCAGATGTATTCCGGTTATACACCTGACCCTATGAGGAAATCTTCACTAACACGATAGAGCACTATTTAATTAATAATTTAATTTATATTAGTTCTAGTACCCAATGGATTTTAGCAAACGGGCAACTCGTTGCTAAGATCCCGTACTCGTAACTCTTATGTAGAACGTATACTGATACGACAACTCTGTTAACGTATACTCGCACAGAGACAACGTCTTTTAAGGTCGAGCTATTAGGTGGAACTGACTGAAACTTCCTTCGCGAGGAAACAATCACAATGAAAATTGGAGCCTCTGATTGGTTAAAAGCTCTAGCACGTGATTGATGGGTTAGATTGATAGACAGAAGTCCTGATCAATTTTGCAGAAAACGGCAAAAGCATGTATAGATTATATCTAAAAGTTTTATGACTTTCAGAAGATAAGGATTCTTTATAAAAGTGAATTCTGTTAAAAAATACATATTAAGATAATATGTTTTGAGCCTCTGACATAAGAAAAATGTAGCGCTAATTTAGAAGTATGAGCTGTCCAAGTCTCAATTCAAGACGTTAATTTACACCAAAATTATTCATGTAAATACGAATCACACGTGCACACGCGCACTCGCGCACTAAATTCGCACTTGATATGACATAAAATAAATTTATGGGTATTTTGACATACAAAAGTTAATTACCCATTTCTTATTTCAAAACTTATAGCTATTTTACAAAATTTTAGCAAAATCAATTTTCAACATCTCTATAACGTCATAAATTGGTATAAAGGCATGTAGTCCTAGCTAAAAATACCCTTACTGCGATGTTCCATTGCAATATATATTACGACAAGGTTAAGTATTTGTGAAGCCCCCAACTTCTTGTGAGCCATTCATTTTGCACATTACCTACGCTGTAAAAGTATGACAGGTGTAATCGTAATAATAATAACAAAACGTAATATGGTTTAAAATCATTTAAAAATTTATTAATCAAAATTTTTCTATTTTGTTGCGATTTAAAAATATCATTATTATTCGCATCTCTGTAGCTGTAGCACACATCTAATTATTAACATATAAGTAACAATCTCGTATTACACATAGACATAATATACAATCTTATACTACCATAAACATTTGTAATTATATAATATTGCTCTCGGCTTGCTCATTAGTGTGATAATTATTAGATTATCTAAGCACTTTCTAATAATCTAATTTCTTTTGATTATACTGCATATGCATTGCTTTGTTTTCTAATAAAAAATTTAGGAAACTATTTACTTTTATATTAATTTAAATATCATTGACTAAGTTTGTGCCGTACTTCGTTCGGCGCTCCGTTGTTATTATGCTAGGTTCAGCGGTATGCGCGTACATCATTCCGTTTTAAAAACCCGCGCGTTCTCCCCGTCACGCACTGCCATGTAGGGTGCATCGTCGCCGTGTGTAGCGGACTACGTTGTTAGTTGGGGGCGACGAAATTGTGTCGGCCAGCTGTTGTGCCATATCCTGTAAGAAAAGCGAAGTAACGTGGGTGCAATTCGCCACGTGTTTTTCCTCATTTCTCTCTCGACCTTCTTAGAGAAATCTTCTCTGGTTACTACTGACGGCGTCTGCATCATTCTGCCTGGTTGAAGCCCTTTACTATGGAAAAATAATTTAAAGCCTGTGACGATTTAAATTGTAACAGTAATCGTAAAATAAAAAAAAATTAAAAATTAAGTTTGCGAGCGATTAAGCCATTTTAAATCTCACTATAATACCTAAAACCACTGTATGTACTCAGTATGATAATAAGAAGTAATTAAGAGGTCCCAAGAAACACTAATAAAAAGGGAAAATTGTAAAAAGTTATTATTGTCATATTTAACCCTTTGCTTGTTATCATGCGGTGACCTGTTAATTCCGGACTCGACGTGTCTACCGAGTCGTCTGTAATTTAGAATAAGATAAAAAAACCTAATGTTAATAATTAAAAATCTGAAGACACAAATAGTCGTTAGAATAACTCACTTAAATTGTATATGTTTATTAAGGCATAGTTTTTGTAATTAAAAATGTTAACTTAAATAAAGTTAGGGACTATATTCTCGCAGAGTAGTAGCCCCTCTCCTTTTGTTAAGTACCAGTCGAAGCGAGCAGAAAACGCTCTCTCGCTATGTTGACTTCACGGAGTGCAGACGTACGAGCGAAAGCTCTGACAAAATGTTGCTAATTTATTTGTTTTAATTTAAATATAGTATACTAGATACTACTGCTAAAAGCGTGTGTCATGTACCAATAAGTATAAATATGTGATAACAAGAAGACATAATATGTAACACAAAAGACAGAAATAGTGTTAAACAAGATGACGACTCCCTTCAAGAAGTAACTACATTTTCAACATCATTCCTGAAGATGTGATCTACAGGAACTTCATAGAGACACGTATACCAGGCATAAGACGCTGTTTAGGACATCTGAGAATCTACAATCCATACACCAAAGAAGCTCCAATCTGCTCTGTGAACATCTGAGCTTTTCTTGACAAAAAACGCGACCCGGATGATGACGCCGACTACAAGGACTCCCAAGACGGACACCCCCAGGACGAGGTTTCTACATTCCATTGTAAAGGTGACTCGATAGCCTGTCTATCGAGGGTTAATAATATATGTTACACTACACACTTCTAAAGAGACTTTTCAAAGACGATTAATCTTATGTAAACATTAAAAGAAAAAATCTAAGTATTTACTGTAAAAATTTAATTATCATACGTTGTAACGCTTTAAATGTTAATGTAACTCATTATCGTTCCAAGTATTAGTACCATTCTTCAAATGGTTAAAGAAGTCTTGCAAGCTAATATAATGAATTGAGAATAATTAAAAGTCTTTACTACTAAAATACAGAAAGTTAACTCGGATCCGAGGTATAGCGATATAGAATCAATTTGATCCCAAAGTATTATGAAAGCATTTAACTATTTTAGTTTAATTAATGATGTCATGGGATCTGTCAGTAACAGTTGTTAAATAAAGAGAAGTCGTCTTGTTACACATAAAAATGAGTGCGTAAATCAGTAAAATACCTTCCCTTGCTTCCTTACACAGATAGTAAGTAATTTGTTCAGTTAATTTGATTTGAATACAGTTCGTTACAACGTAGGCAGCCCATGTAATTGGCAGAGGTCAGGTAAGATGGGTTCCCTGGATTTGTAACGCGGGAATACGTTACAAGCCAGCTCCATGTAGGCATAGCCTTAATTATAGCTCAATTATTTTTAACCTCGAAACATTTTGTTAGGTGTTCTTACTAAAAGGTATCCGTGTATGTGTGAATTTCCAGGCATGCAACAGTGTCTAATTAAATTAAATGCAACTTATTAACTTGGTCAAATCAATTTAAACTTATCTTACACTCAGCTACTCGTTCAGAAACGGCCTAGATAGACAGTAATTTCATAGTTATAAAAGGGAGTTATAAAAGATTTATAAAACTAAATAATGCACATCTTGTGGTTAGAGCGGATTGTTAATAAGATAGTAAGTGTTTGTGAAAAGGTTCTTGTCCCGTGCTGAATATTAAAGTGTGATTTCTCTATAGCATTATAATTGTGGCGTGAGTGCGAGCTGTGCTTGTGTTATGTCTATGACACCCTATATAGCAAGTTGCCTGTCCTAGGTGCTCGGCCAATGGCGAGATGGGTGTCGGGGTTGGCCTAAGACCTGCCAATCCCTTGTGCAGAGAAACTCCATAAGCCTCGAGACGCCGTCAGTCGGGACAGAGATGCAGACTCTTAGAGAAATTCCGCCCCCAGAAATCATCCGTTTCAACTACAGCTCAACCTAGGCACATGCCCACCTACTACATTGGACAATTCAGGTGTGATCCATCTCAATTTAATTTAACACCATCATCTACCACAACACGGTGCATCTGCAGACACTCTCAAACAGACTTATAAAATCCGCTCAGAACTTGTTTAAAGTCTGCAAACACATGTTAGGTTTCGTGCCTGCATGCTCGGACACTGTTCATAGATAAACACCTTATGTATATTTAAGACACTCTTATACTATGTAAGGGATTACACATATACAAGTACTTAGATGAACAGCTCTGGGTTCCCTTGTTTCTGGTGTTCAATGTATCAGAGTGTTGGTTGTGGCCTGCTTAATCATGTACTTGTACATCCATGTGGGCATAATGCAGGACTGGGGTGTTTGAATTTCGTGCCATTATTGAAGCCTTAATAGTAATTATGGCTATTTCCCTGAGTTGTTAATCCAGACTGCACGAATACTGTATTAAATTACAAATTTAAGTTATCTTGTAATGTGGGGGCAAATCAGTTGCTTTGGGTTGTATGAATTTTCATCTTTATGGTGACACAAGTTTCTGAATTGTAAGTTGGGTATAGTTGTAAAGTCTATTATATGATGGGTTATAGCGAGAAGGTTGATGCAGGAATTGGGGTGCGTGTTATATGTGTGTGTAGTACGTGTTTATGTGTAATTCTTGATATAAATAAAAAAAAGGGAATATGATATAATGTTAATGATGTATAGCACATGTGCTATCAGGACTGTCGACAGAACTAGTAATTCTAGGCTACCTTGAATCAAATACTATATATTGAATAAAATACCATATATTGAATCAAATACTATATATTGAATCAAATACTATAGGCCTATTATATTGAATCAAATACTATTATAGATGAAATAGCATGTATCAGATATCAAATATCCAGTGTTTTATATTAACTATCATATATTGAATTTCATATATCAAATTATATATATATATCAAATACCTTATATCAATTATCAAATATCGAATATTAGATGTTAATATCAAATATCAATCCTTGAGTTGAATTTATTTTTTTTACTAGCCACTGCATTAAGCATTCATGCCTAAATCTATGGTGTTTTACAATAGTTGTACATGCATAATGATTATATATATATATATATATATATATATATATATATATATATATATACACACATAACTTCTAATAGTGATGACTGTCATATGCAGAGCAATAAATTTTGGTGATTAAAAAATTCTTGCATACATTCACATGATGCTTAGGGCTTGATCAAGGATATACATATATATTTGTATTTTAATAGTACCCAGTGTCATTTATATAATTGTACTTCACTCACGCTTATTATATTATGTACAGACTGGACATCAAATAAATATAAATTTGTTACTGTTAATAGAGTTGCTTATTTGCAAGTCCTGTCATCCAACCAGTGGACATGTCTGAAATTGTGGTTTGGGTCTTGGCACACTTTAGGCTTCCTCTAGGTTCATTACCTAGTTTTAAATATTATGTCTCTCCCCTTTACAAAAAAAAACACAAAAAAATAAAATAAAATAAAACAAAAAAAATTTATAAAACACTAAATAAAATAAAAGGGGGGTTTCAAGTTATTGATTCAAAATTATAGTTTCATACTTTTAAACATTACTCTAATTACTATACAAATAAATATTTACATTTTCAAAATTTATTAATTCATCTTTGAATTAGATTGGGTTTCTTTTTTTACATCGTTAATTATATTGTCTTTATGTGAGTCTTTGTTTTACAAATACATGTTTGTTTTTCACCTTATTGTCGTGGTAAATAGGCAGCGTATCCTCTTCGGTCCTAGGTCCTCGATCCTGGATGCTCCTCTGTAGTCGTGTAGTCCTGGAGTCCTTGATACTCGTCCTTCAGATCCTCTCCGCCGTCCGTTTCCTAGTTCCGTACGCTGGACTTTATTTCATGTACTTGGCTGCTCCCTCGTATCCCGTCATGGCCTCAGGTTGCAGGTGCTTTCACGAAAGTGATGAATAATCGTGAAGAACCTCCGGCTGCTGCTGTGGTTGATAGACAAAGAGTTGTTGTCGTTCGGCAGAGCCTCCTGCTGCCACGGTAGTTAATCGAGAAAGAAAACTAAGTTAGCGCGTCTCGAGTATTTATACTCTAGGACGCAAAAATCATTTTTCGACAATATTCTGTAAGTCTCAGTCTGTCGTTGGCGTCCCTTTCTAAACACGATTATTTTCACATTTAATTCGCTCGTCTTCGCGATATGCGAAGTCTTTTGCACATTACCCGATATTCATCTTGTCGATAATTTTTATGTGTTCACTGTGTATAAACCGTTCGTTTTTCCCTATCTTAATTAACATAAGATTTATTTATATTTATTTTCACTATAATCGCACTTTTTATTATTTTCGCACTATTTTTTATACACATGTGCGTCCTTAATTTATACACACTGTGGCGTATTTGGTTTTGTGATATTATGCACACAGTCTTTACAATTTAAATAATTCATATAATTAATAGCGTTCATTAAGGGGGCGACGCTTTGCAGGAATTGACAGGTTTCACACACACACGTAAAATACATGTGTACACACAGACATAGCGGAGTGGCGTGATTAACCTGTCCCAACATGAAATTTGGTCGTTCCTTTTACAGCAGTTCAGATTGAAAGCTGAATTATTATTGCTAACAATATGAATTATTTATTTACTTTAATTAATTATTTTCATTAATTTGTGCAATGCACAGTATCCTATACATTTGTACTGTTGCATTATATATATATATATATATATATATATAACGGACAGCAGTAATAGCTTTCAGAGGGAAGTATCCAGTAAGGACAAAGATAGAGGTAATTGGAGCATGTATCTAGTTTTAATTATGTTGGATGCGAAATATCTCCCGCAGTTGGTTGTGATGTCGAAATAAACTTAATAAATTTAAATATGTATGTGGGACAATGCCTGGAACCTTAAAACACAAAACTAAGAAAAACACGAAGCTTAAGTTTTAAAGACCACGGCTGTACCGGTGGCGCTGTATGGGTGTGAGACATGGGTATTTTCACAGAGAGGCAGAGGAAATGTTACATCAGCAGAAATGAAATTTCCTAGGTTGGTCAAAGGGTGCACGTTATGATACAGAATAAGTAATTCACAGATAAGGCGAGAATTCGAAATTTTTTAATTACAGGATAGAATTACGAAATACAAGGCCAACTGGGGTAAGCATTTGGGAAGAATGGAGCAACATCGCCTTCCTAAGCTTGTCTTGAATGATAAATCCACAGGGTATCGTAGTGTGGGACGACCGAGGACGAGAAAGTTTCCAGAACAGGCAGTGCAGCTTAATCCGTGAAGTGAAGATAATGATGATGACGATGAAAGGACAATTTTCATGCAGCCACTTATAGCAGCTCTTAAACGAATTCGAATTGCCTTTCTCAGAGCCCCCGCACACTGAGACGAAACAGTTCCGCAACTGTGTTTTATGTTTTAAAATCTCATGTATTTATATAGGGGATGTGCACACTACAACAACAGAAACAAAACTGTTTCCTACGGTGGAAACAGCACGGAGACAGAATAGTTGCGAAAACGTTCTATTCCTACTGTTTCTTATGGAAGTCCGCACACTGCAACTAAACAGTCTCGAAACTGTATCGTGGTGGGGGTAGGTGCCGCCCATCACCACGGTACTCAACACAGTAATTCTGCCAGCGTTTTGTATTTCGTTCTAACACATTCTTTGTATTTCGTTATTCTACCATCTCTTTGAGAATAGCTGAATCGGTTGAAACAATTGTCAGAATTTAACAATACATTTTGTGAAACTACTAAGCGTTTATAGTTTTTAAATTTTTTTTATTAAAGTTAATTCAAAACTCTTTGCAATGAATAAGCAGTTTTTCGTTTTTAACTGAAAATTCTTATTGCTAGTATTTTTTATAGGCACCTGAAAAATTGTTTTCAGGTACTATTATTTTTATATTAGTACCTGAAAAACTAGAAATTATAGACAAGCTGGTTAAAGGATGCACGGTTTATCGTTACTCCACGGGTTATTGTTACTGCTTTCATTACAATATGACAAAAAGTGAATATTTATGTCGACCGTTATCCTTCTCAAACATTAGCGTGGATAATCGAGAGTTGTTCATTTACGAAAATGTGTACGCGCTGTAGGGTAATTGGGGTATAAAGAAGTTTTTTAGACCTATTACTGTTATTAAAGTCTTAACTAAAGTTCCATTATTGTATACTTCCGATCTGATGATGAGCTCTGAGGCTTGAAAGGGCTAATCGGAATAATGTTCCTATAGTGGTGTGCAACAGACTTATTTCTGTTTGTGATTATAACAACTAACACAACTTTATTAATTTAATATTTATAGAGACTGCTTAACTAACTAATCACTACTCAACTAATAACAATTAATACTCAATTAATTAATAACGTACTTATCTCAGAGTTATAGTCAGCCTTTCTTCTGGTGATATCGAATTCCTAAAAGTCGTATTCTGTTAAGTGATGCTACGTTTCAGAAGACTTAATAGTTCATCGAAACTGCTGATATTCATTCTCATATATGAAAAAAATTTAGAAGGAAATTCACGCAACTGGCTATACAATATAACAAATTTTCCTTTTATTGGCCTTTCACAATGAAGCGGATGAACCCAACAATTTTTGCTTCGTTTTCTTTTCCTATAGCGAATAACTAAAGCACAAAGAGCGACAGCGCCTTCGAAAGACATCTTGAGCGAACGAAAAAACTAAAGAAGTAAGGAACGAATTAAGTGGACGAGCAACTGTTTCGTCTCAGTGTGCGCAGGTATAGAGACAAAACAGTTTTGTTGCGTGGGCGAGAAACAGAGACGAAACAGTTCCGGAACAGTTTTGTTGTAGTGTGCGGCCTCTCTAGATTTTGTAGTGTAATGACTCTCCCAGCAATCGATACAAGCATTTAGGTCCCTTGGTTCTTCAGAGGAAGTAGATCTATATTTATTATCTTCTTCTAGAACATATAATAGATTCCGACTGGTTATATTTTCTCTACACAACGATATATCCAATTTAGTCCTTTTTGATAGTTTATTGACATACTTTATTTTCCTTTCCTTTGTGTTAGGTTGTGATGTCAATATTTCTGCTAACTGTGTTATTGTTTTGTGAAGAGTGTTAAAAAACTAGATCGGTACGAGTATTAAATTGATTTAGTTTATTTATTTTAATTATTTATGGGTTTTTGTTTTATTTATTATTATGAAGTCGCTGAGTTAAAGTGTTCAAGATTATTATTAATGGTTTAAACTGTTCATCGTTCGTCGAATGTTGAGTATCGGACAGAGGTTGGTTCTTCTTCACTAGTAGATATATTTCGGCTGCGTTGGTTCTAACTGTAATCAAGACAATTTAGAATAACGGTACTTACTTTGAGTGACGTTCTTGTTATCAGGTAGAGTGTATCAGCTCATCTAAAAAACAAGATTAATTCAAAATCATTCGTGGCGCCGTTTGTATTGCCAACCGTTGCATGTCATCTACCAAGCCTGCAAATGCCTATCTACGTGAAATAATTGGGCCAACTCTAATTATTTAGTTGAAACATAAACATATTTCTTGTTAAAATCTGTGCATTAATTTCATTGAACCCTTAACATAAGAAGGTTAGACTTCACAATTACCTTTTCATTTTTCATCAAACTCTTATTAAAATCTCAGGGTGGTCAAGCTGCGTATGTGGATACAACACTCCACAATGTTTTTGTTTACAGTAAAGTTAATAAATATGGGTTCTCTTAGCTTACAAGATACTAAACGTTAACACAACACAATAATTATAATTGTTTAATAGGAGAGTCGTCACCTCGGATAACTAAAATCTCAATTCATTAATAAAACTAAACAGACGGCTTACGTCAACTTCAAGGTTAGACCTGGCGTGTCTGGTATAATGCCAGTTAAGTTCATTAAACATCTAAATGGTCAATTGACAAAGAAAATTCAAATTTACTAAAGTTATAATATCTTCTGTAGATGCAACTATCGATAGAGTACTATTTTGGATATCCTTTCTCAGGTAATTTTATTATTTCTAATAACATAACAATAGGTTATGAAATGGTTGTACACTGACTTAACCTATTCGATTCAGTAAAACATGCTGTCCTTGTATAACTAGTTAACACTCATTTCATAATTGGAGTGAATACATTTCGTTAAATCTTATCCCTAGTTTAATTGTTACTTGACTTTACGAGGTTTAATGCCTCTTCAAAGTTCATTATATATTCTTAATCCTATACAGTGTCAAGTTATGGTTCACTTCTTAAGTCTATAATAATAATATTAAACCACTATACTCCCTTTTTATTTATTAGACCGCGATTGCTGGGATTGTACACTAGCAATCGTATTCGCACTTTCACTATTCTTGATTACTTCGTTTATATCACTTTATTAATGCCTTTTAGACATTTTGAGTCGTATTAATCCTGACTATGACGTTTACTACACGCACAGGTTAGGTTAATTTACTTTTCTGGCGTCGAAACTCTCGTCTTGTTTCCGGAGTCGATCGTACAATAAGAATGACGCTTAGCTTGGCGTCCCTTTGTTGGCCAAGCCTCGCTATAGTTAATTTGATTGGTAGAAAGCTCGATGACACTTCTCTGGCGTTTTCCGGCGGCGTCGGTTTTTGATGTCGAGAGTACGAAAATATTTTCTTCCAATTTACACAAATATTTAAAATGCGTTTAACTTTCTTATGGTACTTGAGAGTTCTAATTTAATCATCTCAATCGTTTGCAATTGTTCTCTAGATCAATTAGATACCCCTCAAGCCATAATTCTGTTTATGTTTGATAATTTCTTATTTGCACAACTTACGCCTATTACAATATTTTCATTTAAAACTATCTTACTTTATATTATTTACAATTTAACTTCACTACTAATTATTTCTTTACTATTCAGTCTCTTTCTGCCTTTTAGTTAGATTATAAATCGGTTATGTGTTACAACAACTCTAAAATTGAGTATAAACCCTGCTGTACACATAACATTATGGTTTATATTTAGTTGATATAATTCACTGAGAGTAATTTAAGAGTTAGTTACATTTCCCACTTATTCTGAAGTTCTCCCTTCAACTTCTGGTTATCATAGTCTGACTTAATTGATGCCCTTTTTTGTGTATTTTTGGTATTGACATATTTAGTGTTTGGCACACTTAGGCCTTAATTTTTTATTCTGCTTTAATCTTAGAATACATTGTTTATATTGGTTACATCTTAACTACTACTTGGTGTCTGGTCTATCTTATGAGTTTACTACTGTTGGTTTGGTCTGATACTCTGTTTAACTTAATATTTAGTATCAGTCTCTGGGCTCCTTTTAGGTCTATTACCCCCCAAGTTAGTTTTAACAGTGGTCTGTTCATTGCTAGTGGATTACCTTTGAATATTGTTACTCATTTCTCTAACTTAACTATTACAACTGCTAGTTGTTACCTTTAGTTGTTTTGACACAATTATTCCCTGAATTATACCCTTTGGGTTCACCTGTAGTTCAGGCACTAACGGTGTTACATCTTTTCTCTTAACTCTTAATTATTTTTAATTTTAGTGATCATTCTCCTTTACAAAATAGTGGTAGTAATTATAATAAGGTGTTACCATCATTTGATTGGTAATAGTATATCACCTTTCTCTGTTAATTCAATAAAACTCCTTGCATCTGGTTTCAAGATACAAGTATGTCTATTTTCTATTATCTTGTTATATTTTTAAGCTAATTACAATTGTTTTACATTATTGTAAGTGACTGTGAAACTTGCTGGTTCTATTGACACTAATGTCTAAGTTTTTTCAAGATTTGTTAGGTAACTTCAGAATGTCTAATTTATTGTTTGATTTTATACTAATTACAATATAATTCTACTTCTTCTATACATTAATTCTGTGTTGGTACTACCCTTTTAACATTTAGGTTCATTACCCTCCAACAGGACTTGGATTACTTATCATTTAGTTATTTAATTCTTTTATTTGAGGTGCCTTATTCACATATAGTGAGGTTATGGGTCCTATCTTGGTTTGACAACAACGTGTTTATTTTATTATGATTTCAATGTCTTTTATTTCACATTATTATAGTATTACTAATGTTATTTATTACTTTAGGTTTATTAGACGCCTTTCTGTCTCTATTACCCATTCTTAAACAGTATTCATTAACATCATTCTATAAGTTATATTCCTACATTTGCTCTAGTTACAAGGCTGGTCTATATGATTCATTTTTGTTATTCTTCCAGATACACAGTTAATTTATACTTTGACTAATTTTACTTCACTCTCCTCACTTCTATTCATTATCTCATTTATTCACTTATAAGCTTTCTTTGTCAGCATAGTTATTTATATTTGGTCATCAGGCTTCATTATTACTCTGTTCTTTACTCTGGGCTTTCTTGTTATGATCCATTCATCTTGTCTTAATTCTTCTTTTGTTTTGTGTAGGGCATATCTTATTCATATTTCTGTTTTTGTATCCAGTTGGGCTTTGTAGTATTCTTCTTTACTCCACTCATAGTTTCTTCTCTCTGCCTTTGGTTTTCTCATTTTTTACCTAATCTATTGGGTTAGTCGTCAGTTAATTACGTTTCGTCTAAGTCATTGTCATTATTTCTTCGATCATCTTCGTCAGTTTGTTAAAGATGTATTCTTTATTCCTTTAAAGTTAGTTTCTACTTATCTATGTGATTAACATTAAAGTTTGGCAGCATCATTTTTTATGATTTGTTATTGTTGGTTATCGTTTGGTTTTGGACCCTGGTGGTCGTGATATTATGTAACATTACAAGAGGAATCGGAATTTTTGGTACGGGACTTACATCATTAAGAAATTTGGTAGGGGTAATTTGAGAGAATGTTGCATCAGAACGTTTTGTTGATGGGGAGGCATGCGTTGCTGATGTGTCAGGTTTGTAAGAAGAAATTTTCAAATTTGGAACAAAGCTATTTGTTTTCATTAACATCACTTGAGGCAGCAGTGAAGGTATTAGAGGTTTGATTACTAGTGTAAGATTCACCTGAAATTCGAAATTGTTTACTGGTAATTGCACATAGGTTGAAATGAAATATTTCGCTGACCTAAAACCTGAACATCCGTTTCCAACGGATGCAGCTTTTGTCCAAGCATAGATATAAAGTGTGCCAAATGATAGTCGGGAAATTAAACGTGATTGTTAATGGTTCATAAATTTGTTTACCTGAACATTTTAATGATATTTTAATAGTCGTAAAAAACTCCATATTGTCTGAGTCTGAGTCTTCATGTCGTAATAATGTAATGTCTGAGTCGCATGTAATGTCCGAGCATTACATAGGTAATGTCATTTTCTTGAGCAAGTTCCAGAGATTCAAGATTGCAATGCGATTAATTTCCATCTACTGTTAATAGGCTTTTGCTTTAAGGTTTACGTGGAATAAATTGTTCTTTCAACCACAGAAAAAATAACTCAGAATTTATATAAGCTGACTTTAATTCATCAGCAACGTTGACCCTGGTGGGAAATATTCTTTATACTCTTGTTTCTTACACACCTGTCAAATAAGTGTTGGAGGCATTACAGTCCCTTCAGAGTTGCAGCATGCTGCAACAGAAACATTTTCACCCATTTCGCATTAAGTTAGAGTGTAAACAGTCTTATCCCCCCCCCTTTTTGTAACAACTTCATCTACTTTATTTATTAACTGAAATCCCGTCTCGTCAACATTACAAATATTTGGAGGTTTGTTAGTTAAATTATTTGTCGTTAATGCAATATCTCATAAATCAAAAAAACTTTTTGCTTTTTCTCTTGACATTCCTTGAACTCTTGCTAATGAAATTCCTTCTGATTGTCGAATAACCAGCCACACCTTTCTCGTGAGAAATTTGTGGTGTCTGCCTAACTTTTCAGCAAACTTACATGGAATCTCTCTAAGCCGATCTGAAGGAAACCCAGCAGCAGCTAGTTGGTCACAAGCTACAAGTCATTTCTCATTGTCTGCTTCAGAAACACCTGAACAGAAGCAAGAAAACTCCTAAATGTAGGTCGGACCAGACCAGACTATCAGCATAAAAATTATATACAAGATGGGAAATATTCTTACACTTACCTTGGGGTCCAAGTCCTTCTTTTGCCTAAACCAATTCGCCGACTTATGGTTTTTGCTGGAATTCCATAATATCTTTCGGCTTCCCTTTTATTTATTTCATCAGCTTCAACTCTTTTTGCAGCCTCTACAAGAGATTCTTCCGACCACTGACCATTAGGAGGAGCTCCTGTATTTTCGTGGCATTTTCTAAAAATAAAAACTAGGCTCTTTTTAACAATTTTTATAAACAATAAGCTTAGTTTAAATGTGATTTTAGTCAAAATATATAATTATTGAACGCATATAAAATAATTGAACAGTATCTAAATAGCATTAAGAGTGCAAAATGAAATAATTTAAAATGAAAAAAAAGCTTCGTGTTAGATATAAGTTAATTTGAAATAAAAATTACATAAAAGGAATTAAAAAGTTGAGCTTACAATGCAGCATCTATCCCGGTACTGAGAGCCACGCTTCTACCAGACAATAATTGGTTTGCATAGCCATTTTAAGGTTATACAGCCTTTTGATAGCATCAACTACTTTGATGCATTAAACTCTTTAATTCCATTTATATAAATTCTGAAAAATAACAAAACAAACAGAACTTATACTTTATCTCATTTATAAAGTAAGATATATAAATAATATTGTTGCTATTATATTTATATTATAAACTACATACTGTTGCTATTATTGTAGCTCTTAGTGATATAGTATCTGATCTGATGATATAGCGCTAATCGGGAATTTTTTCTATAGTGGTGTGCAACAGTATAAGTTCTGTTTGTGATTATAAACACACACACACAACTTTATTAATTAAATAACAAAACTTTACCCGAGTGATACAAATAGTAAAATTACCAGAATTTGTTCCTTAATTCAATTATTATTTACAAAATACAAGCACAGCGAGACACACTTCTTATTCAGTTAAAGGTCCACAGCTCACACTGTACGGTGCTGACATCTGGCAAACATGCGAGTATTTTAAATTATAGAAACAGTAGCGTCTATACAGACGCGGCCTCTCTTCTGGAATTAACCATATTAAATAAAAAATGTTCAATATCAAGTTAGAAAGTCAGCCGATGTGTAAGCGAGTTTGTGAAGTTGAGTGTTTAACTGGAAAAGAAAGAAAAATTTTTATAAGCTACATGGATTCCATTATTATTGGTGGAATTAGCAATAATAATTAGTTAGAAGTATAAACGAAGAAAGTTATATGCCAGTTCTAAAATCACAAATTCTATCAAAGTATTTGATAAATTAATCCTCACGTACACATGAAAGTAAAAATTAGTAACCATAATAATTATACCATCACTTCAACTTACGACTTCGTAACAATTTAACATGTTTTCAATTTTACTGGGTCAATATACGTTGGGACACAACCAAATTCAAAATAAACGTGACTTTCTTTTAAGTGTGAAAAGGAGGTATATTCTGACAAGTGAGCAACGAAATGCGATACAGTAAGTACGTATCGTAAAATAATAAATAATGGTTCCGCGAGAGGACAGACCGCCACCCTATTCCGCTTAACTCTCAATAGAACCGACGGCTGCGAACTCCCCTTACGCTGTCAAATGGAACAGTTCTACTAGTTATTTATATACACACTGGAGTGTAGCAAATCAATAGTGTATATTGCATGCATGTTGCATGCTGCATTTTTCTCACTGTGTCTGGCAGTTCTGCGTCAAAATCATTTTCCTTTGTAACTAAATAAACTCACCCTATACATTACTGTTAATTTTAAAATAATATTTACGTTTCTTCGCCTATTATTGTGTACATGAACACATTGTCTACATCTAGGTCATTAATATCAGTCGTTGTTTCTGACAACCGGAATTGATATATATATATATCTGAAATTTATATTTAAATTCTGAATTACTTTTTTATGATGACAGTTATTAGTAGTGAACGAAAGTTGTGATGAAAAGTCTTACGTATGAATTAATAACAAATTTAAGCCTACACGTAGGGCATTTTATCATTAAGTATCAGGTAATCGTGTCTCTACTGGCACGTGGCGTGACAACACAGACTGACGTGCATAAAGAATCCCTTAATATGCAGAATGTTAAAGAGATTAGCGGATATGAGTAAATCATACGTCGTGATACTTAAGTCGTATTCTTGTTCTTTTTAAAAGGACTACAACTTGTAAACAAACTAGTAATAAGGCATTGATAGATATTTTATGTAATTTTAATCAGTTATTGGCATGTCAAAGAATGAATTACGAAAATATTTGAGAATCACAAGTAACGTTTTTTAATAACAAATACTATTTGTATAAAAACTAAATTAAACGAAACAGGACATAGAATATTAGCAAGTAGCATGTAGAGATGAACAGCGAATGATGATCACCATGAATTAATATAAATATTGTAATGTGTTTCTCCCAAATTGTTGCAAATGTGACAAACGCTTATTGCATAAAACTTGAACCGCTTAAAAAGCCCTAAGCTTCTAATCCGGCAATGTTGCAAGCAGTTTTCCATCGCTAATCGGTGGATTTTACGATATAATTCCAACAGAATAGTGGATAATTTTGGGTAGTTTACAGTTCATAGAAAAAGAAATTTTTACTATTTAACTAGACTCATGGATGGAAATTAGTAACCTATAATTTCGCCTAAACCATTTTTTGTTTATTTTCCCTTCATCTGTCAGGCTTATCCAGCGTAATAATACATATTATGAATTTATCACACTAAACCATACGAACTAGTTTTTTCCTAATCACAGAGATTTTTGTTTCAACTCACATAGCTCTTGAAAGTTAACGATCTTCACTTTATAATACGTCGAAGAACATCAAACGACGAATTGGCACTTTAAAAGCGTCCCTTAACAAAATAATCGTTCATCGTGACACATATATATCACCCTTTGTCAATATAACTAGCGTCGAGCAGTAATAAATACCCTTCTTTAAAAAATTCTTTAAAAAGCAACCAATATTAGTTTCTTGTGAATAAGACATTGTGTCAGTATGTCTATAACGAAGAAATGATCCGTATTTCACTTTACCTATAAATATAGGCCTATGTTATTGGACAAAACAGTCTTTGTTGTTAAAATTTGTAAATAGTAGGGCCTACTGGTGTTTGACATCTTATAAACTAGGGTTGCACTTTAAGAAACGCGTACGCCTCCTTAAATAATTTTTACTAGCAGGTGGTAAAGTACTCGACAATTGTAACAATAAGTGTGACAAATTAGGAAATATGAAGGGTTGTTCAAGGAAATGTGGATCGTTTCGAAGGCTGGACGTGAAAACTGAGAATTCTGCAAGCTAGGAAGAAATTTGCACCAATCATGGAATATGTTACGTACAGAACAGAAAAAAAGTAGTATGAAGAGTAACAGACCGACTGGTAGATGGAGAACAGCGTTTGGAGTGTTTATTTGAAAAGAGTGGAGAAATTCGTCCCTTACAGTCACACATCATACTCCGGGACAGTCAAGTTTGATACCAATGAAGTCGTACTTCATTACCTATAGTCAGTCACATTCATACAGTCAACTTAGAAGTTTGCAGTTTGAGTCACAGTTTACAGTTACGATATCAACTTTTCTTCATATTTACTTAAAGTTATACGGTTTTATTCCAAGCATTGTTACGAGCTAAACTGCTTTCGTGTTAATACCGTGAGTGTAGTGAGTGAATCATCTCTTCCGAAATCATCGCCAAAGTGCACCAATCCAAAAATCAGAACCAACGAGGATGAGCAGGAACACTTAATTGCTTGAAAGTCACTTCCCTATCTGAAAGATCTCAGATCCAATTAGAAGGTGTCAAACGCTACAATTTAAATTAATAAGAATGAGTAAATTATACCATTATAATTGTTTAACAATGTTATTGCAAATATAATATGTACAAAATTGTATATAAAGTATTGCTAACATTCAAATCTATATTATGTTAGACATTTTTACACATTAAGTATTAACTTTCAATCAACATTTTTATTTTATTGTGATTATTCGTATAGTAATTAAGACATACGAGATATATCAAGAAAAAAACTTTGATTGGCGTTGATAATCAGTTTAATCATTTATTAAACGTTACCAGCCATACACAACACAAAAAAGACAAGTATTGTAATCTGTCTATCTAAACATCCTATCTGTGACTTTTGTCACCTGACATCAACTGTTCTGCTAATACACTTGAGTAGCCTTTGACAGCACATAAACTACAATTTATGATTATTGCTTCCTGGACACATACTCTTTTAATCAGCGCAGTTGCCCTTTACGCTAATCTGATACACTTTCCTAAAACTATTTTTACACACAAGAACATCTGCTAGGTTGGTTTAAATTTCGACATCCACGTCTACATACAAGTGACGTTTTTAGTACACTCATTATTTACAATTATAATGTTACATACACTGGACAATTACAAGAGAGAGACGAGTAGTGTCACTGTCAAGATAGAGAAAAATGGAGTGTAAAATTGTGTGTGAGGCGCTAACATTTAGAGCAACGCTTTAGTTATTATTCCTGTTTAACCCAAAATTTTGCCCTAATGCAATTTTACTCATTATTAAATAATACGCCCAGAATTCGTAGAAAAAGAAGAAACAGATACTCTGTCATGAAATAAAGGAATTTGTAAAAGGGATATTTCACGTAACAATTGATTTTAAACGAACTTCGTGCCGTGTGACTGACATAGGGGCTTAGTGTTGCCATGGTAACAAAACCAACCTTTTAACATTAACTCGTGAAACAAAGCCTTGGCACCAGAGTAAGAACTTTACGTTACTACAAATTCTTTGGTAGATGCAGCCATTGATTGAAATACTAGTAATCTTCCTGAACTGCAGAACGTGCTCACTATTTTGAACAATATACATTTATTAGTAGACAAATTCAAATTTATAAATTTTATTTTTAAAGATGTGGATAATTTTCTTTCTATTAATGATTCTTAACCTTAACCAATAAAAACGGCTATTAGACGACCATACGTCCTTACCACGGTTTTGCTATACCTTAAAATGTAAGAAAGTGCAAGTGAAATTACCAGAACTCCGAGTCCTATAATAGTTTTTTTTTTCAGTAAAATAACAACAGTGGAGCAGATAATTATTATTACTTTTTTATTATTGTAAATACCCGTTACGGATTATCACTATTTCTTCAAAAGTTATCGTCAGACGTATCTCAAACAAATAGATAGATAACTAGATGGACAGAGAAGTACAAAACTGCGAACTTAACTCACTTCGCTGGTTCAGTAATCTCTAGCGCATGATTTGAATTCCCAAGTGCGTAGTAAACTCCAGTACATGGCAGACTTGTGTAATCAGTGTTCTTGCATGTGACACAAGCGAGTTCGCTTTAGTCATAGACATGATTTATTAAACCTGTGGTATCCACGTTTCAGTACTGCCAAAATAATAATAAATTATTTTCTTCAATGTGGCAGCGTTTCGAAGAGGAAATTCAAGTTTCCAACTTTTTTAAGAGAGAAAAATCATTACGGAAACCAGTGCACCTAAAAATTGGCATATCAATTGGAAGCCGTGTAACACATATCTTCTTATGCAAGAAGGCTTGTCGTTTCTCTTTCATGTAATCCTCTATTTCCTCAGCACACCATCCCCTACTACCTCCGCACTAGCCTCCAGTCCCAGTCTCCTTTCCGCTTCCTTGTTCCCTATAATATTCTCGATCAAATATTGTATCACATTATTTTTTGTCTGTACCATGCAATATATAACTACATGAGGATTTTTATTCACTTCCCAGTTCTACATTTGGCGCTTCCCTTATTCATCTCCAACTACTACATCAAAATTCTGTGTGTTCCACAATTTCTCTCCCCCAAAATAGACATGTGTGATTCTCCATCTTTCGAGACCTAAACAAACCTTTATAGTAGTAGCAGTAGTAGTAGTAGTAGTAGTAGTAGTAGTAGTAGTAGTAGTAGTAGTAGTAGTAGTAGTAGTTGTTGTTGTTGTTGTTGTTGTTGTTGTTGTTGTTGTTGTTGTTGTTGTTGTTGTCGTCGTCGTCGTCGTCGTCGTCGTCGTCGTCGTTGTCGTTGTTGTTGTTGTTGTTGTTGTTGTTCTCGTTGTTTTGTTGTTGTTGTGACTGTCGTAGGTTCGTTTCAAAGTCAAAGCAATCAAATTCCCTCCCTTATTACCGGAGATGAGATAACCTAGCTAGGCTGGCACCCGGAGTTAGTTTCCAGCAACAAGCCGATTGACGGAAATAAAATATATTAATATTTAATAAAATGTTTTTTTACTTAATAACAGGCTTAATGTACCAGCAGGCTACTAACCTAGATTCCCGGGCAGCACCATTAAGTAATGGTGACTTTCCAGCCCCGATCTGTTCAGACTATGCAAACGAGTACCTGGAATAACATACCTAGGGTTCTAGTTGTAGTACTACCCACACAACCTTCATTGTACGACATACAACGCCTACTCTGCCTAATTCTTAAACCATTTCGATGATACAGAAAGAAGTCATTATTGTTTTTTCTTTAATTTTAAAATTCTAAAATAGACTATTGTTTTAATTTTAAGTATATTCACTATAATGATAATAACGTTCAACTTGAATCATTATCTTCATTATAGTCCTCGTTGCATCATTATTATACTTATCTTCATACCAGTTTTTATTATCATTTTCCCCATAACGGACCTTAATAGATAGTGATTCTAATAAGTACAAGTAATTATTTTATTCAGGCGATTCTTGTCCTTTCTCTGTTAACTGATCTATGGACATCAAAGTACATGATATTGTTTCTGGATCGTAATGAAAGAAAGAGCTGATTTGTGCAATGAGGAGACTTCTCAACAAAGAGCTCAATTGTCAACAAATTTTGTGACACAATTTTCTTAGAACTCTTCGACATTTATCTCGTGTTCACTGCACGTAGCTATTATTATTATATTATACATTTTCCAATTCGAATCTATATTCAATTTACTCATACCAATGAATTCTAGATTTAATTAAAAGTACCTCCTGGTGTGGATATTCCCAACAATTTTTTAAACCCTCCTATTTCCTTTTTGTCATTTTACGGAATAAGTGTTGAGATATGAGACAAAATGTATCCAGTATAAATTAGACAATTAAAATTGTTAATTCTCTCGTTTAATTTCTTCTGTACTATTATATCAATATAAATATAACTTTAATGTTACATCACATACAGATCTACATTAATTTTATTTTCATGACGTAATTGTAAGGACATTACAGATTTTATCATTGACATAGTAAATATCGAACTGTCGGTTACTGCAAAGAACTTCGCTTACTCATCAGCACTGTAAATTATAATTAATTATTTTCACTTTGTCTTCTTCTTGTTTGGCGTTGTTGAAAACGTATTGATCCCAGCTTTCTGTTGAACAGTTGCCACAGTTGGCATCTTCTACGCTTCTGCCTTACATTCTCAATTTTGTTACTTTTTAGGGTAAATATTAGTAAAATGTAATAAATATTCATTAGTCTTAACTTCTAATTGTGCCGAATAATTTAATATTTAACAAGATATGCTTAAAAAATAAATATTTTTATTAACAATTGATTTGTATGTAAACGTACTTGTAATCAGACGAATATGACTATTATTTTTAACTCTTCACTTCCCTTTAAAAAATCTGAATGTTTAGAAAGGTGATTAGAAGATAAACACTCCTAGAAACTACAATAAATTGGCCTACTCGTTGGGAAAAAAATGAAAAAGAAAGTGTGATCTCACTCGCAACAACATTAGATTTCAACATGTTTCAAAAAATAATTAAAAAAATTAAATATTTAAGATGCTTAAAAGTTTACAATTGTTATATGAAAATAGGTAATCTTCATTTTAAAATATCAATTAATATACGCTTATCACACACTAGGTCTTTAGAATTTCGGAATTAAAGACTGAAATCCTATTCCGATTGTCAAGAAAATCCATGAAAAAATGAGTAAAAAAACCGATTCGATAGTAACAGACTTGTAATTTCTCGGATACGTGCTCAGAATGAGCCACCACCACTGTTGAACCGGGGGTAAAGATATCGTTTAAACACTTTAGGCTTGTTGTGCTCAGGATGGTAGAATATACAGAATATGTGGTATATATGGTAGAATAATAATAATGAGTATAAGAAAGTTTTCATTTTTGTACTTTTTTCATTTTGAAGCCCCGTTGGCCCAGAGTGAATGAGGTCTGCTCCCCCTATTCAAGCCAGAATTATTTTGTAGTCACGACCACTGTAATGTGTATTGCAAATCCAACTTGAAATTTGCCTTAATTCTAAAAAACTGACCACGGTGATGATGATGACGACGATGACGATGACGATGACGATGACGACGACGACGATAAAATTTGATATTATTTGAAGTTCTTTCAAAAATCTTGTTATAGACCATGATCATTTGTAAAGAAACAAGCGACCAGAAATATTTATATATTTATGACATTTCAAATTAATAAGCTCTAATAGACAAATAGGAAGTGCGAGACAATGGCATATTTCAGAATACGGATGCCGGTTGGAGAGTCCATTGGATTCCACTAACAGCGACTGTAATGGATGTATCACTAACGCAACCGGAACAATAGTTATAAAAATAACAGTAATAATAATAACAAAATTAATAATAATAAGAGGAAGTAACCGAAGCCGTTAAACAAGACATTGGACAAGAGATGAATGTGTCGCTGAAGGTTTCAATATTGCCAGAAAACTGCGTGTGGCAGTACTACACGTGGACGAAGCGACGGCTCTGAGCCGTGTGGATAAGAGCCGAATCACGATTGGGTGAGTGATTGCCGTATTAGACGTAGGGTGGACGCAGCGCCGTTTTAGATGTCTCTGTTACGGCCACAGCAGGAGAGAGTGCAAAGGCCGGGTAGCGCTGATCAGTGCTGGAAGTGCGAGAAAGGTCACAAAGCCGTCGGCTGTCAGGAGCACCCCCAATGTGTCCTATATGCTGAGCAGAACGACGGACGGCCGTGTTCATATTATGGCCTTATGGCAGAAGAGGTCGCTGGAACGTAGACCAGATTCATCAGGAACGCAGGACCGTGGATGGAGCGTGACCATGATGAAGTAAACTTCTTCCTCACACAGTTCCTGACAGGCCATGAATACTTCCGTAAGTATACTCACCGAATGGGAAGGAGGGTGGCATCCCCTCACTGCAGGTACTGCACATCGCAGAGGGATAGTGTTTATCACACTTTTCTCGAATACTTATGTTCGGAACCTCAGCTCAAGGATCGGAATTTTCAATTCTGATAGCATTGTTGATTTACGCTTCAGAGTGAGGGCAAATGGGATGCAATCTCAGTGTACACAGAGTGCATCCTGCGTCGTAAAAAAAACGAAAAGCATTCGTCCTACCCGTGACAGCAAGAAGGAAGCGGCTCAGTCACGGGAGGTAGCTCGTTGAGGCGGAAGTAATGCGAATGCGGTCCCGCCCTGGGGAATCGTGGACAAGATGGGTCTAAATCTCACACTACCAGACAGCCTGGTGCCTTTTGAAGCTTTTCCCATCTATAAAAAAATAATAATAATAACTAAAAGCATGTGAACTTGGTAGGAAGATTTAGTGATCATCTTGTGTATGGACGAGGTCGCTTTAAAAATTATGTCAGCTTTGTCAGTGACGCTGTGTCACTGTGAAAGTTCCATTTATATTAAAGTTTACTTACTTTATTTTGTTGAATCGCATACAAACAATATTATGGTGTTTTTAAAGATACTCAGAATTTCCCTATATTTATTTACTAGTAATATACTATTAATTAATAATCACGATAGTATATTGTGTATTTACTGTTATTCTGTAATTTATTAGCTGAAATTAGGCGGTACGTTATTTTATTTAAAAACTCTTATATGCAATGTTTTGACTATTCTACTTGAACTCAAAATTGTATGAGCCCATAATTCCCATTGTATGACATGCTACTATTCCTTTTTTATTGAATTGGTTTGCATATTACTAACAATATCACTACTTCGAATTTATAATATTCTAGATGTTAGTCGTCTAAAGAACAGCACGTTTTGTGAACACAGTCAGATCAGTACGTACATTTATTAAAGTGAAATTCGTAATTGAGACGTGGCAAAATGTAGCCAATTATAGATAGGCGAACGAGCTAATCCTCCTAGATCAAAAAATCTATTTGTATTAAATTAATATAATCAAGTTACTGTCCATGTACTGATGGTATGGTTAAATAAATAGGAGATATAGGAAAATACATAACACGTTTAAGAAAACGTTAGCTAGAGATAATATGAAAATAAAACAGCAATCAAACAGCAATGTTGAAGTCTGTGACACGCGGTTTAACTGTCTTTCACTGCGAAATACCTCACTAAAAATTGATGAACGCCAATTGAAGCAAAGCAAAAAACAGACAGAATTATAAATTGAGAGTACAGAAAAGTGTCGTGTTGACTGTGATGACAAAGTCGCAGTCACTTTCATTAGTAGTACACAGTCAACATTAACAGCACATAAAATATAATAATTATCATCATTATTATGATTGCCATCTCACCCATTCTCTAAACTTCAACATTTAACCTGAGTCTAGTCACCTAGATTTTTAAACTGCTGATACTATGATATCGCTGCTCTGTTTGGCTCTCGGCGGAGATTTGAATCGAAATAAACAGATTGTAACGGCGATGATGCACATTTGGTGAGGAAAGTGACGTAATGTGAACAAAGACAACATTTATTATCGTTTTAATTCTTACTTAGCATATGTCTCTAAAGTTTAATGAAACTTGAGCACAAAACTAAATTAACAATTAAGCTTATTTAATCAGACAGCATAATACTACTGGGTCTGAAACGTAAATTTTAATACGGCAACTCTTTACAGAGTCTCTGTAATTAGTATGTAAGACATTCAGTATTGATCCATTAAATTTGGATGTCGTGCATTGCAGTATCCAGCCCTGACACAGTATATGAGGAAAATATTGCTGTGCTTTGTTTAAGCGACTCGGTAATTTCTGAATAATGAAATCTGGAAACAATTGTCGGTAACATAAGGAGCAACACAGGTCAAAGTGTTCCCCTCATTGTTCACGTTGCCGCCATCCTTCCGTAAACGGAAACACAGCAGTCCCAGACAAAGGCGGTCGCTTAATTGTTTTGTTAAGTTAAAAGAGAACATTTACTGCTTTCCGCTGCATTGCTGCTAACCATTTTGTTATATTTTAAATAATATTTTGTGATTGCTTGGGAGTGAGTTTTTCGATTCGGAAAGAAACACAAATCTATATTCACACATCTGTACATCTGCGTTGATCGTCGAGTTATCAGTGCCGGACGATAGTCTTTGAAAATGGGTGTTACAGCAAACGTGCCCTGTTCGTTATTAGAACTGTATAGCGTTCCTCCTGTCTATGTGTTCAGCTATATTTTTCAAAAAGCGTTAGCTTTAAGAAATTTTATATATGAGCAGGAAGTGAGTCATGTCTTTTAATACTGGCTTTCAAATGGTTTATGACTAACGAAACTGATTTTGCCCACTTGTCTTCAACTTCAAATAAAAGACACGGAAACAAAATACTGCATTGCTTACTTCACAGGCGCACGACTATTTTTGAATAATCTTATAAATTGACTTTTATAATCAGTCACATTTTGAACGACATTTGTATCAGGTTGTGGTGTGGCAAGATTTTTTATATTTAACTGTTCTTTAAACAAACGTTTGTTAAAAGCAATTACGATCAAATTATAAATACGATTTTTTTTTTAAAGCAAACACAACAAATAAAAATCTAACTGTAAACATACGAATATCTAATCTTAGTAATAAGCACAGAGTCATACAATAAATAAATTATTACCAAAAAAAATTAATATCCCTTATCGTTAAATACAACCTAACAGAACTCGTACATGTAAAGTTTCACAGTTGTAAACAAACAGCTTATTGCGCGAAAGGTGATGAATACAGCGCGCCAGCGGCAAAAAGGAAAAGTACGCCGCGCGTTGGTCGTTGCACTTAAATTGCAACACCTATGTGAAATGAGAATACTGAAAGGAACACTTCATAATACGTACCTTACAGCGTGCTAAGTTAACGTGGCTGTTGCAGTTCACGAGCGAGAAACTTGAATTAACAGCCAATGCAGCAAACACTCCACTGATACAACCATGTTTAATTTAAACGATGAAAACGTTTACTCGTTCTCTATGATTGTAAATTAACGTTTTAACATTTCATAATTAAATTATTGCTTTAATTTATTATAGAATAAACACTAAGAAATGTGCGTTCGGCTGTCTGTTAGGATAGGATCACAACAATAACGTTGACCACAAAGTTAACAGCGTTTACGAGACCCTTCTATTAACGACAGGAACGTTAGGGACGCAATAAGGGTATATTGCTATGAGTCGCGACATAAGACTATAGGATTTGAATGTGTTTGGATACTTTCTTTCGTGAAGACCAGTTTTTTTAATTAGGCCTAAGTGTTGGTTGATTTTGAGTAGTGATTCCCAACCGATGGTCTACGATATAGAATAGAATTATTCATATTCTATTCTGGTTCGTAAAGTTCAAGGAACGGTGTGGAAACCAGAAGATCAAATGCCTTTTTACCAAGAAAAAACGGAAAGAGATTCTCTCTCTATCCTCACACACACACACGCGCGCGCGCGCGCACTCTCTCTCTCTCTCTCTCTCTCTCTCTCTCTCTCTCTCTCTTAAACACGGTTTGTAAACGTGATTTTGGCATTGATTATTTGTTTAATAATAAATATATTGAATTTCTTTTCCTTTTTCTTTATAGCTGACAATGAGATTGCATGATTCCGGTTAGGTGATTCCTAAATGAGGTAGAACAGGTAGACGTTCTTTTGAAAAAGATATTTGCGACTTCCTAGAGGGTGATGTTCTAGTTGCTAGACAAACATGAGCGAGTTTCTAGACTCCTACTTGCTTCAACCGCCACTCATTCGGTAGATGCAGGATTCTGCACGATGATGAGCCAATGAATATTGTAGCATGACAGATAATCCACTAAGTAATAATTCCATTATGATCATAAATAAATTTAAATTACATTAACTCAAAAGAAAATTCAAAGGAAAATAATTAAATATCAAAGAAAAATACAACCATAAAGGAAAAAGTAAAATTAAATCATAAAAATGCAACAAAAAATATCAAGAAAATTAAATCCGAAGAAACTAAAATAAAATCAGGATAATACCCAGGTAGGATAGGAGCAGGTAATAAAGAAGATACCCCGAACCAACTATCAGACAAAATAAAACAAAATTACCTTGGAAAACCCAAGAAGGAAGAAGTGAAGAAAAGAATATATAGGATGGGAGGACTACGAGGAATACCCATGATAAACCTATTACTAACAATAACAAACCCCGAACCAAATTTTAATGTCACCCAAAGAAAGTATAACACCCCAAAACCTCATAGAAATGTAAAATAATTATAAACAAAAGTGTTTAGTAGTGTGAATAGAAGTGCACCGACTAAAGTTATTATATAATAAAATAAACAAATCTTCACAGTCCATTATGACTAAAGGTTTGGTCTTAGAATATTGTAAAACTCAAATATAAATCAGACCCAACAGTGTAAGTGAACCAGTGTAAGTGATTTAGATATAATAAACTTCAAGTAAAGGTGTAACTGTTACTTTAACTATGTACTATTGAATAACTTTAATATTTTATATAAATACAGAGATAACATGTCATGAAATATTGTTGGGAAAATATTTCTAATGTTTCATAGAAGAGGCCACTTTTTATCAAAAAACATTCTCTGAAATGTAAATGATAAAGAATAAAAATTAAATGGCTAATTATGTTTGTATTTAAAGCCTATGAACTCCACATTTCAAGGTGGTATATAGAATAAGGATTATGATTAAGATAAGAATGTTTATTAATATAACAGTGTTCATGCAGCCTAAAATGTCTATGTATGTATACTATACTAGTGTATAAAATGTTTGTTATGTATTTTTAAAAATAGTTCAAACTAAAATGTCTAACTTTAAAGACTAGTAATTAATTTTCAATATTGTTTTTGTATTGTGAGCATGAATGCAATGCTACATGTACCAATAGTTATATAAGAAGATTTTATTTAATATTGTGTTAACTTTAGAAAGTCAGAAGGGGTATAGAAATAACATTATTCGAAAAACAGTATATGTAAAACTATAAAATCTAGGCCAAATAAGAAATTCCAAATAACATTATAATTAAGTAAGGAAGTTAAATAAACCAAGTAAACTAATGAGATTTATATAAGGTGAATCAATCACTAACTACTATAACTGAAAATATACTTTAAAAGAATAATAAAAAGATGTATAAAATTATTAAAAATTTTGCAAAATGTAATACCTAATAATTTCAGAGGAGGAATTATAACTATTCATGAATTATAACTAAAAGAATGAGCAATTGATAAATTTGTAAGAAATTAAGAAATGATAAAGATTTATATCAATCGGAAATTTATTATAATCATATTTATAACACATAAGATGGCTAAAATTTTGGACAAGAACAGGAAGCAGATATTGAGCCTATATTTCCAAAATGACAGAAATATAGCAATTTTGACAAAAAACTTTATAACGATGGACTATTGTATGTCAAATTAAGCAGAAAGAGTTAAAGAAACCAATTATGTAATTACTAGTTCACGAAAGTAATCAATAACCAAAATATATTCTGAATATAATGTACTTTAAATCACATGCATAGGAAGTGAATAATAATTGAAACAATACTTTTTCTAATATTAACTTGGCAAGATATTTCAGGAGACGAAGGAAGTAAAACAGTTCTTATTTAACATTGAGAGTGAACAGTTGAATTAAGCTCGCGCTAATAACACGGATACCGAATACGTTAATGCCGTATAACGGTTGAGCCTATCTTACCTTAAAACAGTCGAGAGTTACGGAAAAATTGAACTTAAACATACAATCAGTTAATACAACCACCACAAACGGTGAAAACAATTAAAACTGAACGAAATACCAGTGAATTAAAATAATAAAACGATAAAACAAGAAATATAACTTAACCAAACGAACATCACATTTTTCGACATACACGCAACAGAAGTGAACACACCTAATACAAAACATTTAATCAGTGAACACGGAACACTTAACCAGGACACCTCTCACAACACAATAGACATTATCCAATATTGCAGAACCAAGGAAACAGTTGAGAAGGCAGCTTTATTAGCAGAAAATTCAGCGTCATCATTCCAGTTTTACTGCAAATACGAAGTGTCGGCCATTTTGAAAAATCCTATCATGCAACACCGCCTCCACTGATTGAATTCGTCGTTCGCTGTTGGTAAAACGATTGAACTTTATAAACATTACATAACATTAGTTCATTTTGTAATTATTAATTATTAAGATATATTTGTGAATGTTATACTTTCTATACTTGCCCCTTCTCTGACTATTATAATTATAACCGTTCAAAGAACCAGTCGAAAATATTTCTATATAATAACCTGTATTAACAATCGATTACCCCTGTGCAAGAGTCGAGTGTTCTATATGTGATAATCGATTTTAAATCGATATTATTAAATTTGTCAATAAAATATATTAATTCTACGCTTTGATTTAATTTTTATTTTAGAATTTTTATAAACAAAGAGTTAATTCACAACAGGATCAAAGAAAAGGGCGACGTTACTCAAGTGGGAGTAATATACTTGAGGAAGAAGAAAGATAGCCGATCGATTAGCGAAATGAGACAATCCTATTAACTCTAAATTTATTTACAGAGAAAAAGAAGCGAATTTATTGACATAATTAACACAGATTAAAACAAAATTTTCACACGACACTATTACAAGGATTATTATTTAAATTATTGAACATAAAAACAGACATTAAAAGTTTTTTTTTGAAAATTTTTAAAATTAAAACAAAATATTCTTTTTATTTTATTTGTTACAAATTGGCGTCCAACTGAAGGGCTTTAATTAGCGATTGAAGGACTACAATAACTTGCCCAATTGCTAGTTCAAGCTTGGCAGCGGTTATACCGTCAAGAAGGAAACAACATGCAGCGTCGTGCGACTTCTAAGTAAAGGGCGGCAGAGGCCGAACAGGAAGTCGATATGGGGGACAAGGAGGCAACACCCGCGGAAGATATAGAAGTGTTAGTAACCCCGGTGGAACATAAACAACCCGCACCACCAGAGGAACAACCTGAAGTACCAACGCAAACAGGGGACGTCAATGTCCCAGAGAAGGAGAGGGAGAAATCCAAAACAATGGAAGATAGCAAGATGGATAAGATAATGGAAATGTTCCTACAGTTGAGTAAGAAAATGGATTCCACACAGGAAGAAATCAAATTCACCAAGGAAGGAATAAAGGAAACCAATAGGAAGATGGACTCTACTAAAGAAGAAAATAGTAAAGAAAGGAAGGAAGATAAACAGTCCTTGAAGGAAGATTTGAGTGAAATAAATAAGAATATAGAATCCACGAAGGAAGGATTAAAGAAGATGGAAGAGAAGATGGAAGAAAACAGTAAGAAGATGGAAGATGACAACCAACAATTAAGGGAAGAGTTGAGGGAGAATAGTAGGAAGATGGAAAACGACAATCAACAACTGAAGGAAAAATTGGAGGAAAACAATCAGAAGATGGAGGAGAAACTGGATGAGAATAACAAACGGTTAAGAGAAGAATTAAGAGAAGTCAACCAGGAGAACATGAACAAGGTAGACGAGAGAATAGATTTAATTACCTTGTATCCGTCAGTGACTTCGTTCTAGCGTTTTGTATATAGACGCGTTTCGTGACATGTGTCACATCATCAGTAATCCTCGTCAAATGTTGAGGAATACTGATGATGTGACACATGTCACGAAACGCGTCTATATAAAAAAACGCTAGAACGAAGTCACTGATGGATACAAGGTAATTAAATTATTGTGGAAAAGTGACTTGGATACTATATAAAAACAAAATAAAAAGAGAATATAGTTGGCAAAGAAAGAGTTGAGTAGGAAAATCAACGACAATAAGAGATCCATAAATAAAAAATTGGAACAAGAGACAATAACAATAAACCAACAAATCAGGGAAGTTGACGAAAGATGTCGCCAAACTGAGAGTGAAGTACAGGAAGTCAGGGAAGTAATAAATACCGAAATTACCCAGATCAAAGAACACCATAAGACTAAGTTGGAAGAAAACCGAAAGGAAACACAGGAGGAAATAAGTAAGGTGCGTAACCAAGTCACAGAAAGGTGCGACGGGATGGAAGCGGTGATGACGAATATCACCGGGTAAGTGCGGCAGAGCCAGGAAGAGATGGGGTAATCCGAAACCGACCGACTAACTTCACTAATTTCCCCATGAATGAGAATAGAGAATGGCTAAACTTTCGCCAATACAAAAGGAAACCCATGGAGTTCTTGGCCCGGATAGAAGAATATATCGCCAAACACAGGGGCAACAGATGGGTCAACAACCGGGAGTTGTTAGACGAGTCATTTCGGGAAATGACGGATCATTGGTGGATGGCCAACCGTAGTGATATCGAGGATTATCAGCAATTCAAGAACTTATTTAAAGCGAAATACTGGTCTGAGACTACCCAAAATTTAATACGTGACAACATCTGTCACGGCCGTTACAAACAACAGGTGGGTAGCTCAATGACTGCATACTTCCTCGGCAAAGTATGTATGGCTAAACATTTGGAACCAGCCATACCAGAAGAATGCCTCAATAATAAATTATCATATCACTATGATGAAGAGGTAATTTGAGCAAGGAGAGGCAGCCAAATCAAAACCATACAGGCCATGACTGAACTTCTCGAAAATTACGAGAACGAGGAGTATTACCGACAAAACCGGAGGAGGAATGATCGGCCAGAACCCAGGAACTATCCGTATACCAACAACGGTACCAACAACAACAACAATGGCTACCAGGGAAACCGCGCCAATCCACCAAATAATAACAGCAACAACGATAATAATAATAACACAAACCACGTTCAAAATCATCAAATAATAATAGAACGAATAATGGTTATCAGGGTAATAGAAACCAATATTACCCAAACCCCAACGTTAATAGTCAGAGAAACCCCAACTATAATAACACTGAACGTTATTATAATAATAATCGTGGGTATCAACCAAATAATAACAGTAGTAATAATAGGTTTTCCAGACCGAGGGTGAATTTCATACGAGCTGAAGACGGTCGCCAACGAAGGTACTACCATCAGCGACGCAACAGCTACCATGAATATGAGGATAGGCGGAGGAGCCGAGAACGGGACGATCCAAGGTATAGTCAGACTAGACGGAGTACCAGTCTAGACAATACGGAACGGCAAATAAACCGCGAACCACCGTTGGATCATCGCGCAGAGCGGCAGGGACCCACTCAAGGTCTCCCGACTGATTCATCAATCAGAGCGACCCATACTAATAATGATGTCGAACATTTAAACGGGAGGAGGCAGTAATAAATAACCTAGACCCATTACTGCTCCTATCTCCTGGGTATATAAACAAGTTGCAAAGAGCAACTGATACACATAGTATTACAATAATAGGTTGCAATTATTTAAAAAACCTTCGACACGAGCTATTGGAGGAGGATGATACTAGCCCCAACAATAATATAAACAATGAAATAATACATATCAATGCGGAGGTAGAAGGAGTCCCCGCAAAGTTAATGATCGATACTGGTTCAAATGTCTTTACAATTAGTACGACAGAGTTGGAGAGAATACAAAGGGAATGCGGAAGAGTATTACCGACATTGCCGTTGAATAATATTATTTTACTAGGTGCCACCGGCCGCCAAAACAAGACGATAAGAAGACAAGTTTCAGCCAACGTGATTAGCTGTGGTATGGCGATTGACATGGAATTCTTAGTGGCAACCGGGCTGCCGTTTAACATATTATTGGGGTGCGATGTGCTCAGACGGAACTCCGCTATAATCGATTTACGCACGGAGAAAATATCACTTTTTACAAACGGACAAACTTGGACGGCTGACTTGGTCGGTAGCGATACAGTAATTCCCAGCGATATCCACCAACTAAATTCTAAAATATTGTAAGAACAACTTACTACCAGTATTTATGAAAAAAACTATTTTGGAACAAAAAAGAAAAGAATTTTGTTAAAGACAACTAAATTCAAAAAACAAAGTAAGAACAACTTACTACCAATGATTTATGAAAGTGCTTTTGAAATATAAAAAAGGAGAATTTTGAATATAAAATCCAAATTCTAAAATATAGTAAGAACAACTTACCACTAAATTTGAAAGAAACCATTTAGAATAATTAAAAGGAAGAAAATGAATTTTGTTAAAGACAACAAAATTCTAAAATAAAGTAAGTACACCTTACAACCATTATTAATGAAACCATTATGAAAATAAAAAGAAAAGAATTTTGTTAAGTCAACAAAATTCTAAAATATTGTAAGAACAACTTACTACAACATATTTATGCAAAAACTATTTTGGAACAAAAAGAAAAGAATTTTGTCAAAATCAACAAAATTCAAATATATGGTAATATCAAATTTCAAACAAAGTATTTATGAAAAATATTTATGATAAATAAAAGAAAAAGAATTTAGAATAAAACAAATCAGTTCTAAAATATATAGTAATGTCAAATTACAACCAATGATTTATAAAAACATTCTATGAAATTAAATAAAAGGAAGTAAAAACCAGTGATACGATTAAATGAATAAACTTGTGTTGAAATAAAAATAATAACACTTTGAAGTAATACAAAGAGAAACAATGACCTCATTGAAAATTAATTAAAGAATTCATTTGAATAAAAAATCAGAGAGAAGTAATTTGAGAAAAGGAACAAAAAATAAATGTAATTAAATAAATCACTAATGAGTATGATCATGAAATAAGTGTCGAGTGTAATAAAGACAATTAGAAGAAAGTGCTAGAACATGGAACTAGTGGAATAAATAAAAGCTGCGAAACAAACAAAAAATATCAGAAAATATATGCTACCAATAAACAGAAGCAGACTGTAATAAAATCAGAGAAGAATAAAGTATTAATAACAAAAACTTTATATTAGAATAAACAATGATAATTATATTAATAAAAGAGCTTCCCACCATAATAAGAATTGAGATAACAATAAAGCTAACAAGTCAGAAGAATAAATGAGATAGGAATATTAAAGTCTCTGAGCAATATACGAAGTGAAGTATCCAAAGATATTTTTTTAATTTTTTTAAATGGTCATAAAGCGGACTATTCTTAAATAATTTATTTAATAACTGTCTGTAGATAAGTCCAGCAGTATTAATATGTTTTTGAGCAGAGATGATTTGCCTCTGTACTCAATTAGAAGTGAAGTATTGGCCAGCAGAGTATGTAGCCTACAGTGCCTCCCTGAACTGCCCCAGCTCACGTGTTAGGGAATGATAGGGAATAAATATCCCAGGGATAAAACACCAAGTTAAGGAAAATGAAAATAAAATAATAAATATGAAACTCAGATGACTATTACTATCAAGGAAGATCAATTAAGAATGAAATATATGTAAGCTCGAATATGGAGGAGAAAATTTTAGAAATCAAGAATAATAAAAAATATAATAATTATCATAAGCAATTATTTCAGACAAACCAAGTATAGTCTGAACTAATCACTTCTGGAGGAGGGCAATCTGTAGCATGACAGATAATCCACTAAGTAATAATTCCATTATGATCATAAATAAATTTAAATTACATTAACTCAAAAGAAAATTCAAAGGAAAATAATTAAATATCAAAGAAAAATACAACCATAAAGGAAAAAGTAAAATTAAATCATAAAAATGCAACAAAAAATATCAAGAAAATTAAATCCGAAGAAACTAAAATAAAATCAGGATAATACCCAGGTAGGATAGGAGCAGGTAATAAAGAAGATACCCCGAACCAACTATCAGACAAAATAAAACAAAATTACCTTGGAAAACCCAAGAAGGAAGAAGTGAAGAAAAGAATATATAGGATGGGAGGACTACGAGGAATACCCATGATAAACCTATTACTAACAATAACAAACCCCGAACCAAATTTTAATGTCACCCGAAGAAAGTATAACACCCCAAAACCTCATAGAAATGTAAAATAATTATAAACAAAAGTGTTTAGTAGTGTGAATAGAAGTGCACCGACTAAAGTTATTATATAATAAAATAAACAAATCTTCACAGTCCATTATGACTAAAAGGTTTGGTCTTAGAATATTGTAAAACTCAAATATAAATCAGACCCAACAGTGCAAGTGATTTAGATATAATAAACTTCAAGTAAAAGTGTAACTGTTACTTTAACTATGTACTATTGAATAACTTTAATATTTTATATAAATACAGAGATAACATGTCATGAAATATTGTTGGGAAAATATTTCTAATGTTTCATAGAAGAGGCCACTTTTTATCAAAAAACATTCTCTGAAATGTAAATGATAAAGAATAAAAATTAAATGGCTAATTATGTTTGTATTTAAAGCCTATGAACTCCACATTTCAAGGTGGTATATAGAATAAGGATTATGATTAAGATAAGAATGTTTATTAATATAACAGTGTTCATGCAGCCTAAAATGTCTATGTATGTATACTATACTAGTGTATAAAATGTTTGTTATGTATTTTTAAAAATAGTTCAAACTAAAATGTCTAACTTTAAAGACTAGTAATTAATTTTCAATATTGTTTTTGTATTGTGAGCATGAATGCAATGCTACATGTACCAATAGTTATATAAGAAGATTTTATTTAATATTGTGTTAACTTTAGAAAGTCAGAAGGGGTATAGAAATAACATTATTCGAAAAACAGTATATGTAAAACTATAAAATCTAGGCCAAATAAGAAATTCCAAATAACATTATAATTAAGTAAGGAAGTTAAATAAACCAAGTAAACTAATGAGATTTATATAAGGTGAATCAATCACTAACTACTATAACTGAAAATATACTTTAAAAGAATAATAAAAAGATGTATAAATTATTAAAAATTTTGCAAAATGTAATACCTAATAATTTCAGAGGAGGAATTATAACTATTAATGAATTATAACTAAAAGAATGAGCAATTGATAAATTTGTAAGAAATTAAGAAATGATAAAGATTTATATCAATCGGAAATTTATTATAATCATATTTATAACACATAATATGGCTAAAATTTTGGACAAGAACAGGAAGCAGATATTGAGCCTATATTTCCAAAATGACAGAAATATAGCAATTTTGACAAAAAACTTTATAACGATGGACTATTGTATGTCAAATTAAGCAGAAAGAGTTAAAGAAACCAATTATGTAATTACTAGTTCACGAAAGTAATCAATAACCAAAATATATTCTGAATATAATGTACTTTAAATCACATGCATAGGAAGTGAATAATAATTGAAACAATACTTTTTCTAATATTAACTTGGCAAGATATTTCAGGAGACGAAGGAAGTAAAACAGTTCTTATTTAACATTGAGAGTGAACAGTTGAATTAAGCTCGCGCTAATAACACGGATACCGAATACGTTAATGCCGTATAACGGTTGAGCCTATCTTACCTTAAAACAGTCGAGAGTTACGGAAAAATTGAACTTAAACATACAATCAGTTAATACAACCACCACAAACGGTGAAAACAATTAAAACTGAACGAAATACCAGTGAATTAAAATAATAAAACGATAAAACAAGAAATATAACTTAACCAAACGAACATCACATTTTTCGACATACACGCAACAGAAGTGAACACACCTAATACAAAACATTTAATCAGTGAACACGGAACACTTAACCAGGACACTTCTCACAACACAATAGACATTATCCAATATTGCAGAACCAAGGAAACAGTTGAGAAGGCAGCTTTATTAGCAGAAAATTCAGCGTCATCATTCCAGTTTTACTGCAAATACGAAGTGTCGGCCATTTTGAAAAATCCTATCATGCAACACCGCCTCCACTGATTGAATTCGTCGTTCGCTGTTGGTAAAACGATTCAACTTTATAAACATTATATAACATTAGTTCATTTTATAATTATTAATTATTAAGATATATTTGTGAATGTTATACTTTCTATACTTGCCCCTTCTCTGACTATTATAATTATAACCGTTCAAAGAACCAGTCGAAAATATTTCTATATAATAACCTGTATTAACAATCGATTACCCCTGTGCAAGAGTCGAGTGTTCTATATGTGATAATCGATTTTAAATCGATATTATTAAATTTGTCAATAAAATATATTAATTCTACGCTTTGATTTAATTTTTATTTTAGAATTTTTATAAATGAAGAGTTAATTCACAACAGGATCAAAGAAAAAGGCGACATTACTCAAGTGGGAGTAATATACTTGAGGAAGAAGAAAGATAGCCGATCGATTAGCGAAATGAGACAATCCTATTAACTCTAAATTTATTTACATAGAAAAAGAAGCGAATTTATTGACATAATTAACACAGATTAAAACAAAATTTTCACACGACACTATTACAAGGATTATTATTTAAATTATTGAACATAAAAACAGACATTAAATTTTTTTTTTTTTTTAATTTTTAAAGTGAAACAAAATTTTTTTTTTATTTGTACTTGTTACAATATCTGATTTATTGGCCGGCATTTAAATGTACAACAGGATCTAATTTTGTTTTTTCGTGATTTCTCCTCCGAGTCTCTCTGTTCATGTTGCAAACTATTATGTTTTGGTTTCCTTTCCAATCGACTAATTCATGTTCAATATAAAGCCAATTACATTACATTACATTTACATTAAAAGTAAATAATTGTAGTAAACACTAATGCAGTTCCAAATTTCTGGTCTAGTTGACTGACCATTATCAATAAGAATCACATAATTAATAATTTAAGTCTACTACTATAAACAAAGATATACTAGTAGATACGTACGAGATACTTTACTAAGTGTTAAAGCCGACTATTGAAATCTATGATTTGCTTAATAATATTAGGTTACACTTTGCGCGAGTGAAAAAAGACGGTGAATGTGAACACATCGTTAGGTTAGGTTAGAACTTACTCATTTTAGAGTAATAACGTCACGAGCATGTATTAATCTTATATTTTTGCTCGTATATATTAGTATTATATTACTTACTTTTACCGGATATTTAATTCTTATTTTCTGAGGATTGTTCAAATTCGGCGTATTGTTCAAACTGCAGCAGAAATCCCATAGTGAAATAGTCTTAAGCGGTTTATCCAGCTAACCGACCCCCAGTTTTTAAGTTTACTGTAGAGTTTATAAGTTTCATTCGTTAGTTTTCATTCATTTGTAAGTTTTCAATTTTGTTTTAAGTTTATTTAGATCGTCTAGGAACTCGATCATTCCTTCGTGTAGCAGCTCACACATCTTCCTCTATCAATTTGCTTACTTAAATTTGTCTAGTAACTCCACACACGCTCGATATTTTTTACATATAGGCTTTTCAGCGTTTCGCATAAACCCCAACCTGTAGAACTACAGTTTGTTTGGAGTTTTCCTGTCCAGTATCGTCGTGCGAGAAGATATTTCTTCTTCTTCTTCTTCTTCTTCTTCTTCTTCTTCTTCTTCTTCTTCTTCTTCTTCTCCTCCTCCTCCTCCTCCTCCTCCTCCTCCTCCTCCTCCTCCTTCTTCTTCTTCTTATTCGGCTTCGGCTTCGTATACTTTGTTGTCCAATAAGCTTGGTTTACCAAATTTTCTTAGACAACCTGCCATCAGTCATCTACCTTCAGATGAGCAATGCAATTCTCTTTGTTTTCTTCAATACGATTTTCTTCAATGGATATTAAAATGGTTCAATTCTTACGAATGTCTTCACTGTACATACTATCTCTTCGTGTGCAGCCTTCAAGAAATCGCAAGAATCTTATCTCCGATATCTGTATCCTACTCAGATGTTTTTCCGCAGGAACTCAAGTTTCAGAACCATACAGTAACACTTGCACAGCAGTTACCTAATAAAATTTGAGTCGAGTTTCTTTCCTTGTTGCGAGGAGAAGACCAATTCATAAATCTGTTGAATTTATATTTACAGATCGGAGCGAGAAAATTACATGGGTAAGTCCGTGGTAAGGCAAAATATAATACTTAAATCGAACTTTGTATTTAAATTGAATCTATTTATGCGATAGACCTACACTAAAATGGAGCATTATACGGAATCCAGGAGTTCTGGCGCCCTATGGGAATACTCCAAAATAGAGTTTAAAGGCCAGCGATATTAAGTCCCTAAACATATTGGAGTATCTATAAAAGTATACGTAGTACGTACGTATAAAAGTATATAATCTATTATAGTATACGGGAGAGACAGGTATAGGCCTACTTCAATATGCTAAACAAAATCTTTTAATAGTACATCGACTTCCACTAATTTTCACAGATTGATCTGTAAGTGTTTTGTCTCTTTTCAGTTGGAAATGTCAGTAACGTAACGTAACAAGAAGTAATAAGCGTGGCAGCGACCGTGTAATACGTCACGGCTTTGTCTGTCTGGGAGGCCGCCGTTTATGCTGTTCTCATCTCCACTCAACAACAGAATTCGGCGTCACTAACGCAAACGCAACAGGCTTTATTACTGAGGCGGGATTGTATTGCTGCACCGACTGAATAATAAACTTCTCATTTTAATGCTTTATTCCGTCTTGCTCGTATAAATTACTCATCGAAAAATATTGGTAAGAATTAAGAAATCAACTAGCCTATAATCATCTCAAGCTGCTAGACGAACATGAGCAATTAAGCGTTTAAGCGGAATAAACGTTTGGATGGGTTAAATGTTTAGAAAAACAAATGAAAGATACACAGAAATTAAAGATGTATAATTTGGACTTACTTCGATTTTGTTCTATTTGCAAAATTTAAAAAATAATATTCGCAATTTTATTGCCCGTTTAATAAATGTGTGCGTGCGTGTGTGGCGAGAGAGAGAGAGAGAGAGAGAGAGAGAGAGAGAGAGAGAGAGAGAGAGAGAGAGAGAGAGCGAGAGAGTAAGAGAGGTCTTCTCCTTGTTCAGTATTGCGCTCACATCGTTCTGTGGTGGCCATATTTACGTTTATCTCCTTCTCCACCAGTTTAGTAGAATCAAACTGTGTATGTTCTACCAAGTCAACTATATCGGCATATTGTTGTGTCAGCAAAATTTCTAACAATGTTACGAACTCTCTGCTCTCTGACACACATCTGACACAGATCACTTTTCTCATTACAGGTCCTGAGTGTATTAATGTCAGGCCGACTGTGGATGTACCTCCCCCTCCCGGACAGCTATCAGGCATATCGTCAGACAAAGAAGAAATAGTGTTCAGAATTAACTGAATGGCCTATACTGCCTTATTCCTTTCCCTACGGAAACCCTTCACACTTCTGAATACATAGAGCATTATTAAGTAGGCTACTTGCCGTAGCAGGATCAGCTACTGCCTACCTGCCTACTGACAGATGTGTTCCTATAAAATGTGTAAAACTGAATCGCATTATCTATTATTTCCTATATTAAATAGCTGATATGAATTTTCTTAATTTTTTTTTTAATTATACGGAACTTAAAAATAATTCTGTATATTTCTGTAAATATTTTAATCAGCGTTTTTATTATTTTTCTATTAATTTAAATAGACTTTAAACTGTTGTTTATTGAAATCGACCGGTACATGAAATAACTAGGAGAAATTACTAAAATTATTATTTTAGTTGAAACTAACATAGAATATTTTCAACAGCTTGAAAAAAAAAACAGTCAAATAACTTCCCCCAGCACAAGTAGCCTTTCAAATATTTAAACCGAAAAAATGAAAGAACGATTTTTTCGGAGAATTTTCGTAGAACATCTTTAAGAAAGTAAACAAACTGTGTATAAATAAGTTGTCTTAATAACAAAATTAGCAAATAATTTTTAATTTGGTCAGTTTGCACGGTATTAGTTATGTACTAACAAATTAAACGGGTTTAAATATTTATGCAGATACTATGCATGCAGTCATTGCTTGTTCATGCGTACCACAAAGTAAATTATAAAAAGTGCTTCTTTCCGAAATGAACGAGTTTGTCATAATGGGTACATACCCCACAGTGGAAGCATTGCATATGCATAGCAGTGAGTACGCACTACCTCCCCGTGCACTATCAAATGGTACAGTTCTATGACGTTATTTATACAGAATTACTGTGCACGGAAAATCAATACTGTGTACATTGCTTGTGCAATTTTTACCTGATAGATTCTCTTATAATTAAATAGTAGTTTTCCAGACAGTCTATTTAAACCGGGATGAAATTTAATTAACGAAAATTAACTACTTTTCAACAATAAAATTTTTATTACACACTCATTATGTGTGCACTGTCATAATGAGTGCTTGAGAAATAAGAATGTAGATGTTAAATGGACTGAAAAAGTATATACATACTCTTTGATACCTGTGTATCTGGTTACAGTCTTCTCTCTCTCTCACTCTCTCTCTCTCTCTCTCTCTCTCTCTCTCTCTTTCTCTCTCTCTCTCTCTATCTGTCTATCTCTCTCTCTCTCTCTCACGCGCGCGCCCACACATACACACACACACACTCATTCACTCACTCCCTATCTTATGCTATCTGATTATACGTAGACAGACACAAAGAATAGATGAAGTTTATTTTTAATGAGTTTAATTTAAGAATATCATTTTTTAATGGTTTAAGTTATGATTAAACATACGTTAAAGCCCTCGCGTTCTTAATCTAAGAACTAAATCATTACGCAGATGGGTATTAAGTACAGAATACAGTTCGATAAATTTACAAAACGCGTATTATAATTGTATGATTACCATTGTCTTTAACATTTATATGCAATCGAAGTACACAACAGAAAAGAGAAAAATTCATATTTGTAGTAAAATCACTTATTTTACATTACACAATAACAGTGGGTTCAATAACGTCTATTGGAAAGACAAATATACAGTGTATATTTACAGATATACAAATGTCTTGCAGAAAATCCCACTTACACCTATCTGCTTACGCAGGCAAATCCATTCCATTTGGAAATTACTACTAAGTTATGAAATTAATGAGTTCTGCTTTGCTGAATAAATCTGTTACATTCCATCACCATACGTGGTATGCATCCAATTCAAATGTACTGATGTTTCTTTTACGTATTATGGAAAGGTGTGACATATTTTCGTGAAAGTAGCTCTCAAATTAAGAAATAAAAACACACAGTACGCAATACAGAATTTCATTTTTTGATCATTGTCATTGTGTCATTGTTTACTCAATTAAAAATGTAATTTTTAATTATTCGTTTTCACATTTCACATTTCGGCACATCGATATCTGTACCATATATATTATGTGCAAGTCATTTCAGAGAGGGTTATTAAAAACTCTCTTATAACTTTAAGGCATTTGTAACAAACTCATTGAAACAAACTAATATGTAACATTTACAACTTTTTGATAAACAAAAATCTTTTACTTCATTACTTAGGAAGCTGTAAAGAAGAATAGTTGAAAGGTGTATTTTTAAAATATACAAATTTTCTCTATTATAATCAGCTCAAAAATTTGGAAAATTAACTAAAGCTTTGTCTGTGACATCTACAACACGATTATTATTTAACTTAATTTTAAGCAATAAATTTTAACAAAGAAAGATATTCTCTGACAATTCGAATTCTTGAAGAAAATCAATAAAAACACACAACACACAAACACTCAACCAAGTATTTTAATTCCTCTCACTCATTTATTTTTCATTGGTCGCTGTTATTAGTTCTATATTTTTGCCTTGAATTACAACACATTTCATCAGAGCTTTAGAGGGAGGTGACACAAAAGAGAATTACTCGCCTAAGAGCACTCAATTTTTCCGGTGTCTGTTCTAAACTCAATTAGCTGGCGCACTCTCGTAGCTAAGCAGCAAATCAACGGTGGCTGCTGGACAGTGCTGCCTAAAGTGATAAAATATTTAAGCAAATAACAAAACAGTTTCCTGTTGTTTCAAACTTGGATTTTCCTGTTTTTATTGATCTCCTGTGTGGATGGAAATAAACAGGATAATTAAATTATTTAACAGTGAACATTTAATTGTCATTACCCTGAAACATTTTAATTAAAATTAAATTATCCAGTCATTCGACATTATAAACTAACTTGCCAATAACCTTAAATGTTTTATAAAAGAGTCTACCAAGAAACTAAGCTATTCAGACGTTACCAAAACGGTCAAAGTAGCAGAGAAAAAAATAAATTTTATGCGACAAATAATCATTTGCAATCTTTTTTCGAATTTACCGTCACACATGACAGAAAATGTAAAGATGTTATGAACTTCTTAATTATTGTCTAATTATTTAGTAGTAATTTAGAGAGCATCATACACAGTATACTTTGATTTTTATAGAAATACAAGAGAAATATTTCTATAAGTCGATTTGTAGATGAGGTCACAATCCTGGATATCTAAAATATTTTGTACGTCAAAAATAAAAATAATAACGAAAATAATGACAATTCCTTTTAGAATAAAACTAATTTAAAAGTGTAATGAATGGTACACCTTGATTTTCTATAGACTTGTTCATTTACAGTGCCTTAGTGTAGTTTGTGATTGCTGTTGTCATGTTGTTGATGATTAACAATCCATATCCTATATTTATTGCATGCGTTGCTAAAGATTTAGAAATGTTTGTTTTTTTTTACGCATTTAAATGTTTAACGTACCTTCTTTTAATTGTTTTTATCTAGCCTACGTAAAACTATACTTTCTCTAGTCTTTGCATTCTATTGTATAGAGTTAATTGTTTGGTGTATCGTCATTACTGTATGAGCAATTTATTATTTCCACAATGTTTTTGTCTGTATTGTGCGCCATTCACACAGAGAGAGAGAGAGTGTGAGAGGGGGGGAGAAAGTGAGAAGGAGGGAGAGAGAAGAATATATTTTTCATTATTTTGTAAATTACAGTGTTTCAATAGCATTCAGCTATCATCATCACATATAAATTAATAAATTAAAATTTTTTAATCAATTGTTCAAAACAGCTTTTTGTATGAAGACTAAATTTAATTTTTTTATATATGTATATAAATATATTATATAAATAACTGTAAAATATAATATACATGTATAAATGTTTATCACTTTATTAAATTAGTAATTTTGAAAATATTATAATTCTTTATATTAATCTGAATTTGTTCTGGTATTTGTTCTTGGTATTTGTTCTGGAATTTTTTTTTATTTTTAAATTTTTCTAAATTTTCCCATAAGATCATTTTTGGCTAATGTGTTATATATAATATGATATTATTCAATGTAGTTTCTTCTGCAAGTAGTGTATTACGGTTTTGCCGTTTTAATACCTGTGTGTGTGTGTGTGTGTGTGTGTGTGTGTGTGTGTGTGTGTGTGTGTGTGTGTGTGTGTGTGTGTGTGTGTGTGTGTGTGTGTGTGTGTGTGTGTGTGTGTGTGTGTGTGTGTGTGTGTGTGTGTGTGTGTGTGTGTGTGTGTGTGTGTGTGTGTGTGTGTGTGTGTGTGTGTGTGTGTGTGTGTGTGTGTGTGTGTGTGTGTGTGTGTGTGTGTGTGTGTGTGTGTGTGTGTGTGTGTGTGTGTGATTTTTTAAGAGTTTAGTGATGCTGTCATCAATATTGTGTTTGTTTCTTTATGGTCAGTCCTATTTTGTAAGTTATTTTATTATAACCATTTTCTTCAGTAATTTGATATATTATATTTTTTCTTTTTTTATTTCCTGCAAGTTCAGGAGCATTTTATACATTGTTTTGAATAGCGAATAAAAAATTGCCATTTTGTGTTTTGCGGGGTTTGAATTGTTACGAATAATCAAACTAGTGCAGGTTTGTTTTCTCTATATTGCATGATGTAATTGGTCACTGTTTTTAGAAATAGTACATTTAATAATTAATTTTGTTTGGTTTTTCTTTATATTCTGTAAAATGTATGTTGTTTAGGTGACTTAATATTTGATCTGCTTTTATGCTCTTGTTTTCACGATATATAGGCCATCACGAACATACTTCCCATATGCCTTTGGGAGTCAAATTAATGTTTTGTGAATCTTGTTGTTAGAGTGCTAAAAAAATGGTTTTGCAATTATATAGATAAAGGTGACCCCATTGCCAATCCTGTGTGTTGCTGGTTAATTTTATCTTTAAATTTCAAAGTAATTATAGCTTGGTATTAGTTTGAGGCTGCTTTACATTTCGGTTATATATTTGATACTTTAATTTTGTTCTTCAAGTTTGTTGATATGTGCTGTTTTCTGCCCAGTGGCAGGTTTTACAAGGCACGCTCCATGCATGTTTTCGTATCATGTATGAGTATCATGAGGAGTATCAACTCCTCCAGTTTTTCTATCATAACATTGTCTTGTGTTTGTCGCGTACAGTGACCCAACCTATTTTTCTTCCTGCCCTTGATGATATCCAGCACTCTCTTTCCCTCTTCTACTCTTCAGAGTACTTCCTCCTTTGTTTCCAGGAAATCTTTTTCATCCTTCTCTATATCCACATCTCGAAAGGCTGTAACCGCATGTCCTCTTCTTACCATAACATAACATAAGTTTGCCGATGATTGTGTTTATTGTTTCTTCTACAGATATGTTGGCGATGTATAATGTAAACAACATACTGCATCAGTATATATTTATTTTGCCTACTAAGACATATGAACATTTGATGTTCTTAAAATCATCTGTCAGAAAACTATTTGACAAAAAACTAAAAAATCCCTATCTGGCATACCATAGCATAAACTAAAAAATTTCAATCTGGCACCGTACCACCAAACTAATGATAGTAACACACAAAAATCCAATCAACAAAAACCAGCCAAAAGCCAACAGTAGCCAAGTAGTCACCAGTAGCAACAAACCAACACTAGGTACTTCACCAGCATGGCTGATAAAGTGAATGTGCTTAATGTCCTAAACAAAAGCATCTTGATAATACATTAATATAGTGTCCATCTATCTATCTATCTAACTATCTATCTGTCTGTCTGTCTGTCTATCTGTCTGTCTATCTATCTATCTATCTATCTACATACATACATATATATACAGTATATATATATATGTATGTATGTATGTACGATATATGTATCTCGTGTATTGCTATGTACTGTATAGGTGACGCATAGAATAAGCAGTCGAGATATAAGTTATTGGAATGAAGTGGATTTACTAATTATGCTATTATTTCTGACAATCCACTGAACTTTTAATACAGTTTATACAAAATAATTAATATGTCTCTTGACCGTTGTAACACAACTAAAAATTTACTTTCCATATAATCAAATAAATTAATATTTAAAAGTCTTATTTACTATAAAGTCTATCACTGATGTGATAGAGTCTTTCTTTTAATTTTTTTTTTAATTGCACATAAATAATACATGTTCATTTTACTTTTATGTCTTATAAAGTTAGTCATTTTAATAAACTTATTTTATTACCTTTAATATGATTTAGGAAATGGCAGGCTTTAAAAATGACGAAGTCTGCGCAAATAACATGAACTCACCTGTTTGATTGCTGGGAAGTTTTCCGTTGCAATACGTAATTAATTAAAACCTAAACAAAGCAAAAATTATTACGCCATTGAGACTGCATAATCATTACAACTTTCCGTCTAATTTATTAGCTACTGCAACTGTTATCGTTACCTCATACTTTACGTTACACAATGTTCCTTTACTGCGAGTCATATAAACTTATTACGAATTTAATAAAAGACACCGGCATTTATCTATCGTCTAGTCTCAAAATGCGTTTTATACTGAAAGTTACAGAAACAATGAGAATACGAAATCACTCGGACGTCTGTTTAAAAGTAATTATAAGTCTCACTGAATCGTGAGCTACGGAAGTATAATATAACAACAGACACCATTTTGTGCCATCAAAACGGTGTAGGACAAGGGAAGAAAGATAGGCAAGTTTGAACAGCTAAATGTGACCAATACTACGCTCAGTCACTTATTGGTATTGTAGGCATTGTAGGCACTCATTCCACAGACTGAGTGTGAACCTGGGGATTGAAAAACATACCATTGAAAAAAATATGGCACATTTAACTTGAAAAATTTTTATAATCTAAAAAAGTCTGAGGCAAAGCTGAAATAGGCTAGCAACAAATGAGACTCAAAACCTTTCTGCGCTAAGCAGTTTCCAAAATACAGAAACGATTACAAAGTGTTGGAGGGCGTTAAAAGCCGTCTTGATATAGGCTGCAGAAACAACAACAGGCTACAGTACAGAGCGTGTATAAACAAAATAATGAAGAAACTACGATCGTAAGTCATAGATGGAACGGCTAACTAGGGTGAGAACATAATCTTACGATGAGTTTCGCATAATATAGCAAATAATATTATTAAACTGAAAACGAGAGACTATATTAATATAATGCTTTAGACTAAAGATCATTTCAGAAATAATCGCCCTTCTCTGTGCTTCCAAAGTCATAAACCTTTAATAAAAATAGCTTTCAGCCAAGCACCAGTTTGTGAAGATCGCGTACGGGGAATTCTGATAAAGAAGCAGACAGTACTATCTAGATGGAAGGAGTTTTTTCCAGGCCTCTCGACTCAAACGATGCCTGAGACTCCATCAGAACCAAGATTGACTCTACAAAGGCGAACTAATTACGACGATCTCAAATTCAGGACGATTTATGAGCAATTGGTAAGTATAAAAATAACAAAGCCCCTGGAGTTGACGACATAAGGAGGACTTTTTAAAAGTGAAGGGGAACGTTAAGCCCAATTGTTGCACGCAATGATACTGCAGGTACAGAGAACACCACGATATCCCATTTAATGGAAAACGAGCGTAACACGTCTAACTTACACGAAAGATGATAAACTTGAATGCGGAAATCACAGCAGTACTTCACTCCTTTGAATAACATGTAAAGTCTTCGTATGACAAATTAAAGACACCATCAGGAAGGTTTCAGCGCTGGTAAGTCAATCACTTTCCAGATGGACTCGGTCAGACAGATAGAAGAAAAACTTTGAAAATTTACTATTGATTTACACCAATCTTTAGAGACTTTGGGCAGCCCTACGTCTCCATATTCGAGAGAAGCCGTACTCAGTGCTCCTGAAATTTTATACCCCTTCAAAACTGGTGAGATTCATTAGAGATGCAATGAATTACACCAAAGATCGTGTTAGAATATTAAGAATTTACAATATTATAGGGCACTGATTAGACCTAATTCTATCATTGCTTTTTACCTAGCATTAGAATATGTTGTCAAAAAAGATCTTCGTTCTTGTCAATTCCATCATATTGAGTAAGTCTAAGCAGATAACTGGTTATGGATATGACCTAAATATAATTGGTAGATATTTGACTTCAAAAGAGAAAAGCTTTGAGAGAAGTTGAAAGCCACTTCAACAGACATGTGGCTCAAAATTAATGTATAGATGACCAAACGTAGTGTCAGAGCAGAAGACAAGTGTATTATCTGTTGTAACGTAATAATGTAATAATGAAATGTTGCAATAAAGTCGTTCACGCATTATGCAATTCGGGTTAGTTCTTTCAGCCAATAGTGGTGAGGTGAAAGAGATTCAGAAGAGATCGGCTACAGGAAACAGTATCTTGTTTTCACTGATCAACATTATCAAATGACACAGTGCCCCCGTAAATTAAGTTTTAGGTATGCAAAACACCTGCGGACAGTGGAATCCTATAGTTTCGAGAGTTGGAGATTAACAAAAACCTCTTCGGACATGCTGGACACCTTTGACTGGAGAGTGATACATACAATATATAGCAGTAAAGAAGAGTATGGGTGTTACGGCATTAATATGAGTTTTACAAGCTATACAAACTCTTGGATCATAAAATTTGAAGAGTCGCCAGTGAGCAGGTCATGTACGGAGAATATTGGGGAAAGATTTCCCCAAAATGTGTATGACAGTCAGCCGGAATAAATGACCATTGAGAGAATTCAGAATGCGGTCGAACGTTACAGATGATACTAGAAGAATGTTTCATGTTGAAGGTTTGGAAGAGAGCGGCTTTGAACCAAAGAGAGGGGTCAATCGAGAAGGCCATGATCAATCAATGGCCATGGTCAATCGACATGGGCTGTAGCATGACTGGAAGAAGAAGAAATTAGGGAGAACGGTGAACCGTGAACGTGATTCAATTCGAAAAAACTGTAAAAAGACAATATTATTGATCTTTATACGACGCAAGTAGTTCAATGCTTTGACTGGTTCATATAAATGATCTCTGAATCCCAAAAATATCCAGCTAAGAACAATGTGCAAGTCTCTCTCTCTCTCTCTCTCTCTCTCTCTCGCTCTCTCTCTCTCTCTCTCTCTCTCTCTCTCTCTCTCTCTCTCTCTCTCGCACTCTACCTCTACCCCCATTTTTAGATCACTAATTTGTGATTACAGACACTGAAAGGAAAAGATTCTCTAAGTAAAAGAATATGTCGTATGTCGTAATGGTTATCATCATAATGTGATAATACATATACATAATAATACACATATAGGGTGCGTCAGCTAAATTCGGACAAAACAAACAGTTTATTAAAACAATAATAGAACAATAATATTTATTCGATATAACCCCCGTTTGCTGTGATCACTGCCTCGATCCATGTTCTGAAGCGCGAGCACGCTCTCTTTAACTGCTCCTTGTCTAAATCCGCGAATGCTACCTCAATACTGCCCTGAAGGGTTGCCACGTTGGGGTGCCTGGACTTGTTAGACACCCTTTCACTAAACGCCCTAAACGTAATAATCAAGGGGGTTTAAATCAGGACTATTGAGACGCCAGAATTCCTTAGACCAGAATGCGTCCACGTTATCGGAAAGTCAGTTCTGCACTAAATGGCTTGTGTGAGCAGGTGCACCGTCCTGTTGAAAGATGTACGGTCTCCCGGAAGCCACAATTTCCATCCATGGCTTCACTACAGTTCTCAGAATCTGGAGGTAAACGTCCATCGTGATGGTTTCTCTCTTTTTAAAGAAATGGGAAACTTCGTCCTGGCTACTACAGGGACATCCTCGGGATCATGCGCGAGCCAACGATCGTTTCTTCGGTTCACTTTTGCATCAACAGTAAAAATCTTTTCATCAGAAAAAAACCTGAGGCGACCCGCAGCTTCATGCTTCAATGAACAAAGAAGCAAATTGCAGCGGGCAACTCTCTTGACCTTGGCAGACTCATACAGAATTTGTCGTACCTTGAGCACATAAGACATGTATCTCAGGTCCTTTTCTGCGATTCGACGCATGGTGGCCTCACTCACCCCAAGTGTGGTGGACAATTTAGGAAGCGGCACCCCTGGGTCTTCTGAAATGAGCTCTTGAGCCCTTTGGACGACATTTGAGGCCCTAGCAGTTTTCTCTCTTGAATGGCTTTGCCTTGCAGGGTTCGCGGAACCTTCTTCGGACTTCTCCGCGTCTGCATACTTTTGCGCGATGTCGTAAACGGTCGATCGCGGGTACCCGAAGAAGCGAATAATTTCGGTCGGAGAACGCGCGGCGCGAAGCGCTTCAATTACTGCCGCTCGTCGATTATATTCCGCACTTGATGTCACAGACTCACCCATTTTGAGGTTATGCGCGTCTTACACATACAGCTGGCTTACCTAAACGCCAACAATCGACTACTGCTGAAGTCAAATGTGGCGGGAAATTCAAATTGAATTTTGTCCGGATTTAGCTGACGCACCCATCTGTGTTAAGATAAATAATTCAGGAACATAATACCCAGTTGTAGTTACATATTTATTGATAGGTGTAATAATGAAAGATCAACCAGCCAGCTGTACATCATAGCTGGAAGAGTAGTATCATTGTGTGTAACACTGTATTCCACTTATTTTCAATTCGTAATTCTTTATAATTTGCGTCTACACACAATATTTCCTCGTTTAAGTCATGAGCCAGATTAACATGAAATATTTAAGTGTAGTATTGAATACATTTATTTGTGACTCCCTTCTTCTAAAACTAAAGCACACATTTTAATCAAAATATTAAAAATAAAATATTTTCCAATAAACAACCACGGGACATAAAATAGCGGTAGGCCTAAATAACTTCCTTTACTGTAGGACGAACTTCCTTTGTTACTACGGAAAACCCCCTTCTATTTTAAATGCCCTTTTAGCTAATAATAAATTTTTCTTTGTTTTCCCTATGACCAACAATTAATTCCTTCCCCTTCGTCAACTATTTATTTTAAATTCCCTTTCATTGTAAACAATTGTGAACGGAATTTAGTATTAATACCTAATGTATTTTTGCTAAACGCAATCGTTATTTAAATATAGTCTTGTGAACAGTAACGTTTTTAGATTGGCTCTAAGAAAAACCTGAAGTAAGACCCTGGGTGTAGAACTACAATTTGTACTGATAACATCCACTGTTGATAATTAGACATATAAGAGGACTTGATTAGAATAAAAAATTGTCTAACCTTAAGAAAGCATATGCTTTTAATTTTATATCCTAGACGTATCTACTTTGTCCTGGCGTGCACCCTGATAAGCCGTCCTCAGTGTGACGGCACACTCACGTACGTGATACTCTTTAGTGTGACCACCAGAGAACTCCAGAGACAGTAAAAACAACCAAAAATTTCATTAAACAGGGGATGAGTTTCTTGTAGTTATATTATAATTACCAAACAAATAATTGAATCCCTTTCCAAGTATACAAATTATTCTGCCTGACGTTTCATAGTATTACCTATATCTTGCCTATATCTTGAAGAGCAGAATTGGATCATAAAAACAGTTTTATACCGGTATATCTACGATAGAAACAAATTTTTTTGTAATAACTATTACACACACACACACACACACACACACACACACATTACAAGTAAAATAAATAAATAGAAATATTTACCTAATTTTTGCGTTTTTGTTAAAATTTTGTTTCATGTTCCTGATAGATGCTATTTTTTAGAAGACAACAAATACAAACTGCTTTCCTTGTTTATCTTGATTTTGTTTTATCTATAACAAATCCATGTACCAACTATCTTCTTATACATACTGATGTTCGTCGTAACACTTTATACAGTTTACGTCAAATTATCAAAAGTATTAAAAAAAAACAAGAACATTGTCTTAGGGTAGTTTTTATTACACTGAATAAACATTTAATTAATCTACATAAAATATTTCTGTCACTTTCACCAATAATTATCGATATCCAGTTAATACTCATATACCAAACAAAATACAAAATAAAGAAAGCTATCCAACATTCTCATGTGCACAAAATTATTTTAACAAAAACAACCTATCCTCAACGTTAGCGTTCAACGAATTGAAATTATAAGAACAGAAGAATTGACCATACATACATTGTGTTCTTGGAATCTAAATGACTTAAAATGTTAAATAAAACGAAAAAAATAAGCGTTCTAATATAAATAGTTTCAAATAAAAAGTAGAGTATCCCTTATGGTATTACACAAGATTGTTAAAAAAGTATATAAGCAAAACCCCAAATATTAAGTTTTCTTAAGTGACATCAATGTTTATACTGTGTTGAGGTCTTATCTTATGTGTGGTATTTTTTTTCTGTCAAAGACTGTTACAGTTAAATATTAAACAAAATAAGTTGTTAATTATGGGTTTAAACGTTTTACTTTAGACATCGAACAAGTAATCATGGGCCTTTTTATTTTTTTACATTTAATGTAGTCCAAGTCTTCTTCTTTCTACAACGTTAGTTATTTACATTATACATGCATATATATTTTATCTTTTTTTTCGTATCGGCCATCTAAGGATCACATGCCAATTTCAATTCTTTACTCTTTGTTCTTTCCTTATTTTACAATATTCTTTGATCTTCTCACTGTGTCTCTTCTTCCTGTCTTCAGTCCACTTTGAACCTGCGTTTTTCTTTCTCCTACTCTGGACTCCCACCATTTTAACACTTTTGCCCGAAAAACTTCTCCTTCAATTGCTTCATCTGCGTGAACCTATATTATTTTTTTCTAAATCCTTTTGGACTTCTTTAATCCACCTTGATGTTGACTTCTCCCCAACAGATATTTGAAGATTTGCTTTGTCAACCTGTTGTCATCCATTCTATATAAATGTCCAAAAAATAATGTGCCGTACCTACACGGTGCTTCGTAAAAAAAAAAACCATATTATATTTCTATAAGGGACGAGCGAATTGATGCGTTACGGTATTTCAGTGCACTGCACTGTGGGGGCATACGTCATTTCGGCACCGTCACGCACTCTGTGGGCAGAGCGGTGATTTGCGCTTTCAAAGGCCGTTGTGGGTATGTTGTATTCCGGCAGCGGCTGCAAGCAGTACGACATCTTCCTATCGCGCAAGCTTCTTTTGTTATAAATTACTATCTGCCATGCGTACGTAGGCTCTAAGTGATCTCCCGGGTTCCTGATCTTGGAGGCTTGATTCGCTCCGTTTGGAGGCTGTACACCTGCCACCACGACTTAAAAAAAATGTGATTGACTGAGCTCTCGTGATTCTGGCCGCCAGGGAGAAGCTGCCGTTCATCATGTCGCAGTAGCCCCGAAATATCTTCAGGATGAAAGCAGGTGACATTTATGCCTTTAATACACACTAGGCCGTTGAAGTAGACTCCATGTGCTGTGCAATTCACCAGTAAAAGCAAATTCACTAAATTCAGATAACTATTGTGCTCACGTCCGTCGGGACATAAGTGGTTACGAACTTTCTCTGTTTAACTCATTATGTAATTACGCCTCAAAAAAAAAGAAATTGTGAACCCGGGGGCAGACAATGTGTCTGGCCATCATTATTTTATTACTAATTTATTAGGTTGCAGTTGCGATACTGGGGGGGAGTAAGAATTTTAGCAGATTTATGTGGGTATTTTTGATATATATATATATATATATATAAATATAAAAAGGGGTTGGGTTTTTTTTAAGGGGTTTTAAGGGTTGCGTTGTTCTGTAACCTGAGGCCGACACCTGTTGATGCAGTTGTCTGCATGCATTGGACATCTCATTATGTGCTGGAACTGGTGCGGGCACATGTCTGCGCCCGGGGAGATTCAGCCATCTGTGAATTCATCTAAATATTGTTATGAAGCTTAAATTATTTATTCTACAATTTTATAACATTATTCCGGATCTTTAATAATTAAATTCATGATTTTTTTTTTTTTTTAATGCCAAGCTCAGTTCATGATTTCTCATGTTTTTAATATAGAATTATTATTCTGGTTTCCCACTATTCCATTTTATAATTGTAAAATTTATAATATCCGCTTCAGTTTATAGTTTATTTTCTGGTGATCATACTACACTTGAATTTTCTTGAAAATTCTGTATTCTCATGGAAGCATAGGGGAGAGTGAAAGTCTACTATTTTATAGACCACACAGACACGTTAATCTTGTGAGGGTAGTTATTATCAGGGGACAAGCCCAAATTTTCAATTATAAATATGTAACCGGAGAGAGTGTACAGGCTGCTGTGCCAGTTGAAATTGTTGAATTCTAGTCGTGCTAATTAGTCCAGTTTTTTACTTCGATTATGTTCTTGTGGGGTTCATGGGTTTTGTTTTTTTTATGAGAATTCATATAAGGCTGTCTGCCGGGTTGAACTTGTTGATTTTGTTTGTAATGTATATGTATTTGTGTATCTATGTCCGTTTATATGTCGCATGTCAGGGGTTTTAAAAGAATATTAAATTATTTATATGTCCTGTTTATACGATTACTATGATGATTGATGTTATGTGCCTTTCTTAGATTATATAGATACATAGATACTGTTGAATTATATTAACAAATTTGAATTATTATGAATATGAAAATACTTGGAAAATTAACTCTAATTATATGAAGATATATATATATATATATATACTGTTGAATTATACTAACAATTTTTCTTGAATTAACATGAATATGAAAAGACTTGGGAAAGGCACTATAATTGTATGAAGAAGTATTAGAGGTTGAATTGTATGGGTAAACGTTAAATTGAAATTCATATGCAGATGTGTAGAAAATGAAGTATGCGTATAATAAAAATTGTTATTGTTGTCTTACAGCAGAGTTTCATTGCAAGTCCCGTCTCACTGGACCCAGCGCCTTTAGCTTCTCTAGGCCTTCTGCCTAGTTTTAAATATATAGTGGCCTCTCTTTAAAAAAAAAAAAAAATTTAATTTATGAAGCATAAAAAATTTTAAAGAGGGGTTACAAATGGTAGCAGAGCGTGGTTGATTCTAAGGTCGAACCCTTGGGCCCTTGGGTGTGACGGGGCTTGCAAACTCGGGAATAGTTCTGGCAAATTGGAACTTTAAATATTTTTCAAAAATTAACATCTATGCATCTATACATCTATCATGTTGAGTTATATCTATTGTTATTGGGTATAGTATGTGAATGAATAATTGTTCGCCTGTTTGAAATTGTAAGCCTGGTGCCGCCACGTGGCATGCGTTCTTAGTTGGGATTGTTTTTTTTTTTTTGAGACTTGAACTGCCGGGGGTCTTGAGCGTTGCATGGGCAGTAGACGATATTTGTAATTCGAGGTCGAATTGTAGCGCGTGAGTTTAGCGGGATGCGGTATGGCCCGATCGGAAGTCGGTACCGTCACCGACAAGATTCATTGTCTGAAGTTTGTAATAATATGTCCTTGTGAAATGTGATGTTGTGGTAGGTGTTAGGTGTTGTTGGTCTTATGTATGGTCTTAGTGTCTGATGTGGTTTCTCCTCTTGTGTGTCCGAAAGAGAGCTAGTTATAGAGTGGGTCAGGTTTCCACAGCGCTAGGGAACCCGGGGGTCGCTCGAAGGAAGGATAGTACTCGAGTTTTTCCTGATTTTTGTGATTATGTTTAGTTGTTGTGTTTGGTGTATTGTGTGATTCTGGCGGGGGTAGGGTACCAGAGACTACCCAACTATATTTCCGGCATTCTCCAGAAACTGCCGGTGGTGGATGGAGAGGATGAGGACAAATTGTTGGTTTTCCTGGACATCGTCCTGCAGTTGGCGGATTTTCCGGGACTGTCCGATGATGTCCTTTTGTCCGTTATATACCCGTATTGCCGGGGTTCAGTGGCTGAGCTGGTCACCAACACCCTAAGTCGTGGTGGCAGTATCGACTCTCTCCATGGGGAGGTGTTGGACTCTCTTATACCCTGTCGGCAACGGGAGCAGTTGAAATGTAATCGGTTCTATCGTGCACAGGCCAACGAAGAGGCGTTGGCGGACTTTGTGTAGGATATTCGTAAAATTGCCCGGATTTTGAGGTTAGGGTTGCCCGAGAAGGGCATTTTTCAAATTATTCTGGAAGGGGTCACACCCCAAGAGAGATCCCGTTTGGTGTTCGCGGACCGTCCACGTTGTTTTTCGGACCTTGAACGGCTGTGTGTGGTTTCCAGAACGGTCCAGGAGATTGACGAGTCCCGGGATCAAGTAGTAAAAGATGAAGTAAGATACGAGACGCATGGACGACGAATTGTTCCATCATCACACGGTGCTGAACTTGAAATTAGAAACTCTTGTATCGAGAGGCGTCGTCATTCACCTAATGTGACCTGTTTTAGGTGTGGTAGATTGGGCCACATTAGACGATTTTGTACCGGGGTTGGGTCGAGTCCAACGACCCTCTCCAACGCGCCCAAGGTTTTTCAGAAGGGGGTCAATAAGGAGAAGATATGTCGGAGGTCTTCTCCTCCCTGTCGTGGGTCTTCTAAGATACGCGCCTCCAGGCCATTTGTAGGTCCCAGTTCTTCGGGCATCAAGCTCCTCCAAACCATCTCCAGGCCCACTTCTGTATGCCCCTTCTTGCTGTTGGAATTGAAAAGGTGTCAACTCAGAGCATTAGTTGACCCCGGATCAGCAAGATCTATCATTTCATCCAAAGTGTGCGAGGACCTTGAAATACAGGGTTTAATTAAAAGGTCGGAACAGTCTTCCGTGGTGTGCTGGATGGCATCTCAGGAAATTCTGCCCATTTCCCCGGTAGTTTCATTCAAATTTAAGATCGAGGGATTTTCTTGGGTGTGGAGCTTTCTGGTTTCTACTGCTCTGGGAGTTGAGTGCATTATTAGTGCCGACTTCATCTGCAAAAGTGGTCTCGTTATTGACATCCAAGAGCACTAATGCTATTTTAAATTTAATCGGGGAGTTGTACTCCTTTTCCTTGGATATCAGGGGAACAGGCAAGATATCCAGGAGATTGAGTGCCCCGACACATCTAGAGACCACCTGGGACCAGAATCTTAAGTGGTTACAGCTAGCCTTCAATACGGCCCTGCATGACAGTCATAAGGCCGTTCCCTTTGAAGTTATGTTTGGTTTCTCGCCTACGCTTCCCTTGGCCAACTTGTAGAACATAAACGATCTTCTGCCGAGTAATCCGGACATTAGGACGGCAGATAGGTGGAAAGAGGCCCGGAAGAATTTGCTCCGTGAACACGAGCGCGTCCGTAGTCGGTATAATCAGGGGTGAATTCCAAATCCCTTTAAAGTAGGAGATTTGGTCTACTGCCAGAGCCACCCGATCAGCTCAGCTGCCGATAAAAGAGCCGCTAAATTGTGTTATCGCTGGTCGGGGCCATATCGTATCCTGGAGTTCGCGTCGCCGGTGACGGCTCGGTTGGGCGAGCCTGGTTGTGATTCTAAGGAAATAACTACACATATTTCTAAGCTGAAGCTCTGTAGAAAGGGGTAGGCGGGCTGATATGGGGGGGATATTTAGTGGTCTCTGTGTTATTGGGGATGTTGTTATTCTGAAGGGGTGTGCTCCGGGGGTGTCATAGAGAATAATAAGGTAGCGGGTAGATGTTCCCCACAGTCCCAGTGGTGTTTGTCTACTTCAGTGATGCGACCCTGCCTACGGGAGCCTTGGTTTCCTCCATTCATCCTTGGTTCCGGAGGGAGCCATGTCCCTACCTTTAGTCCTATCTCTTCATCTTCAGTGATCCTTGCCTTTTCCTCTTCTCCTCTTCCCGATCTTCCTAACCCCTCCCGCAAAAAAAACATAAGTCAAAAAAAATTTCAAAAAAATTAGAAAACTGGGAAAATGTCAAAAAAAAGGAGTTGGATAGTGGAGCGAAACGTGCCGCGTGGATGAGGTCGGTTGGGTACTTCATCTACTCGGTACGTTTTGGGCATGCCCTTGGAGCACACATGTATTTTTGTTATAGGTTAGGAAAATAACATATTCATAAGCTGCATTGCATTTGCGTGCTATCGAGAATTTGGAGTATCGCATCATAGAGGCCATCCTTCCCCCCTCCCTAGTCCTGTGGGATGTGGACTGTATCGTTGAGATAATGGTTGTTTTGGTTTTCGGGTTAAACCCTCCGTATAAATATAGGGCATATGGCCCTGTTAAGGTAGCACTGGTGTCTCAAGCGTGAGTGGACAAGCCTCAGGAGGTCAGAACTCAGGGAGCTCCCGAACTGTTCTTTCTTCTTTCCTTCTCTATCCCTTCTTGCTGTGGGTTGGCCCTGATAAGGTCAGCGTGCAGTGCCAGCACACTTACACACTACACGTCTTCTTTCTGCTCTTTCCTTTTCCTTCTGAGCCTCTGTTCTCCTGAGAGCGAGGGCTACTGCGAACACCAACGAATACGCTTGTTTTAAAGACCATTAGGGGTACACTACAGGGTACCCCTTGGTTCAAGTAGGGGGCAACCAGGTTGCCCTTTTGGGGTGGAGGTGTGCCGTGCCTACACGGCGCTTCGTAAAAAAAAAAACCGTATTATATTTCTATAAGGGACGAGCGAATTAATGCGTTATGGTAATTCAGTGCACTGCACTGTGGGGTCATACGTCATTTCGGCACCGTCACGCACTCTGTGGGCAGAGCGGTGATTTGCGCTTTCAACGGCCGTTGTGGGTGAATTGATTTCCCGCAGCGGCTGCAAGCAGTACGGCGTCTTCCTATCGAGCAAGTTTCTTTTGTTATAAATTACTATCTGCCATGCGTACGTAGGCTCTAAGTGATCTCCCGGGTTCCTGATCTTGGAGGCTTGATTCGCTCCGTTTGGAGGCTGTACACCTGCCACCATGACTTAAAAAAAATGTGATTGACTGAGCTCTCGTGATTCTGGCGGCCAGGGAGAAGCTGCCGTTCATCATGTCGCAGCAGCCCCGAAATATCTTCAGGATGAAAGCAGGTGACATTTATGCCTTTAATACACACTAGGCCGTTGAAGTAGACTCCATGTGCTGTGCAATTCACCAGTAAAAGCAAATTCACTCAATTCAGATAACTATTGTGCTCACGTCCGTCGGGACTTAAGTGGTTACGAACTTTCTCTGTTTAACTCATTATGTAATTACGCCTCAAAAAAAAGAAATTGTGAACCCGGGGGCAGACAATGTGTCTGGCCATCATTATTTTACTACTAATTTATTAGGTTGCAGTTGCGATACTGGGGGGGAGTAAGAATTTTAGCAAATTTATGTGGGTATTTTTGATATATATATAAATATAAATATAAAAAGGGGTTGGGTTTTTTTTAAGGGGTTTTAAGGGTTGCGTTGTTCTGTAACCTGAGGCCGACACCTGTTGATGCAGTTGTCTGCATGCATTGGACATCTCATTATGTGCTGGAACTGGTGCGGGCACATGTCTGCGCCCGGGGAGATTCAGCCCTCTGTGAATTCATCTAAATATTGTTATGAAGCTTAAATTATTTATTCTACAATTTTATAACATTATTCCGGATCTTTAATAATTAAATTCATGATTTTTTTTTTTTTTTTTAATGGCAAGCTTTAGTTCAGGATTTCTCATGTTTTTAATATAGAATTATTATTCTGGTTTCTCACTATTCCATTTTATAATTGTAAAATTTATAATATCCGCTTCAGTTTATAGTTTATTTTCTGGTGATCATACTACACTTGAATTTTCTTGAAAATTCTGTATTCTCATGGGAGCATAGGGGAGAGTGAAAGTCTACTATTTTATAGACCATACAGACACGTTAATCTTGTGAGGGTAGTTACTATCAGGGGACAAGCCCAAATTTTCAATTATAAATTTGTAACCGGAGAGAGTGTACAGGCTGCTGTGCCAGTTGAAATTGTTGAATTCTAGTCGTGCTAATTAGTCCAGTTTTTTACTTCGATTATGTTCTTGTGGGGTTCATGGGTTTTGTTTTTTTTATGAGAATTCATATAAGGCTGTCTGCCGGGTTGAACTTGTTGATTTTGTTTGTAATGTATATGTATTTGTGTATCTATGTCCGTTTATATGTCGCATGTCAGGGGTTTTAAAAGAATATTAAATTATTTATATGTCCTGTTTATACGATTACTATGATGATTGATGTTATGTGCATTTCTTAGATTATATAGATACATAGATACTGTTGAATTATATTAACAAATTTGAATTATTATGAATATGAAAATACTTGGAAAATTAACTCTAATTATATGAAGATATATATATATATATACTGTTGAATTATACTAACAATTTTTCTTGAATTAACATGAATATGAAAAGACTTGGGAAAGGCACTATAATTGTATGAAGAAGTATTAGAGGTTGAATTGTATGGGTAAACGTTAAATTGAAATTCATATGCAGATGTGTAGAAAATGAAGTATGCGTATAATAAAAATTGTTATTGTTGTCTTACAGCAGAGTTTCATTGCAAGTCCCGTCTCACTGGACCCAGCGCCTTTAGCTTCTCTAGGCCTTCTGCCTAGTTTTAAATATATAGTGGCCTCTCTTTAAAAAAAAAAAAAAATTTAATTTATGAAGCATACAAAATTTTAAAGAGGGATTACAAATAGTAGCAGAGCGTGGTTGATTCTAAGGTCGAAACCTTGGGCCCTTGGGTGTGACGGGGCTTGCAAACTCGGGAATAGTTCTGGCAAATTGGAACTTTAAATATTTTTTAAAAATTAACATCTATGCTTCTATCATGTTGAGTTATATCTATTGTTATTGGGTATAGTATGTGAATGAATAATTGTTCGCCTGTTTGAAATTGTAAGCCTGGTGCCGCCACGTGGCATGCGTTCTTAGTTGGGATTGTTTTTTTTTTTTTTGAGACTTGAACTGCCGGGGGTCTTGAGCGTTGCATGGGCAGTAGACGATATTTGTAATTCGAGGTCGAATTGTAGCGCGTGAGTTTAGCGGGATGCGGTATGGCCCGATCGGAAGTCGGTACCGTCACCGACAAGATTCATTGTCTGAAGTTTGTAATAATATGTCCTTGTGAAATGTGATGTTGTGGTAGGTGTTAGGTGTTGTTGGTCTTATGTATGGTCTTAGTGTCTGATGTGGTTTCTCCTCTTGTGTGTCCGAAAGAGAGCTAGTTATAGAGTGGGTCAGGTTTCCACAGCGCTAGGGAACCCGGGGGTCGCTCGAAGGAAGGATAGTACTCGAGTTTTTCCTGATTTTTGTGATTATGTTTAGTTGTTGTGTTTGGTGTATTGTGTGATTCTGACGGGGGTAGGGTACCAGAGACTACCCAACTATATTTCCGGCATTCTCCAGAAACTTCCGGTGGTGGATGGAGAGGATGAGGACAAATTGTTGGTTTTCCTGGACATCGTCCTGCAGTTGGCGGATTTTCCGGGACTGTCCGATGATGTCCTTTTGTCCGTTATATACCCGTATTGCCGGGGTTCAGTGGCTGAGCTGGTCACCAACACCCTAAGTCGTGGTGGCAGTATCGACTCTCTCCATGGGGAGGTGTTGGACTCTCTTATACCCTGTCGGCAACGGGAGCAGTTGAAATGTAATCGGTTCTATCGTGCACAGGCCAACGAAGAGGCGTTGGCGGACTTTGTGTAGGATATTCGTAAAATTGCCCGGATTTTGAGGTTAGGGTTGCCCGAGAAGGGCATTTTTCAAATTATTCTGGAAGGGGTCACACCCCAAGAGAGATCCCGTTTGGTGTTCGCGGACCGTCCACGTTGTTTTTCGGACCTTGAACGGCTGTGTGTGGTTTCCAGAACGGTCCAGGAGATTGACGAGTCCCGGGATCAAGTAGTAAAAGATGAAGTAAGATACGAGACGCATGGACGACGAATTGTTCCATCATCACACGGTGCTGAACTTGAAATTAGAAACTCTTGTATCGAGAGGCGTCGTCATTCACCTAATGTGACCTGTTTTAGGTGTGGTAGATTGGGCCACATTAGACGATTTTGTACCGGGGTTGGGTCGAGTCCAACGACCCTCTCCAACGCGCCCAAGGTTTTTCAGAAGGGGGTCAATAAGGAGAAGATATGTCGGAGGTCTTCTCCTCCCTGTCGTGGGTCTTCTAAGATACGCGCCTCCAGGCCATTTGTAGGTCCCAGTTCTTCGGGCATCAAGCTCCTCCAAACCATCTCCAGGCCCACTTCTGTATGCCCCTTCTTGCTGTTGGAATTGAAAAGGTGTCAACTCAGAGCATTAGTTGACCCCGGATCAGCAAGATCTATCATTTCATCCAAAGTGTGCGAGGACCTTGAAATACAGGGTTTAATTAAAAGGTCGGAACAGTCTTCCGTGGTGTGCTGGATGGCATCTCAGGAAATTCTGCCCATTTCCCCGGTAGTTTCATTCAAATTTAAGATCGAGGGATTTTCTTGGGTGTGGAGCTTTCTGGTTTCTACTGCTCTGGGAGTTGAGTGCATTATTAGTGCCGACTTCATCTGCAAAAGTGGTCTCGTTATTGACATCCAAGAGCACTAATGCTATTTTATATTTAATCGGGGAGTTGTACTCCCTTTCCTTGGATATCAGGGGAACAGGCAAGATATCCAGGAGGTTGAGTGCCCCGACACATCTAGAGACCACCTGGGACCAGAATCTTAGGTGGTTACAGCTAGCCTTCAATACGGCCCTGCATGACAGTCATAAGGCCGTTCCCTTTGAAGTTATGTTTGGTTTCTCGCCTACGCTTCCCTTGGCCAACTTGTAGAACATAGACGATCTTCTGCCGAGTAATCCGGACTTTAGGATGGCAGATAGGTGGAAAGAGGCCCGGAAGAATTTGCTCCGTGAACACGAGCGCGTCCGTAGTCGGTATAATCAGGGGTGAATTCCAAATCCCTTTAAAGTAGGAGATTTGGTCTACTGCCAGAGCCACCCGATCAGCTCAGCTGCCGATAAAAGAGCCGCTAAATTGTGTTATCGCTGGTCGGGGCCATATCGTATCCTGGAGTTCGCGTCGCCGGTGACGGCTCGGTTGGGCGAGCCTGGTTGTGATTCTAAGGAAATAACTACACATATTTCTAAGCTGAAGCTCTGTAGAAAGGGGTAGACGGGCTGATATGGGGGGGATATTTAGTGGTCTCTGTGTTATTGGGGATGTTATTCTGAAGGGGTGTGCTCCGGGGGTGTCATAGAGAATAATAAGGTAGCGGGTAGATGTTCCCCACAGTCCCAGTGGTGTTTGTCTACTTCAGTGATGCGACCCTGCCTACGGGAGCCTTGGTTTCCTCCATTCATCCTTGGTTCCGGAGGGAGCCATGTCCCTACCTTTAGTCCTATCTCTTCATCTTCAGTGATCCTTGCCTTTTCCTCTTCTCCTCTTCCCGATCTTCCTAACCCCTCCCGCAAAAAAAACATAAGTCAAAAAAAAATTTCAAAAAAATTAGAAAACTGGGAAAATGTCAAAAAAAAGGAGTTGGATAGTGGAGCGAAACGTGCCGCGTGGATGAGGTCGGTTGGGTACTTCATCTACTCGGTACGTTTTGGGCATGCCCTTGGAGCACACATGTATTTTTGTTATAGGTTAGGAAAATAACATATTCATAAGCTGCATTGCATTTGCGTGCTATCGAGAATTTGGAGTATCGCATCATAGAGGCCATCCTTCCCCCCTCCCTAGTCCTGTGGGATGTGGACTGTATCGTTGAGATAATGGTTGTTTTGGTTTTCGGGTTAAACCCTCCGTATAAATATAGGGCATATGGCCCTGTTAAGGTAGCACTGGTGTCTCAAGCGTGAGTGGACAAGCCTCAGGAGGTCAGAACTCAGGGAGCTCCCGAACTGTTCTTTCTTCTTTCCTTCTCTATCCCTTCTTGCTGTGGGTTGGCCCTGATAAGGTCAGCGTGCAGTGCCAGCACACTTACACACTACACGTCTTCTTTCTGCTCTTTCGTTTTCCTTCTGAGCCTCTGTTCTCCTGAGAGCGAGGGCTACTGCGAACACCAACGAATACGCTTGTTTTAAAGACCATTAGGGGTACACTACAGGGTACCCCTTGGTTCAAGTAGGGGGCAACCAGGTTGCCCTTTTGGGGTGGAGGTGTGCCGTGCCTACACGGCGCTTCGTAAAAAAAAAACCGTATTATATTTCTATAAGGGACGAGCGAATTAATGCGTTATGGTATTTCAGTGCACTGCACTGTGGGGGCATACGTCATTTCGGCACCGTCACGCACTCTGTGGGCAGAGCGGTGATTTGCGCTTTCAACGGCCGTTGTGGGTGAATTGATTTCCCGCAGCGGCTGCAAGCAGTACGGCGTCTTCCTATCGAGCAAGTTTCTTTTGTTATAAATTACTATCTGCCATGCGTACGTAGGCTCTAAGTGATCTCCCGGGTTCCTGATCTTGGAGGCTTGATTCGCTCCGTTTGGAGGCTGTACACCTGCCACCATGACTTAAAAAAAATGTGATTGACTGAGCTCTCGTGATTCTGGCGGCCAGGGAGAAGCTGCCGTTCATCATGTCGCAGCAGCCCCGAAATATCTTCAGGATGAAAGCAGGTGACATTTATGCCTTTAATACACACTAGGCCGTTGAAGTAGACTCCATGTGCTGTGCAATTCACCAGTAAAAGCAAATTCACTCAATTCAGATAACTATTGTGCTCACGTCCGTCGGGACTTAAGTGGTTACGAACTTTCTCTGTTTAACTCATTATGTAATGACGCCTCAAAAAAAAGAAATTGTGAACCCGGGGGCAGACAATGTGTCTGGCCATCATTATTTTATTACTAATTTATTAGGTTGCAGTTGCGATACTGGGGGGGAGTAAGAATTTTAGCAAATTTATGTGGGTATTTTTGATATATATATAAATATAAATATAAAAAGGGGTTGGGTTTTTTTTAAGGGGTTTTAAGGGTTGCGTTGTTCTGTAACCTGAGGCCGACACCTGTTGATGCAGTTGTCTGCATGCATTGGACATCTCATTATGTGCTGGAACTGGTGCGGGCACATGTCTGCGCCCGGGGAGATTCAGCCCTCTGTGAATTCATCTATATCATTCAGAAATAATAGTAAGATAAAAGTACTATAAACAATTCTGAATGAAACAATTCTGGGAATAAATGAATTAAACAGAATTTGAATGTTGATAGAACGTCAGAACTTTGAGACAAGATAAGATCAACATATTACAAGGATTTATGAGAAATATTTTTCAATTAAATAAATAGAATAGTTTGAATTTTACATTAAAACTAACCAAGTTCCAAAAAATAATTATGTGTCAATTATGATTGAATTGAGAAGAAAGTAAAGTGATTAATTCAGAAAAGAGAATTAACGTTAATCCAGAATAAATGCTAGACATTCACAATAGCATTTGAAGGAGTAGAGAAGAATAACAAGAAAGAGTGTAATATGCCAGAGAAGGAAAAAATTTGGAAGCAAAGAGACCAATTACTTTTGAAACGATAATGAAAACAGTTAATTAAGAGCGAAGAAGGACAACTCATACCAAACAGATGGAGAAGATGATTTTGAACAAATGATAATAATAAGACCTATATGAAATGCAAAGAGAAGAAATACCACATGAAATATAATATAAATGAATTAATGTTAATGAATGCGAAGGCAGATTAATAACTTTCTAAGAGAAAGGAAAGAACCAAAATGTTTAAATAAAATGATCAATATAACAACCTGTATATCTAATGTAAAGATACAATGTCAAAAAATTAAATATAATATATTAAGACCATTCAAATAATGAATAAGAAAGACTATATATAAAGACCATACTAATACTATGAGTAACCGGAAGAAAATATAAAGAGAATTCAGATGAAGAAGAAAGAGAGTTACACTGTAAACAGTAACCAGAATTATTAAAAGAAAGGTTTTCAACCATAATTAAATTAAATATATCAGACAAGTTAAGAGTTTTGAAAAAATATATATGTAATGAGTATAATAATAATTATGAAGATTTATTAAGATAGAAAATGTGAGATAATCTGAGAGACTACGAAGTGGAGAATCCAAAGATATTTTTATTAGTCGAAAATGAGACTACTTTTTATTTATTTATTCGATGACTGACTGAAGATAATTCCAGCAGCATTATGTTTTTTGAGCAGGGATGGATATGCCTCTGTAATCAATTTATAGAAGTGGTGTATGGCCAGCAGAGAAGTAGCGTACAGTGCCCCTCTGATCTGCCCCAGCCCACGTGATAGGGAATGTTAGGGAATTAATATCCCAAGGATGCAACACGAAGTTGATAAAGGAAGAAAATGTATTACAATAATAATATATCTCAGAAGACACTAACTATCCGAAAAGGATCAGTAGTAAGACAAGTAACCATATATATAAAATTAATAAAACTCTAATATAAAAAAGTCGATATAAAAATGGAGAAGAAAATGAATTATAAGAAATGATGAAAGTATCATAAGAAATTATTTCATCCATAAACATGTCTGAAATAATTACTTCTGGAGGAGAGCAATCTGTAGCGTGACAGATATAAGCATAATATTGAATGGCAATTGATCATTAGAATAATGAAGTTATAATGTTTAAATTTGGAAGAAAGCATTAAATTTAATATAAATAGATTAATTCATAGCAACTGTGGCAAGAAATCATTATTATAAAGAAAATACAAGTTCAAATAAAAGGAGTTACTAGTGATGAGTCATCCAAAACCAGTCTCATAACCAAAGGTTTTCAAGGTATAACCCAGGAAGGTAAAAAGTAAATAACAAAGCAGTACTGAATATGACCAAACCCACAACGAGGAAGAATAAATAGAAGAGAAACCCTAAAATAAGCCAAGATCAACCAATACAGGTTGTGTATTTCTGTAATAAAGAAGAAGATGGAGAAGATCCCAAGAAACCTGATGGCAATAAGAAGAAGATGGAGAAGATACCAGTCCCAGAAGGCAGGAGAAAAGAAGACTGAAGAAAGAAGAAGAGGGCAGCATCCTGAAGAAGATGTCATGCTCTTATAAAAGACACCCAAATCCCTATATCCCCAAAATAAATATCTAAAAATAAAAGTATAACGAAATAAAAACCACATGTATATAAATTTAAGAGAGAGGAGTGTATAAAGTAAAAGTTTCCTGTGAACTAAGATGAAACAATAATATAGTACCCATGGAACAAATCTCCATTGAAAAAACGCTAACCAATTTATTATGTTAATAAGACTATACGACCATTTAGCATTAACATAATATATAAGTGCAAAGTGAACCAGTGATAGTTTTGGGTATTATAAAAAATGAACCTTGTGTTTCATTCTTGGCAATCACAAACATTGGATGCAATGAAATATGCATTTTTCAATGACTTAAAATATGTACTGTGACAATATGTTGTTCATAAGACATGAATCTGTTTAAAATAACATTTTGTTTTACATGAAAAAAGAAAAACAGAGTTCATAATACCTTTTGAACAATTAATACTATTTATTTGTTAATGACAGGGTACAATTCCCCAAAGACAATGTAAAAGACGGTATAAAAACTGTAGAATCCTACTTATAATAATAGTTAGAAATAAGAATATAAGTATAAGGTTTTTTATGTATATAGTACAAGAATGTTTAAAAATGTATTAGATATAAGGCCATTTGTTTGGGTCTGAAACAACTAACATCAGAACTATAAAAATAGTTACCACTTGTAAATAGTAGAGAGTAATTAAGATGTTAGTTAGTAAAGAACCTTTTTTGTAAGCCATATTTCCATGTTTAGAAATAAGGATTGTGTTGCAAAATGTCTGACTTGAAGACAACCATTTATTTAAAAAAAAAAAATTCTTTATTTGTTTTAACTATTGTTTGTATTGTAACCAATACTAATTGTTTTTGTGTAATTTAAAAACATGTTTAATTTATAATACTATTTGTAAAAGTCAGAGAGGGTATCACACATCATATATTGTTTGTAAATTATTTTGTAAGAAAAATTGTTAAAAAATCATAGGCCAAAAGAATGGAAACCAAACTTCATCAAAACAGAGAAATTGCTCAATTAAATGCAAATAAACAAAAGGGGTTTAGACAAAATAAACTTGAGATCATGCCATATAATTGCACATACCATTTAGAGAGATTTTAATAAATTATATTCAGAATTATGAATAAAAATGAAAATGACTAAACTCAGAAATTTAGACATGGGAGTCATATATTTCAGAATAATGTTTCAGAATACAACTAATTCAATTAATTACCAGAAAATAAGGGAATAGGAACCTTTTAATACAATATAGGATTATTAATATTAAATATAACTGATAAAATGGCTGAATTTATATAATGACAGGAAGTAAATTTTAATGTTTTGACCTTTCAGAGTATACCTAACTGAAAGTGAAATTACTATTTTTTGGACAGAAAACACTATAAAATGGCATTATTTAATCTGAAAATAACCAGAATGAACTGAAAGATTAATTTAAATCAAATCTAGTGAATAAAATTGACAAATAACCAAAGTTTAGGCATTCATATAGTGAAAATGTAAAAGTGTACACAGGATGTGAAAAACATTTGAACAATGTTAAGAATAATATTATATGGGCTAAGAGTTTAATTGAAACTGAAGGAAACAGTTAGTTAATTATTGGTAGTTGAACGGTTAACATGACATACGTTTGATAACGTGGATAACCTAACCTATAATCGTCATACAAAGCGAGTGTATAGTGCGTTATTGTGAAATCGCGAGTGACTTGTAAAATACTTCTGAAACTATCATATTATAACAGAAACAATCAAGTAACACTCCATAACACAGAACAATATAAATCTACTCCGAAAAACACCATAAAACACTAGAAAACTGTATAATACATTAAACCAAATTAGTGACGGAATCGGAGAAAGTGTTTGAACTAATAATTATACGGATACACTAAATACAACTCAGAAACAGTACACCAATCACTACACAACATTTAACAAGAGATTTGCAGAAACAAGAACACAAATATTGCCAGAAAATACATTATATGGAACACGGCAGGAACGAGCAACATTTTGATCGACTTGACGGCAGCCATCTTTCTTTGACAATCCCAGTGCCTCCTCTTAGTTCAACAGCTGTTGGGTGAAAACAATTATTATATTTACAAATTATTATTCAATGTCTGTGTTTATTAATAACTATTAATTTGATTGTAACGTTATACTTTTTAAATATTAGCCCGATTTCTCTGACTTTGGTAATAACTGGCTGTTTAAAGAACCCCATATAATTTTTATAACATATACATGTAACTTTTTTCGATATCCTGAGAATCGATACTAATCGATAAGAGTCAATATTGCTATTACTTAATAAAAAACATTAATACTTTTCAATACTTAATAGTTCTTTATTTCTTCAATAATACTAATTACCAATAATATAATTCTAATTGATAATCTACAAGGACTTTACCACCCGTAAGTGAAGATAATAACCTAAAAAATAAAAAAGGTAAACAAGTATCGATTGGTTTACAGACAGTCTTATGAGTGGTGATAGATTATTTAAAATATACTAAAACTTTAACAAAAATTTTCAGAAGAACATTACACTGTTTAAAACTTCACAGCCCTATATTAATTAATTGATCCTAATTAATTAATTAATAAAATTTAAAAAAATTTTTTTATTATTTTTTTTTTATAAACATAATTTTTTTTTAAATTTCCTTCAAAACAATAAATTTTGTTTTGAAACTTTCTGTGAAGCTGAACATATATATTTCTTCATCAACTTTACGCTACTCGACCGGTCTTGCTACCATTGGGACTCGACCAGCTGGGAAACTTAAGGAAGTGTTTCAGGCCAGTAAGACGTCGAGAGCCACACCAAATACACACCAATTAAACACATTATAACTTACAACTTTTTTATTAATTTATTACAAATTGGCTAGCCCAAACAGTGCGGCTTGATTACATCGGAGTCTAACTCATACATCACAATCTATTATCATCAACACACATCAATTTTTTTATATTATTACAATATATATATATATATATATATATATATATATACTGTTGAATTATACTAACAATTTTTCTTGAATTAACATGAATATGAAAAGACTTGGGAAAGGCACTATAATTGTATGAAGAAGTATTAGAGGTTGAATTGTATGGGTAAACGTTAAATTGAAATTCATATGCAGATGTGTAGAAAATGAAGTATGCGTATAATAAAAATTGTTATTGTTGTCTTACAGCAGAGTTTCATTGCAAGTCCCGTCTCACTGGACCCAGCGCCTTTAGCTTCTCTAGGCCTTCTGCCTAGTTTTAAATATATAGTGGCCTCTCTTTAAAAAAAAAAAAAAAAAAATTTAATTTATGAAGCATAAAAAATTTTAAAGAGGGGTTACAAATGGTAGCAGAGCGTGGTTGATTCTAAGGTCGAACCCTTGGGCCCTTGGGTGTGACGGGGCTTGCAAACTAGGGAATAGTTCTGGCAAATTGGAACTTTAAATATTTTTCAAAAATTAACATCTATGCTTCTATCATGTTGAGTTATATCTATTGTTATTGGGTATAGTATGTGAATGAATAATTGTTCGCCTGTTTGAAATTGTAAGCCTGGTGCCGCCACGTGGCATGCGTTCTTAGTTGGGATTGTTTTTTTTTTTTGAGACTTGAACTGCCGGGGGTCTTGAGCGTTGCATGGGCAGTAGACGATATTTGTAATTCGAGGTCGAATTGTAGCGCGTGAGTTTAGCGGGATGCGGTATGGCCCGATCGGAAGTCGGTACCGTCACCGACAAGATTCATTGTCTGAAGTTTGTAATAATATGTCCTTGTGAAATGTGATGTTGTGGTAGGTGTTAGGTGTTGTTGGTCTTATGTATGGTCTTAGTGTCTGATGTGGTTTCTCCTCTTGTGTGTCCGAAAGAGAGCTAGTTATAGAGTGGGTCAGGTTTCCACAGCGCTAGGGAACCCGGGGGTCGCTCGAAGGAAGGATAGTACTCGAGTTTTTCCTGATTTTTGTGATTATGTTTAGTTGTTGTGTTTGGTGTATTGTGTGATTCTGGCGGGGGTAGGGTACCAGAGACTACCCAACTATATTTCCGGCATTCTCCAGAAACTGCCGGTGGTGGATGGAGAGGATGAGGACAAATTGTTGGTTTTCCTGGACATCGTCCTGCAGTTGGCGGATTTTCCGGGACTGTCCGATGATGTCCTTTTGTCCGTTATATACCCGTATTGCCGGGGTTCATTGGCTGAGCTGGTCACCAACACCCTAAGTCGTGGTGGCAGTATCGACTCTCTCCATGGGGAGGTGTTGGACTCTCTTATACCCTGTCGGCAACGGGAGCAGTTGAAATGTAATCGGTTCTATCGTGCACAGGCCAACGAAGAGGCGTTGGCGGACTTTGTGTAGGATATTCGTAAAATTGCCCGGATTTTGAGGTTAGGGTTGCCCGAGAAGGGCATTTTTCAAGTTATTCTGGAAGGGGTCACACCCCAAGAGAGATCCCGTTTGGTGTTCGCGGACCGTCCACGTTGTTTTTCGGACCTTGAACGGCTGTGTGTGGTTTCCAGAACGGTCCAGGAGATTGACGAGTCCCGGGATCAAGTAGTAAAAGATGAAGTAAGATACGAGACGCATGGACGACGAATTGTTCCATCATCACACGGTGCTGAACTTGAAATTAGAAACTCTTGTATCGAGAGGCGTCGTCATTCACCTAATGTGACCTGTTTTAGGTGTGGTAGATTGGGCCACATTAGACGATTTTGTACCGGGGTTGGGTCGAGTCCAACGACCCTCTCCAACGCGCCCAAGGTTTTTCAGAAGGGGGTCAATAAGGAGAAGATATGTCGGAGGTCTTCTCCTCCCTGTCGTGGGTCTTCTAAGATACGCGCCTCCAGGCCATTTGTAGGTCCCAGTTCTTCGGGCATCAAGCTCCTCCAAACCATCTCCAGGCCCACTTCTGTATGCCCCTTCTTGCTGTTGGAATTGAAAAGGTGTCAACTCAGAGCATTAGTTGACCCCGGATCAGCAAGATCTATCATTTCATCCAAAGTGTGCGAGGACCTTGAAATACAGGGTTTAATTAAAAGGTCGGAACAGTCTTCCGTGGTGTGCTGGATGGCATCTCAGGAAATTCTGCCCATTTCCCGGGTAGTTTCATTCAAATTTAAGATCGAGGGATTTTCTTGGGTGTGGAGCTTTCTGGTTTCTACTGCTCTGGGAGTTGAGTGCATTATTAGTGCCGACTTCATCTGCAAAAGTGGTCTCGTTATTGACATCCAAGAGCACTAATGCTATTTTAAATTTAATCGGGGAGTTGTACTCCCTTTCCTTGGATATCAGGGGAACAGGCAAGATATCCAGGAGGTTGAGTGCCCCGACACATCTAGAGACCACCTGGGACCAGAATCTTAAGTGGTTACAGCTAGCCTTCAATACGGCCCTGCATGACAGTCATAAGGCCGTTCCCTTTGAAGTTATGTTTGGTTTCTCGCCTACGCTTCCCTTGGCCAACTTGTAGAACATAGACGATCTTCTGCCGAGTAATCCGGACATTAGGACGGCAGATAGGTGGAAAGAGGCCCGGAAGAATTTGCTCCGTGAACACGAGCGCGTCCGTAGTCGGTATAATCAGGGGTGAATTCCAAATCCCTTTAAAGTAGGAGATTTGGTCTACTGCCGGAGCCATCCGATCAGCTCAGCTGCCGATAAAAGAGCCGCTAAAATGTGTTATCGCTGGTCGGTGCCATATCGTATCCTGGAGTTCGCGTCGCCGGTGACGGCTCGGTTGGGCGAGCCTGGTTGTGATTCTAAGGAAATTACTACACATATTTCTAAGCTGAAGCTCTGTAGAAAGGGGTAGACGGGCTGATATGGGGGGGATATTTAGTGGTCTCTGTGTTATTGGGGATGTTGTTATTCTGAAGGGGTGTGCTCCGGGGGTGTCATAGAGAATAATAAGGTAGCGGGTAGATGTTCCCCACAGTCCCAGTGGTGTTTGTCTACTTCAGTGATGCGACCCTGCCTACGGGAGCCTTGGTTTCCTCCATTCATCCTTGGTTCCGGAGGGAGCCATGTCCCTACCTTTAGTCCTAGCTCTTCATCTTCAGTGATCCTTGCCTTTTCCTCTTCTCCTCTTCCCGATCTTCCTAACCCCTCCCGCAAAAAAAACATAAGTCAAAAAAAAATTTCAAAAAAATTAGAAAACTGGGAAAATGTCAAAAAAAAGGAGTTGGATAGTGGAGCGAAACGTGCCGCGTGGATGAGGTCGGTTGGGTACTTCATCTACTCGGTACGTTTTGGGCATGCCCTTGGAGCACACATGTATTTTTGTTATAGGTTAGGAAAATAACATATTCATAAGCTGCATTGCATTTGCGTGCTATCGAGAATTTGGAGTATCGCATCATAGAGGCCATCCTTCCCCCCTCCCTAGTCCTGTGGGATGTGGACTGTATCGTTGAGATAATGGTTGTTTTGGTTTTCGGGTTAAACCCTCCGTATAAATATAGGGCATATGCCCCTGTTAAGGTAGCACTGGTGTCTCAAGCGTGAGTGGACAAGCCTCAGGAGGTCAGAACTCAGGGAGCTCCCGAACTGTTCTTTCTTCTTTCCTTCTCTATCCCTTCTTGCTGTGGGTTGGCCCTGATAAGGTCAGCGTGCAGTGCCAGCACACTTACACACTACACGTCTTCTTTCTGCTCTTTCCTTTTCCTTTTGAGCCTCTGTTCTCCTGAGAGCGAGGGCTACTGCGAACACCAACGAATACGCTTGTTTTAAAGACCATTAGGTGTACACTACAGGGTACCCCTTGGTTCAAGTAGGGGGCAACCAGGTTGCCCTTTTGGGGTGGAGGTGTGCCGTGCCTACACGGCGCTTCGTAAAAAAAAAAACCGTCTTATATTTCTATAAGGGACGAGCGAATTAATGCGTTATGGTATATCAGTGCACTGCACTGTGGGGGCATACGTCATTTCGGCACCGTCACGCACTCTGTGGGCAGAGCGGTGATTTGCGCTTTCAACGGCCGTTGTGGGTGAATTGATTTCTCGCAGCGGCTGCAAGCAGTACGGCGTCTTCCTATCGAGCAAGTTTCTTTTGTTATAAATTACTATCTGCCATGCGTACGTAGGCTCTAAGTGATCTCCCGGGTTCCTGATCTTGGAGGCTTGATTCGCTCCGTTTGGAGGCTGTACACCTGCCACCATGACTTAAAAAAAATGTGATTGACTGAGCTCTCGTGATTCTGGCGGCCAGGGAGAAGCTGCCGTTTATCATGTCGCAGTAGCCCCGAAATATCTTCAGGATGAAAGCAGGTGACATTTATGCCTTTAATACACACTAGGCCGTTGAAGTAGACTCCATGTGCTGTGCAATTCACCAGTAAAAGCAAATTCACTCAATTCAGTTAACTATTGTGCTCACGTCCGTCGGGACATAAGTGGTTACGAACTTTCTCTGTTTAACTCATTATGTAATGACGCCTCAAAAAAAAGAAATTGTGAACCCGGGGGCAGACAATGTGTCTGGCCATCATTATTTTATTACTAATTTATTAGGTTGCAGTTGCGATACTGGGGGGGAGTAAGAATTTTAGCAGATTTACGTGGGTATTTTTGATATATATATATATATAAATATAAAAAGGGGTTGGGTTTTTTTTAAGGGGTTTTAAGGGTTGCGTTGTTCTGTAACCTGAGGCCGACACCTGTTGATGCAGTTGTCTGCATGCATTGGACATCTCATTATGTGCTGGAACTGGTGCGGGCACATGTCTGCGCCTGGGGAGATTCAGCCCTCTGTGAATTCATCTAAATATTGTTATGAAGCTTAAATTATTTATTCTACAATTTTATAACATTATTCCGGATCTTTAATAATTAAATTCATGATTTTTTTTTTTTAATGCCAAGCTCAGTTCAGGATTTCTCATGTTTTTAATATAGAATTATTATTCTGGTTTCTCACTATTCCATTTTATAATTGTAAAATTTATAATATCCGCTTCAGTTTATAGTTTATTTTCTGGTGATCATACTACACTTGAATTTTCTTGAAAATTCTGTATTCTCATGGAAGCATAGGGGAGAGTGAAAGTCTACTATTTTATAGACCATACAGACACGTTAATCTTGTGAGGGTAGTTATTATCAGGGGACAAGCCCAAATTTTCAATTATAAATTTGTAACCGGCGAGAGTGTACAGGCTGCTGTGCCAGTTGAAATTGTTGAATTCTAGTCGTGCTAATTAGTCCAGTTTTTTACTTCGATTATGTTCTTCTGGGGTTCATGGGTTTTGTTTTTTTTATGAGAATTCATATAAGGCTGTCTGCCGGGTTGAACTTGTTGATTTTGTTTGTAATGTATATGTATTTGTGTATCTATGTCCGTTTATATGTCGCATGTCAGGGGTTTTAAAAGAATATTAAATTATTTATATGTCCTGTTTATACGATTACTATGATGATTGATGTTATGTGCCTTTCTTAGATTATATAGATACATAGATACTGTTGAATTATATTAACAAATTTGAATTATTATGAATATGAAAATACTTGGAAAATTAACTCTAATTATATGAAGATATATATATATATATATATATATATTGTAGCATGACAGATAGTCCACCAATAATTAATTCATTTAAGATCATAAAAAATAATTAAATTACATATACTCAAAGAATGTCAAATAAAATTCAATTAAACTTCAAAGGAAAACACCACAATAAAAGAAAAACAATAAGTAAATAATAAAAATACAATTAAAAGTCAAAGTAAATAAATTAAAGAAAACTCATATTAAAAAATCAGGAGATTACCCAGGAGAATAGGAGCAGGAGATAAAAAAGATATCCCAAAATCAAGAAAAAAGAATAGTATTAGGAGTAGGTGATAAACAAAAATACCCCAAACACAAGAAGAAAGAAGAATAAGGTTTAATATCAGGTAATAAACAAGATACCCTGAAACCAAGAAAGAAGAGTAAAGTCAGTATCAGATAATAAAGAAGATACTCCGAACCAACCATCAGACAAGATAACACTGAGTACCTTGGTTTACCCAAGAATGAACACAAGAAGGAAGACGAGAAGAAAGGAAGAAATAGGATGGAAGAACCACAATAAAAACCTATTATTAACTACCATTAACCCCAAACCAATTGATACCATTAAAGAAAGTATAACATCCCAAAACCTTATGAAATTGTAATTATTTATAAACAAAAGTGTTGTGTAGTATGATAAGAAGTGCACCAACTAAAGTTATTATATGATGAAAAATAAACAAATCTCACAGTCCATTATGACTAAAGGTCTGGTCTGAGAATAATAAAACTCAAATGTAACTCAGAACCAACAGTGAAAGTGTACTAGTGTAAGTGTTTTGAAATGTAATAAACTTCAAGTTGTAGTGTATCTATAGCTTAAACAATATGCTATAAAATAACTTTTATATTTTATAATTAACAAATAATGAAATATTAAAATGGATAATATTTCCAATATTTCATTAAATAAGGTCACTGTGTTAAATCAAGACATTCGTAGGAATGACAATAACAACTAAAGTATGAGTGGAAATGTTTACTGTATAAGGGGATGTTAGATAATAGTAGTAAAATCAGAAAGGACTGGTAACAGTTTAGGTTTTAATAGAATTAAGAAGTTTAAATGGCTGATATTGTTCAAAGCCATGAACTCCACATTTTTAAAAGAGTTCTAATAGAATAAGGTTTATATGTTTAGAGTAAGTTGTATTAGTTATATCACAGCATACATACAAATTAAAATGTTTCAGTATGGATGCTGTATTAATTTACAAATGAGTTAAATGTATGTTCAAAACAGTTTCAGCAAACATGTCCAACTTCAAAGACTGCTGATTAATGTTAATTATTAGTTTTGTAACAGTAGCATGAATTAGATGCTACACATCTCAATAATTATGTATACAATTTTATTTTATGTCATGTTAACTATTAAGAGTCAGAGGAGGAGTAGAATTAAATTTATTTGAAAAAACCATACATGTAAAATACTAAACTCTAGGCCAAATAATGAATTCACAAAAAATTAATATAAACCAGTTAATTCACCAATGAACCATGTAAACTGACAAGATTTAGGTAAGGTAGATCAATTAACAACTACTGTAAATGAACCTATGATTTAAAAGAGTAATATAGAAAAATATCTTAAATTATTGAAAATTTTTGAAATGTATAAAATAACTATTTGTAAAGAGGAATGGTAAATTCAGAAATTATCACTAAAAGACAGTTCAAATGTTAAATTTATAAGTAATTAAGGAAAGCAAGGATTTGTGACCATTTGAAATTTATTTTAATTATATTAATAACACTTAAAATGGCAGTAAAAGTGTGGAAGGACGGAAACAGTTTTTTTTGGCCTAGATTTCCAAAAATACAGAAATTTGGTAATTTTAACAAAATTCTCAACAAATATGGACTATGACATATCAAATTAAACAGAATGAGATAAATAAACCAATTATATGGTTAATAGTTCATGAAAGCGAACAATAAACTAAAATTATTCCATATATAATGTACTTTGGAATTATGTACATGGGAAGTGAAAATTATTTTAACAATACTTTTCCAATATTAACTTGTCAAGATATTTACTAAAGTGAAGGAAGTAAGTTAGTTCTTTGTTAACATTCAAATGGAACAGTCGATGCGGAATCGCGTTCTTAAAACCGTATAACGAAGTGTAAAAGGTTAAAGCCTAAAAATCAGTGTAAAACGGGAGTTACATAAATTAACACTTTTCAAGTTAAAACTAATGAAATACTCCACGACAACAGTGAAAACGAACAATACAACACATAATACAAGTGATTTAAAACATTGAAACTACATAATATTACTAATTCACTCTACAACAAATTAACAATTCTTCATCACGAACAGACAAAGTAAACACCTCTCATAGAAAACAATTAACACCAGTGGACACTGAACACTCATCCAGAATACCTCAAACAACATACTAGACAGTATACACAATTTCGGAGATCCATAAAACAATTATAACGGTGAATTTATTGTGAGATTTTCTTGTGACCAAAATACATATAACCCATCAATTCAGCTAGCCTCCATGATGGTCCCAAGATGCACTGCAACCTTTCTCTACTGATTTCATAGAAGCAGCATTGGTTAGAGAATTCATTAAACATTTTATATATTATTCACAATTGTTAAATATTAATTATTTAAGATTATTTCTTGTAAATGTTATACTTCCTAAGCCTGCCCTTCTCTGACTATTATAAAATAATCGTTGAAAGAACCTCTTTTAATAATTATATAAAATTTTAACCTGTATTCACATATCGATCTATCCCTGTGACGGAGTCGAACAATTGCTCTAAATCGATTTAAAATCGATTATTATTAATAATTGTCAATAAATCAATTTATTTCAACTGTGTGAATTATAAAATTATTTCACATTTTACTTTAAGTGTTTAATTAACCACTAGACTTCCTGGAAGACGAGGATTATTAGCGAAAGGTGAGATACTGGAGCAGGACTGGAAATCATTAATCGATTGCTGAAAGGAGATAATCTGATTAACTCCAGATTTTGTTAAGCTCTACCAGAAGTGCAAATTAAACCAAAAGTACCTTACAGAATTTTAAAAATTTGAATAAAACACAAAACCAGGATTAATTCTAAATTATATACACAACAACCAAACGTAAAATTTTTTTTTACAAATTTTTTTTTTAATAAAATTTTTTTTTCTTCTTTCTTTTATTTGTAACTACAGTTTACAGGTCTTGTTACAATATATACTGTTGAATTATACTAATAATTTTTTCTTGAATTAATATGAATATGAAAAGACTTCGGAAAGGCACTATAATTGTATGAAGAAATATTAGGGGTTGAATTGTATGGGTAAACGTTAAATTGAAATTCATATGCAGATGTGTAGAAAATGAAGTATGCGTATAATAAAAATTGTTATTGTTGTCTTACAGCAGAGTTTCATTGCAAGTCGCGTCTCACTGGACCCAGCGCCTTTTGCTTCTCTAGGCCTTCTGCCTAGTTTTAAATATATAGTGGCCTCTCTTTAAACAAACAACAAAAATTAATTTATGAAGCATAAATAAATTTAAAGAAGGGTTACAAATGGTAGCAGAGCGTGGTTGATTCTAGGGTCGAACCCTTGAGTCCTTGGGTGTGACGGGGCTTGCAAACTCGGGAATAGTTCTGGCAAATTGGAACTTTAAATATTTTTCAAAAATTAACATCTATGCTTCTATCATGTTGAGTTATATCTATTGTTATTGGGTATAGTATGTGAATGAATAATTGTTCGCCTGTTTGAAATTGTAAGCCTGGTGCCGCCACGTGGCATGCGTTTTTAGTTGGGATTGTTTTTTTTTGAGACTTGAACTGCCGGGGGTCTTGAGCGTTGCATGGGCAGTAGACGATATTTGTAATTCGAGGTCGAATTGTAGCGCGTGAGTTTAGCGGGATGCGGTATGGCCCGATCGGAAGTCGGTACCGTCACCGACAAGATTCATTGTCTGAAGTTTGTAATAATATGTCCTTGTGAAATGTGATGTTGTGGTAGGTGTTAGGTGTTAATGTCTTATGTATGGTGTTAGTGTCTGATGTGGTTTCTCCTCTTATGTGTCCGAAAGAGAGCTAGTTATGGAGTGGGTCAGGTTTCCACACAGCACTAGGGAACCCGGGGGTCGCTCGAAGGAAGGATAGTACTCGAGTTTTTCCTGATTTTTGTAATTATGTATAGTTGTTGTGTTTGGTGTATTGTGTGATTCTGGCGGGGGTAGGGTACCAGAGACTACCCAACCCTATTTCCGGCATTCTCCAGAAACTTCCGGTGGTGGATGGAGAGGATGAGGACAAATTGTTGGTTTTCCTGGACATCGTCCTGCAGTTGGCAGATTTTCCGGGACTGTCCGATGATGTCCTTTTGTCCGTTATATACCCGTATTGCCGGGGTTCATTGGCTGAGCTGGTCACCAACACCCTGCGTCGTGGTGGCAGTATCGACTCTCTCCATGGGGAGGTGTTGGACTCTCTTATACCCCGTCGGCAACGTGAGCAGTTGAAATGTAATCGGTTCTATCGTGCACAGGCCAACGAAGAGGTGTTGGCGGACTTTCTGCAGGATATTCGTAAAATTGCCCGGATTTTGAGATTGGGGTTACCCGAGAAGGGCATTGTTCAAGTTATTCTGGAAGGGGTGACACCCCAAGAGAGATCCCGTTTGGTGTTCGCGGACCGTCCACGTTGTTTTTCGGACCTTGAACGGCTGTGTGTGGTTTCCAGAACGGTCCAGGAGATTGACGAGTCCCGGGATCAAGTAGTAAAAGATGAAGTAAGATACGAGACGCATGGACGGCGAATTGTTCCATCATCGCACGGTGCTGAACTTGAAATTAGAAACTCTTGTTTCGAGAGGCGTCGTCATTCACCTAATGTGACCTGTTTTATGTGTGGTAGATTGGGCCAAATTAGACGATTTTGTACCGGGGTTGGGTCGAGTCCAACGCCCCTCCCCAAGGCGCCCAAGGTTTTTCAGAAGGGGGTCAATAAGGAGAAGATATGTCGGAGGTCTTCTCCTCCCTGTCGTGGGTCTTCTAAGATACGCGCCTCCAGGCCATTTGTAGGTCCCAGTTCTTCGGGCATCAAGCTCCTCCAAACCATCTCCAGGCCCACTTCTGTATGCCCCTTCTTGCTGTTGGAATTGAAAAGGTGTCAACTCAGAGCATTAGTTGACCCCGGATCAGCAAGATCTATCATTTCATCCAAAGTGTGCGAGGACCTTGAAATACAGGGTTTAATTAAAAGGTCGGAACAGTCTTCCGTGGTGTGCTGGATGGCATCTCAGGAAATTCTGCCCATTTCCCGGGTAGTTTCATTCAAATTTAAGATCGAGGGATTTTCTTGGGTGTGGAGCTTTCTGGTTTCTACTGCTCTGGGAGTTGAGTGCATTATTAGTGCCGACTTCATCTGCAAAAGTGGTCTCGTTATTGACATCCAAGAGCACTAATGCTATTTTAAATTTAATCGGGGAGTTGTACTCCCTTTCCTTGGATATCAGAGGAACAGGCAAGATATCCAGGAGGTTGAGTGCCCCGACACATCTAGAGACCACCTGGGACCAGAATCTTAAGTGGTTACAGCTAGCCTTCAATACGGCCCTGCATGACAGTCATAAGGCCGTTCCCTTTGAAGTTATGTTTGGTTTCTCGCCTACGCTTCCCTTGGCCAACTTGTAGAACATAGACGATCTTCTGCCGAGTAATCCGGACATTAGGACGGCAGATAGGTGGAAAGAGGCCCGGAAGAATTTGCTCCGTGCTCACGAGCGCGTCCGTAGACGGTATAATCAGGGGCGAATTCCAAATCCCTTAAAGTAGGAAATTTGGTCTACTGCCAGAGCCACCCGATCAGCTCAGCTGCCGATAAAAGAGCCGCTAAATTTTGTTATCGCTGGTCGGGGCCATATCGTATCCTTGAGTTCGCGTCGCCGGTGACGGCTCGGTTGGGCGAGCCTGGTTGTGATTCTAAGGAAATTACTACACGTATTTCTAAGCTGAAGCTCTGTAGAAAGGGGTAGACGGGCTGATATGGGGGGGATATTTAATGGTCTCTGTGTTAGTGGGGATGTTGTTATTCTGAAGGGGTGTGCTCCGGGGGTGTCATAGAGAATAATAAGGTAGCGGGTAGATGTTCCCCACAGTCCCAGTGGTGTTTGTCTACTTCAGTGATGCGACCCTGCCTACGGGAGCCTTGGTTTCCTCCATTCATCCTTGTTTCCGGAGGGAGCCATGTCCCTACCTTTAGTCCTAGCTCTTCATCTTCAGTGATCCTTGCCTTTTCCTCTTCTCCTCTTCCCGATCTTCCTAACCCCTCCCGCAAAAAAAACATAAGTCAAAAAAAAATTTCAAAAAAATTAGAAAACTGAGAAACTGTCAAAAAAAAGGAGTTGGAGAGTGGAGCGAAACGTGCCGCGTGGATGAGGTCGGTTGGGTACTTCATCTACTCGGTACGTTTTGGGCATGCACTTGGAGCACACATGTAATTTTGTTGTAGGTTAGGAAAATAACATATTCATAAGTTGCATTGCATTTGCGTGCTATCGAGAATTTGGAGTATCGCATCATAGAGGAGATCCTTCCCCCCCTAGTCCTGTGGGATGTGGACTGTATCGTTGAGATAATGGTTGTTTTGGTTTTCGGGTTAGACCCTCCGTGTAAATATAGGGCATGTGGCCCTGTTAAGGTAGCATTGGTGTCTCAAGCGTGAGTGGACAAGCCTCAGGAGGTCAGAACTCAGGGAGCTCCCGAACTGTTCTTTCTTCTTTTCTTCTCTATCCCTTCTTGCTGTGGGTTGCCCTGATCAGGTCAGCGTGCAGTGCCAGCACACTTACACACTACACGTCTTCTTTCTGCTCTTTCCTTTTCCTTCTGAGCCTCTATTCTCCTGAGAGCGAGGGCTACTGCGAACACCAACGAATACGCGTGTTTTAAAAGACCATTAGGGGTAAACTACAGGGTACCCCTTGGTTCAAGTAGGGGGCAACCAGGTTGCCCTTTTGGGGTGGGGGTGTGCCGTGCCTACACGGCGCTTCGTAAAAAAAAAACCGTCTTATATTTCTATAAGGGACGAGCGAATTAATGCGTTATGGTAATTCAGTGCACTGCACTGTGGGGTCATACGTCATTTCGGCACCGTCACGCACTCTGTGGGCAGAGCGGTGATTTGCGCTTTCAACGGCCGTTGTGGGTGAGTTGATTTCCCGTAGCGGCTGCAAGCAGTACGGCGTCTTCCTATCGAGCAAGTTTCTTTTGTTATAAATTACTATCTGCCATGCGTACGTAGGCTCTAAGTGATCTCCCGGGTTCCTGATCTTGGAGGCTTGATTCGCTCCGTTTGGAGGCTGTACACCTGCCACCATGACTTAAAAAAAATGTGATTGACTGAGCTCTCGTGATTCTGGCCGCCAGGGAGAAGCTGCCGTTCATCATGTCGTAGTAGCCCCGAAATATCTTCAGGATGAAAGCAGGTGACATTTATGCCTTTAATACACACTAGGCCGTTGAAGTAGACTCCATGTGCTGTGAAATTCACCAGTAAAAGCAAATTCACTCAATTCAGATAACTATTGTGCTCACGTCCGTCGGGACATAAGTGGTTACGAACTTTCTCTGTTTAACTCATTATGTATTTACGCCTCATTACGATTGGAATTCATACATGCGAGAAGTGTGTGAGGACCATTTTATATAAATATAAAAATACAATATAAAAATAAATATAAAAATATAAATATTAAAAAATATGTCAAAATAAAAATACAAACTGTCGCTGGTTATCGCTACGTGTGGTGGGGGAAATGCGTTGCTACTGGCGATGCTACGTAGAGTAATTGCTCACTCCATGCTGCCACTTAGCCGAAAAGATCCTACTTGCTTTTATTTTTAACTAAAATTAAAAATTTTAGTGTACACGTGGTTCTAAGAACATATACTTTCAACGCGTATTGAACGTTATTTAAAAATTATCATAATGGATATTGTCTACTATATGCAGCATAGTACACAATCTGAAGGAGTTGTACGTTGACGAGGAGAATTCAATTCTACAAGTTATCTAGTTTAATCGCTCCACCTTACAATGCTACATAAAACTAATGAGCGGCTATATTTTCTATAAAATAATTCCTAATTTGTTGTTCGCAATCGCAAATTTAATGATAAAAACTGTAAGTCACCATTGGGTCAAAACAGAGTGTGGACTCAAAATGATAATCAGACAATGATAAACATTGTTTTAAGGAGAGTGAAAGTACTACTGATTAGCACTGTCTGGCAGTTACTGCCATAAGCCATCAGCCGTTACCACAGCGAACAATACAATTGACAGGTGTTCAGTAATGGTCGCGTGGGAATATCTCACGCTTACGCTGACATGGATCAAGGCGATTGTGTTGTACACTGTGTAAAGTCACTTCAATCCTGTGAATGCACCATATGTTTCGTACGATTGACCTGTTACATTCTTCTGTCATCATGTAGCACTGAAATGTGAATGGTTTTTTATGGTCCTTTTATAGTTATCCTAACCTAACCTACCTTATATAAAATAATTGTACACTAAAAGAAACTTCTTCAGAATTCAATAAACGTTAACGGTAGCTCGTACCGTAGTACGGCGAAATTGAATTCTCATAAGTACATAAATCAATGAATTTTCTGGAATACAGAAAAGCCTCAGGAACATGACAAAGGAATTCTCTTATCTTCGGAATGATGTAATAAACAGATCAGCTACGAAGAATGACTTATAGTTTATACTATATTAAACTTTATAAGAAATGAAATTGCTATTATGAATTCAAAAGAACTACTATTAACTTCGAAAGTGAATACGTTAAAGATGATAATGTAATTTGTAGTAAAACGTAAAATTTCATTTTCATGGGGGCCGAAATTATAGGGCAGCTACATGCAAATTCCAGAGACCTACAAGGCAAAGTGAGCCTACCTAATTCTCTTTGAGCAGTTTCTATTCTGATATTCGTGCTTGGTGCTGACGTAACCAATAGCAGGTATACCATGAAGGTCGTTATGCTGTAGTTTTTACTGTGAGGGGAAACTTACAAGCATTCGCAGAGTATAGCATAATAGCCTTTCCAAGCTCTAGGAATATTTTCCTTTTTCAGCTCACCAATTTATTACAAATCGACTTAAGCGTATTCACTTATAGACAGAGTATATCGACTTAGGAGTATAATGGTATATATAAGTGTTCGAAAACATTACAGAACATATCAGTATGCAGTGGCGAAGTTTCCGTATAAGCAACGTAAGTAGAGTTTACAATTTAATGTGCCAACATACTTTTTTATTACAATTAATAATTAGTAACAAGTTATTTTGTGGTTGAAGTAAAATGACAATAGAATAGTAAATAGTGTAGAAATACGTTTACATTGATTACGTGGAGAGAACATTGAAATTTGAATAAGTCATAGCATCAGCTGTAATTAGATATCAAACTGCTTACAATGCACGCTGTTTACAACCGTTCCCACTCCCAGTCTGGAGTGCAGTGAATATGTAGTGCTGTAAGTACAGTACAACCTCTTTTATACGAACCTCGTTGAACCGGATTCCTCTCGTTGACCCAACATTTCAATGTTAAGTTATAGTACAGTACAATGAGAACGTACATATTTTTAATTATGTATTTAAGTATTGAACTTTGAATTTACTGTATTACAGTAATTTACATTAAAATATTAGATCCTCTATTATCAGGATTTTCATTAATCCGGACGACCTCCGGTCCCAGTTCATCCGAATAAAAGAGGTTGTACTGTACTCAGATTGGCGTTTCATGTGTTCTCTGCTCCCGGGCTGCAGAGATATATATATTGTCATGAGTTTGTTGCCAGTAGCGAGAAAGTTACTGCCAGTAAAACAATTTGCATAAACCGAAAGGGGGCCCATATTAAAGCAATGCAAGGATCTCGTACGCCTTTAGTTTTAAAACGTAATGTTTTTCACGTCTTCTATTGGCACGTCCTATCATCTTTAAAAATAAAATTTTACACTGTCAATTTATTTTATTGGCTCATACTCTCTCCTATCATACATAAAAATATTTTTTTGTAAACACTGATGCCATATCTTAGGCACGCAACATGACCTATTCTTTTGAGTGAATTGAAGAATATATAGTTCTTCTACTTTAATTTCAGTTGGTTTTATAGATAGTATTATGTTTTTATACAACACGTAGCAATAAATTGCTATCGTAATGTTTTAAGTTAATACTCCATGGATGAAATGAAATTTTATATTGTAACGATAGATCCTTCTCGAAAAGGCGAGTGCGTCCTGTCCTTCCACCCGTTTCTACGCTAGCCGAGCAAGTGTTGCGTCGCACTCAAGACCGCATTCAAGTAGCTTCGAGACTGTTCTGGAGAGCACTTGAAATACGGCACGCCGCGGTAAGGATGGAAAGTTATTCTGGAACACCTGCGCTATCTGCAGTATATAACCCACAGCAGCTGGCTTTGTTAGTTCAGTTTACAGTGAGCAATTTCTTTAGTGCGGATCGAGTCATTAGTGAAAAGTGATTGTTGGAACTCTTAATAGTTGACATTATTATTGCATGTGGAATAATTTAACATGAATTATAAGTCGTTATTTGTGACTCATTAAAACTGATGATTAGTGATTTCATTGGTGTCTGTATTTTCTTTCCACTGTACCATACGACGATCAGTGAGACCGTCGTAACAATATCTACTGAGATACTCAATGAGTTAGTTTTTAAAAGTTAACATTGTAATTGCTGATTTCACACGTCAATTGTTATTTGGCTAATAATTTACTTACTATACAAATATGTTATGAATACTATCATTAAAGGAAGAACCTTAAGTAAAACTCGCCATTTAAACAGTTACGAATCTGACTGTAATAGTGTCCATTAAGTCTGGTTCTTAGTTTAAAAATAAACATATTAATTACATATTACATTACATAAGAATGTAATATACGAGGGTAAGTCAAAAAGTAAAGGCAAATTATTAAAAAGGAACTTTTTATTGTGAAAACAAGATGACAAGTAACATCATTTCTCTACATAATCTCCCTCAACTTCTATGCACTTGGTCCATCTCTTGACAAGCTTCGTAATTCCGTCCTGGAAGAAGATTTGTGGCATCGTGCACAGCCACTCGCGCACCGCCTCCACAACCTCGTCATCCGACGAAAACTTGGATTCACGCAGGTGCTCCTTCATCGGACCAAAAAGGTGAAAACCACTTGGAGCTAGGTCAGGACTGTACGGCGGATGCTTCAGCAGCTCAAAACCAAGATCTTGAACGCACTGGATCGTTTTCCCCGCAGTATGAGGACGGGCATTGTCCTAAAGCAAAAGCACACCTTTTGAAAGTTTTCCTCGCCTCTTTGTTTTGATTTTGGGTTTCAGATCTCGCAGTAGCTCACAGTAGCTGTCACTATTCACTGTTTGACCTTTAGGAGTGTAATGAATTAGAAGTGGGCCTTTCATATCCCAAAACACTGTCTTCATCAACATTCCTGCAGAAACTTGTCTTTTGAACTTTTTTGCTGTAGGCGAGGATGGATGTTTCCACACCATACTCTGCCGCTTACTCTGTGGTTCGAAGTGATGGACCCACGTCTCATGAACGGTTACTATGCGACTGAGAAACTCTTCTCCTTCCTCTTCTAAACGCCTTAAATGTGATTTCGAAATTTCCAAACGTTTCTGTTTGTGCTGGTCTGTCAGTCGATGTGGTACCCAACGAGCACACACTTTGCGATAATTTAGTGATTCGTGGATGATTGCAACTGCTGAACCGTGGCTAATGTTCAACGCATGCGCAATATCATCAATTTTGACACAACGATCATCATGAATCATTCGCTCAACTGTCTCGATGTTCTTGTCCGTCTTCGAAGTGGATGGCCTACCTGAACGCTCTTCATCGCAGATAGATACACGACCATTTTTAAAGCGATTTATCCACTCATAAATTTTGCGTTCACTAAGACAGTTCTCACCGTACTGCTGCTGCATTCTGCGAATAATCTCCGCAGGTTTAGTCTCTTCAGAGTGCAGAAAACGTACCACTCCCCTCATTTCTTCCTTGGTGCACACGGACAACGGGGCACTCATAATAAAATGCCCTGAAATCACTACGAATGGAGCTGAGCACTGAAACAACACAACTAAAGAACAAAAAAACTTTGAGGTTATGATATGTCATTGTTCAGTCAGTGCTGCCATCCATTGCAGCAGGGAAAATAAAATTTGCCTTTACTTTTTGACTTACCCTGTATTTACGCCAAACAATTAAATAAACTCTCAGTAAAAATCGTAATTAATGTTTATGAACCTGTTTAAATAATAAAAACCTCGAGAAAGAATTACGAAACAGGTTTCTGCTGAATGATTTAATGACTTTCCATAGTGAGACACTAAAGTCTGTTTTCAAAAGATGTAATATTAAGAACATTTTATGTCAACCTAGATGCTCAATGGTGTATAAAGTTGAAATATTTTGACAAGTTCGTCTTCAAACGGTAATCACATACGTTTTCTTTTAATTTCATATGTGAACTGAATTCAAATGGTTTAGTTTCTTGAACACTACATTTATTTAATTTCGAGTATACATCTAATACAATTTTCTCGGAATGGTATGTTGCGCCGCTAAAGACTAAAGTATAGTTATCACTTTACTGAATATATCATGGGAACGAATTCTTACGGTCTTGCATTCTTGAATCCGTCATAATAAAAGACATAACCGAGTATATCTGTAATAGCTATGTACTGTATCCCCAATTCGTTACCTTTTACCAAAATTATTACTGAATTTCTTATTACCATCTTTGCTGTGAGTGCCTGAGGTTGTTTTGCCGTCCGTGAAGATATACATGTATATTTCGATATAACAGTTCATAAAAAAATATTTAATAATGAATGGAATTGGAGTAAGGAATGACTGAACTGTCCTTGAACGAAAAAGGAAAATGAACTTCACAATTGAAGGGTTCAATATTGTATTACATTAAATGTAGTGGCTCGATACTTTATATAGCTTTTCCCGTACGGCGTTGCTTTGTACGGTATAAGAAAGACGTAATTTCGTTCTAAATAAATACGATTGGCAGACAAAGCAAAGCGAACCATCAAAAGAGCCATTGTTCACCGTGACATTGACTTGGGTCAACGATTTCATCTTATCCTTCACTTGCTAACCTTTCTTCTTAAGTCCCGTTCTGTCGTCTCTAAAAAACAAGTTTATGTATATTTCGGGCAGTTGTTCTACAAAGAATCTTGATTATAAAAATGTTAAACATTAATTTAGAGTTTAACTTTTCTATTTAAAAAAGGACATGATAAAAGCCTTGATCTCTAAATAAATATTTTAAATGTAATTATGGCAATATTTAAACATTAACATATAATTTTTATAAAAATGTTTTCGCTCATTATTCCGATAGATCTGATGATCCTAAAGCAGAATATCATATTAACCAACAATAGTATTAAAAAATGTAATATTTGTTTGAGTGAAAATAGTCTAATCAGGAAACAATCAGACGTCCTCGGAACTATTAAATTTATTTGTTTTACGTGTTCTGTTAACTAGTATGACATCAAGTTTCGGTAGAACTGTTTTACTTCTATCGAATTGCTAATCGTACTGGTATGAGAAATCTATACCAAGTACTGAACTTTATTACCGAATACTTACCCAGTGAAATATACGACACTGGCATACGCGTACATGTGTAAAGATACTGGCTAACTTCAGTGGTTCGCGTAAGATAAAATTTGAATAATGTTTTTGTGAAGGATAGACGGAAAACGATATTCGGGAGTTCCATGTCTAAAGTTGTTATTAAGGTACAGATTTGAAATTATTCTGTACTTCGAGATGAACTGTAATGTTCGATTTTAGGCGGGTCGAGTCATCGTACGTGTTGTACTCGACACGGAATACCGTTGTACCCATTTCTTTGTTAATGAAGTCTGGCAATCAGTACTTTTTTTAAATCAGTCTGTAGAAAATACGAATGATATATTCCGGAACGTTTACCTGTCATTTACAATACTGTCATATTTCACAACATAGAAACCAAATATGTTCCATTTCATCATGAAAGTACTATTAAAGCTACGATAAATTTTCAGTACAGAAGTATATAAATCTCACAATAAAAAATATTTTAAAAGTTATAATATTTAACTGTCACAGTGATAACTAATGAATGTTAAAGTTTACGTTATAGGACGTAACAGACCGTTTCTAATCTATGTACCCGACTCCGTCTCCGTAGAAGTTCAATGTGTATCCGTCTGTTCATGCTCTTCCCTCTTCCCGATATCATCACTACGTCACAGTATCCAAGTCAGGCTATAAAAACACAATTTTTGCACGGTTTCGGGCTGTAAATCTACACAAATCATTCTTATATCTATACGGTTCATGATCCTTAGGAACACTGCTAACCTTCCTTAGCCGCAGAACTCACTCATCATTTTCAGCAGAATACGTTCATTGTTAAGTTACATATATTTCGATATTAGATAATCCTTTTAATAATCTTAAAAGTAAGAAACCTTGACTACTCTACTATTTTTAGTAAAATAACAATAGTAAAATAGACAAAAACACCAAAAGTTCAGAACTATTGCACTGAACATATTTTTGTTAAATTTAAAACCACAATGTCTAAAAGACAAATAATTTAATTTTAGCTTTTACATTTCTGGGTGTTTCTTTAGATATCTAAAAATAGTTACAGATATCCAATAAACGTAGGCATGTATCTAATACTTTTCACAAATATACATAATTGATAACAATATATAATTTTTTGTGACATAACTTGCAAACTGTTTCAAAGGATCCAAAACTTGCATGGAATGGTGAGAGATATTCCAGATTATCTGCCTAGTTATTACAGATACAGAGTTTGTATTTTCAATAAAATAAACTATAACTTGATCCCGCACATAGACTTTTACAATTCTCATAAAAAAATCAGTTTTACCTTTGAAGCCTTCAGTGCTTCAAAAGTTAAAAAATTTTCATAGTAAACGTACATTAGAATTTGGGTTACAAATCATTTTAGTCTGACAGCCTACTGGACTTTTACAATTTTTAAAATTTGTTTACCCTTTTTTAGGTCTCTGATGGCCTGAAATCTTTAAATTTCCAAAAATGTACACTGTATTTACATTTTTTTTAATTTTCCTTAATTTGATACCCGAAATGGATTATTGAGATTTCATTATAAATTTTAGTGAGGCGTGGGTCATGACAAAAAAGGAAAGTGGTTTCAGAGTGCTGAAATGCAGTTTTTTCGAAATACTTTAAATTATACATTGCAAGATAGAATAAGGAATGAAGATATCAGAGCTGAACTTGAAGTAAAGGACATAAATGAAATTATTGTAATTTACAGAAGACAATGGTGGGATCATCTGCAAATGATGACAGAGGATCGATTGCTGAAAGCGGCACTGAACTATAAAGCCATTGGTAGAAGAGACGTGGGTCGTCCGAGGATGAGATGGGTCCCGAAACAGGTTTATATAACATAATCCTTGAAGAGGAGAAGAAGAAGATGATTATAAATTTTACCAATTTTTTTAAGCTATGGAGTTCCAAAACATTTTGAAATTTTCAAAATGAATACTACGTTCAAACTGTTGTTAAAATCCGTTTATTCTGGTATCACATGCGGAGTTGTGCGACTTTTTTCCCAATTTTGACTTCTCATATTTCTATCTCTCGCCCTCTATTTTGGGGGGGGGGGCTTATTCTCAAAAACAGCAGTGCTCTGTAGGGTAAAGGTGTACACTCGTATGCCACGTTTTACGAAAATCGGTTGATGCATTCAAAAGTTTTTGTGATATAGGCCTATAATCCAAACAGATAGACAAGTAACGTTTAAGGTTGAACGTTTAAGGAACAACGTGTTAAATACTAAAACTGCACAAACATACACATGTAAAACTGCACAAACATACACATGTAAAACGGTCGAGGTAACACTGAGAACTCGGTTCGCTCGTTCAAAAATGTTATACATGTATTGTATTATTTCAAAAAACTATAAAGTGAGAATTACCAGACAAGAACACACACACACACATATTCATTTATGTGTTCATTTATTTATATACGCTAATATTGTTTAAGTAGATCAGAAATAAATATGTATAAAGAACGTGGATGTCCTGCTTGACACATCACATCGATTGCTATTGTTATTATTTATGGTTTAGTTAGTAATTTACTTTTTCTACGTGCTGGTTACTTAGTTTGCTTAATATATACAGGTACTTCAGAGGCAGTAGGGAAGTGAGTTCACTGCCAGAAGACTTATTTCTCGTCGAGTGCTTTAAGCATCTACTAAGGAGCAACTTGACACAATTTTACCACTGAACACGGGTCGACCTCTTTTCTTCTCTTATCTCGTCACTTTCCGTCTTAAAGCTGTCATTTTTAACATCGGTAGCTATTTAATACCCCCTCCCCCTCACATACAGTCATTCGCACGCTCTCTCTCTCTCCCTCCCTCTATCTCTCGCTCCCTCTATCTCTCGTTCCCTCTCTTTCTCGCTCTCGCTTTATCTTCCCCTCCTCCTTCTTCTTCTTCGACTCTCTTTGCATAAAGTTCTTTCTCATTTTTTCTTCCACTCCCTACTTCACAAACAGTACGGTGAATGCATTGTATATTCTGATATTCAGACAGTCTTACATACTACTTTTACGCTTTGTAAAATACGCAGTCTCGCAGTCCGTCATATAGGCCTACAACAGAAAACTCTCAGTGGCGTCACGTGTTACTCCCAACGCCCAATAGACTCTAATGAAGTAAAACATGGGAACGCTTTGTACGAGACAGTCACGTTACATCCTCTTAACTACTAAAGGCAATTAGCCATTCGTACTGATTTTACAAAAACGCCGTATGCCTATACAGAATGTTCATAAATTACTAAGATATTTCCTTACATAATGATCATTAAAATGTATTAGGTTGGTAGGTTGGTACATACATGCTACATCCTACTACTACTACTACTACTACTACTACTACTACTACTACTACTACTACTACTACTACTACTAATACGAGGGTCATCTCAAAAGTAAGTTTTTCTGTTTTAGAAAAAATGAAAAACATAGGTAAATATTAAAAATGAAACTATACTTTTAATTACAAAACATGAATTTATTTTTAAATATAATCTCCAGCCTTGTCAATACACTTTCTGTAGCGTAAAAACAGTTTTTCAGTTCCTTCTTTGAACCACTGCGTGACCAGATTTCGAAGCCAGGGGTCAACCGCCTGTTTCACTTCCGTATCCGCTACGAAGCTTTGTTCTCCCAGGTGTTCTTTGAGATGGGGGAACCCATCGAAGGATGGTCGAAAATCTCCCCTCGAGAGAGTCCAACAAATGCTGCTTGACTCGCAAGGAATGAGGACGTGCGTTGTAGTGGAGCAGAAGAACTTTGTTTCTCAACAAAACTGGCCGTTTCCGCTTTATTTTCGATCCGCTGGCCGATCGCAGTTTTTTCAGAGTCTCGCAATAGCTCTCTGCATGTATTGTGACCTCGATAGGCAGACAATCAACAAGCAAAACACTTTAGCGTCTAAAAAAACCGTAGCCGTCACTTTCCCAGCGGAAGGTGCAACTTGTTTTTTTTTCGGTACGCTCTCACTCACAATTTTCTAGACCATAGACCATGCTTTGTCGGATCGTTTCAGGAGTGTAATGATGAACCCATGTTTCATCTCCTGTTACGCTGGCGGTTCACTAGATCATCTTTTTTTTATCTCGTTTACCAACTTGCGCGCGGCAGCAATCATCTTCTCTTTTTGTTCTTGAGGCAACAAACGGGGTCACCGTGCGCAAAATTTTTGAAATCACAGCTCATCACAATCAGATGCTGGTGGGGGGGGCAAGGGGGCAGCCGCCCCGGACGGCACAGCCAAGAGGGCGGCAAAGAGAGCATAGACTTAAAAAAACTGTTTTCAGTTTATAAAACTACAAACAACTTGTTTCTTTGATATGACTATTCCTTTCACAAAAGAAGCATAACCAGCCACATTGTATGGTTTATGCTTGGCCAAGCGAGATATCTCAGTCCTTCCTAGATATAGTGGTCAATAAAGGAGCATGTCAGATGCAGAACAAAGGCAGCCATTTTCCTGAAGATGAAGCTGGACGATCTTCATACAAATATTGGTTTGATAAAACCTTGCAAAATGGGGAAAAGGTAATTAGCACTTGGATGTGTTTTTCTCCAATTAAAAAGTCTCTATTTTGCTTTGGAGAATACTCCAAACTTTATTTCCACAAAAAAATTGTCAAAGAAGCAATTTCAATAGTGAAAATGGTTTTTCGTCGTAGTGAAAGTTAAATCCCCGTATTCAGGATCAAGAAAATAGTCTTGCTCATCGCTCTGGGTTTTTGGGATGGAAGGAATTGGAACGTTCTTTAAACAAAAAGTGACTTATTGATGATCTACTTCAGGAACAAACGAGTAAAGCAACTAAAACACTGAAAGAAATTCTTGAACGGGTCATTGTCACAGTACAAACTCTTGTACACCAAAATCTGGCACTGAGAGGACATCGACAGTCAATTACTAACGATCCAAATCCTGGAAACGTTCAGGCTTTGTTAAAATACTTGGCTAAATTTGACCCTGTCAAGACATCTCAGTTGAATTCAGTCTCCCGTAAATCTGGGTGTATATCGTATCTTTCGCCAACTATTCAAAATGAAATAATAAGCCTGTTAGGAGAAAGAGTGCGCAAATATATTATTACTGCATGTATGAAGGTGAAGTAATTTAGTATTATTTTTGACACAACACCAGATAATGCACATGTACAACAAATGTCTCAGATTATAATATTTGTTGAACTTAAACGCAATTCTGTTGATATCAAGGAAGACTTCATAGATTTAAATCCTTTAGAAGTGAAAACAGCGGAGGGGATCACAGAAGCTATTACAAGTAAACTTGAGAGAGATGGATTGAAACTTAGCGATTGCAGAGGTCAGTCGTAAGACAATCAAGCACCAATGGCTGGTATCCATTCAGGAGTTCAAAAGAGAATATTATATTTTAATCCACTAGCTGTGTTTGTTCCCTGTGACAACCATTCACTTAACTATGTTGAAGTTCATGCAACTCATGTAAATGTTCAGGCAGTGACATTTTATGGGACAGTAGCACGTCTATTTACTTTCTTTTCCTGTTCCACTCATAGATGGAGTGTTCATAAAGACTACGTAAATATTACTCTAAAGGGATATTGTGATACCAGGTGGAGTTCAAAAGCAGATACAATATCCATTCAGCTGGATGAAGCGATCGCTGCACTGCAGAAACTAATGGATACACCGACTGAAACAATTGATAAGGCGGAAGATGCAGCATTAATAATTAATGCGATAGAAAATTTAATTTTGTGACCTTGCTCTTTTTCTGGATAGATATTCTTTTTTGTATGGACAAAATCCAGAACATCTTGCACTCCAAAAGAATAAGCTTTAATGAAGCATTGACACTTCTGAAGACGCTAACGGATAAATTAAAAGTTTGGAGGAATGAGCTGTGCGACAATGTCATAACTAAGGCAGAGCAGGTACGTAACGAATGGGTGTCAGTATCACAAAAAGGATAAGAAGAAGCCCATGATGCCAGGGGAGTATGCACACGATTAACCGTTTAGCGAGAAATGCGACGTTCTCTAATAGAAATTTTGAGCAAACTGTCACTTGAAATTTCAAACCGTTTCTCTAACAAATAAGAGTTAGAAAAATGCTTTGGGTTCCTCTGTAAATTTGAGGCGTACGTAAATGATGGGGATATACGTTTAAGGAACAGCTTTCCCAAATCAATATTAAGTGCACAGTGCTTGCAAAACTGTATCCACATGACCTGAACAGTGAAGAATTGTTCAGTGACTTGAAAGACGTCATACTTTTATTAAAAAGGGCAAAAGGTATCGGAGAACACATGGACTTTACACCTCAGGGACTGCTATAATACATCTCTTCAATGGGGTTAGAAGCCTGCAAAACACCATCAACAGCTTTAAAAGTTTTTCTTACTTTACCAGTGTCAGCGTCTTCTTGCGAAAGATCGTTTAGTAAGGTTAAATTGAGTAAATCGTGCCAACGATCAACAATAACTCAAGACAGGGTATCAAATCCAGCGATAGTTTCAATTGAAAACGACATTGCTTCGTCTTTAGATTATAGTGATTTAATAACCGACTTTGCAGCAATTATGAGCAGGAAAGTTACATTTTAAAATGTATCGTTTTAATACTTATTCAAAATATTAAAAATAAATATCAAGTGTTTATAAACAGAAGACAGAACCACTAACCCCTAATGGTAAGTGATTTATTTTATTACTTTTAATGTAGTTCTTTGTTTAACTTTATGTTGCTTTAGCACATTGTTTTGACGATGCGCTTTAGACCTACAAGATATTTGCATGTTTATTAGAACATTTTTATGTTATAATTTTTTTATATTACTACATTTTTATATAGTCTACATTTGTTACTAATAAATGTATACAAACTGTATACCGGTAATATTGTAACATATAATTTCTTAATTTTGACTTAACAAATATTCTTAAGACGTTTGCTGGACGTGCTTTCATTTAAAAATTTACACATTTGCATTTATTAAGTACTTTGTTCACTGGATGGACATCATTTTTGTTCTTTGTCCCCTTTTATCTGTGAAGGCGAGGCGGCTGACGATCTCCTTGCCCCGGGGGCCAAAAAGCCTAGCTACGCCATTGCTGACAATCCTCCCGATTGATGCTCGACAGGTAATTCCGCAAGAATTTTGTCAAGAGTGACACGTTTGTCTTCCAACAAAATCGACTTAACGGCGTCAACAAGAGTTGGATTCTCAGTTGGTGCTGATCTCCCAATGCGCAGTTTATCGTGCACATTCGTTCTCCATTTCAAGACCGATGTATGCCACCAGCGGACCATTTGAATGCTCATGCACTCAGGTCTGTACACAGAAACTAAGTGACGATGAGTTTCAGCCGCTGATTCATTTTTTGTTGCAGAAAACCTAATCACACTACGCACTTTGCAATCGCACACGCTTGAAAATGGAACGGCCATGATTTTGAATTTCGTGTTGTTGTTACGTTGCTACGGAACGGATGAGGTTTTGGCACTACTGCAACTACACACAAATAAAAGGTTCCCAACCTTCCGTCAGCCTGATTACGCAGTTTCCCTGTAAAAGGAAAAATAGGGAAACTTACTTTTGAGATGACCCACGTACTTCTACCACTGTTACTACTAAAGCTTTTACTTCAGCCGTTTCATTAATATTTAGTTTCATTTGTTAAATACTAAAATTGGAAATTATTTCTCAGATTAACTGTGATATCTTCTGGTATGTAACAATATTACATTACGTTACACTTGAACGTAATAAACATTTATTGTACATGCGTTTTGTGACTTGTACCTTACACATTCGTCGTATTCGTACTTTAATAACCTTCAGTTTTGTTATGCGTGGGGACGCTTTAAATTTTAAGTTATTACGCTTTACTTGTTTTATTCAATTTATTTACCTTCGACCAGGTTACTCTTGTTGAGGATATGTCATTCGTATCCTGCATACATACGTAGATAACATATATAACGTATCCTACATGATGGGGAATGTAAGGATGGGATAAGAATATGATACGCTAGAGTGCATAAATAAACTTCGTGTGGTGAAGATGTATGGTAGTATGGTTATGAACGACAATACGTGATTACTAACAAAGGAATCGTAGAAGTACAGAGACTATAAATATTTTCGAGTACTAATGAGTAGTCACGGAAGAGATGTTAAACACGGCCTTTTGTTAAGAGAAGAATTAGACATAAGACTGACACAGCCGTACGTGTCAAATGTGTTGAATTCTACCCCGTCATATGAGATAGTCTACGAACGAAAACCCCTCTTCTTTTCACCTCTTCTTCGCTACAAAAGCTGTGCCCTGTACCGTCCCATTTAGACATCTCCATCTGATTTAGACACAACTGGAAGTCTTAAACACCCTCCTGTACGACCGCTCTTCTTCACTCTCAAGTAGGAAGAGTTTTTCTACAGTTTCCTTCTTTAGCTACTGTACAGTGTTGTACGGAGATAGATGTTTCAGTCCGTTGGCAGCTACCGTATATTCCTACGCCCCACATATCATTATCGAGATGGTCACACAACCTATTCTATATTTCTGTTTTTGATGTTATCATAAGCATACACAGTTTCTTCTTGGATGTTTATAACCATATCTAGCCTCTGCTATTTCTTCATCTGTAGAAAGCCTGTGTTTAAAGATTTAACTGAGGTTCTTTCAAATAGCGCCATTACGGTTGGATCAGTAGACTTTCGTCACAACTAAGTGAGATGCTACGTATTAACAAATCCTTCTCTTATAATCGTTGTGTAGTTAAACAGTGACTCGTTAAAATCTTCCTCTACTCTCCAGCATACCATCGTATCTGAAACTTTCAATTTTCTGACATCCTTTGCTATTTGGGTTTACAGTACGTACCCTCTATGTGTGATTCACCACTTCTCCTTACACAAGTGGGGTGACTATCTGTGTTATGTATGGTCAGGTCTAAGTCAGACATTCAGTCCAACCAGTACTCTCCTCTTATACCCAAAAAGGTTCTAACCTCATGTAGGGGATTTCGCATTTATATCGCCCCGCTACTGTTTTTTTCACCACTCTGCGTCTTCGAGCATGTGATCCTATTTATTATAGGAAAAAATATAATTATCCAGGACGAGGATGCGAATGTTGTAAGACCATATTTTTATTACTAACTGGGTGAGTAATAGTTTAAGGACGTAGATATAATGCAGTGTTGAGACATTTACAACATAACTGAAGTGTCATGTTAGTGAAAAATCGAATTGTGCTTTGGAACCTGCTTATCGTTGGACGCAGACGTGAAAGAATAATGACATTGCCTCCACTCCTGGATACACTATTCAGTTATATTAGTGTGCAGGATGGTAAAAAGCCTTATGGTTGTGCAATTTAAACTACAATCAAATAAAGTATTACTAATACTAAACATGGAATAAACTGAATACAGATTTATTCATAATTGAAACCATGCGGTTCTAAGTGTATCTGAAATCCGAGGTTCTATATTTTAGCACATGATCTATATGTTAAATGAAGTTTGCGAACTTTGGGTTCAATATTAATAATGCTACCGTTATTTACCCATCGTAATAGATAATATTTACCAATATTTCATTTTATGCAATGCAGCATGACGTCACTAAATCAATGCAGTGCCAGTCTTCCTTGGATTTCTATAAAAATCAGTTCCTATTTACATCTGGATCAAGTAAGTCATAGGTGAACATAATCTATTCGTCTAGCCACTGTACAAGATTACATAGGATCGGCACTATAGTACAAGAATTTTTGCAGCCCTTGCTGCCCTAATTGACCGACGATATAGGTAAAACCTATGGATGACATCCCAGTAACACCCCCCGGAAAAACTACAAGAACACAGGAGAACGGAACAGCACGTTGAGATTTTCAAACGTCGAAACCCGGCTGATCGTAAATCCTGAACACCAAAGAAGAGAAAAATTAATTATTTCATAAACATCGTACAAGAAAAATTTTTTAAGGCCATTTTAATTAATCGAAAAAATATTTATAATCCTTAAATATAAACAATATCGTTATAATTAATTGTTAAACAATATTTATAAACGTAATTAAAAGATTATAATTTTAATATAACTTGTGTTACGAACGTAAATTAAGGAATACATAGATTTTTTATTTATAGTATTTTTTTAACATTTCATTTGTAAGAATACTATCTGAGCTAGATGTTCATTCAAGTTAGTAATGTTATAGATCTTTGAACTTTGAAATTTACAAGTAATTGAAGAGACATATTTTTAAAGTTCAAATTTAAAACATAAAACGACTTCATATTACAGTTTATGAAAAGAACAACTTTGTACGTAAGGTAAGGCCAATCAACGTAGCCTATTAACCACTCACCGTACCTTTTAAATTTTATGTACAGGCGCCAACATGTCATATTACAATACACACGCACGCTCATATATGTGTGCGTCTTCTAATTCTATTCTAACATTCTTCTAACATTTACCAATACCTTTTAAGTAGGAATAATAATTAGAATCATATTAAATCTTTTTACTAAAATAAAAAGTTATGCGAAACAAAATGTTAGGCTACTAAAAAGATTAATGTACGCTGCATATTGCGCAGTTGTATGTTTGCGTATGCTGTTTGCTTTGCCAAACAAATACCTATATACTTCCAAATAATGTTTGTGATGTTAACACATGCGGAATTATTTGTTTACACACACACATACACACTATACGCATTTTATATTACGTCTTGATCATTCCTGGTTAAAACCCTGGTGGCGTGTTGCAGTACCATCTCTGACTGGCGCCGTCGTAACGAGCGAAGTCGCAAATATTTCGTTGCATAATAAGTTTAATAGATTAGGCAGGTAGTGTAATCTGCCAATGGAATGACGTAGAAAACGGTTGTTGACCTGCTGAGACCTTGCTTTTGGAAATTCCTTATCATATATTAAGCTTTGCAAACCGATTTTGTTAACTAACGGACTTATAGTTTAGGAATAAGTTGTAATTAGGGTTACGTTGCGCTTCATAAATTGAATAGGAACTTAAAACGTAGCTATATGACAAATGTGGGAATTTGCATAACGATTTGACAAGGCTATAGAAAGCTCCTGCTAATGATTCCAAGTTAAAGTGCCCTGCACAGATTTTGGATGGATCTGACAGTTTGACAGTTTGAGCTACTTTTTATTTTTAATTATTTTAAAATAAAATATTTGAAAATTTAAATTATTTTTAATCTATTTTAAATTATTTGAAATGTCACACGCTATTTATAAAATCTTTATGTCTCATAATATATACGATCTACATAAGACCTTACAGCTACTGAAATTAGTGTAGTTTCGTTAGTCCATGTTAGCGTAATACACGCCGTTTATTCCTGTGTAAACTTCCTTCGCCTTCCTGTGTAACTTCAAAATAATTCTAGACTTAATAATCGATCTAGACTTTTCATACCTAAACTTAATAATAAATGAACTAGAATTATATCTAGATTCACTAATCACATTGAAACCATATAGTTTTTAACAAGGCAGTAAAAAGTTGATAGACAATTACATGGACAACTCTATTTTAATAACAAAAGAAGTAGCCGTTCTCATAATTCTTCTGTTATGTCTGCAGACTGACAAAGATAGTACTGTCAGTTGATAGATGTATGAAAGTCAGTAAATAAAACTCGTTCCCCCATATAAATAATACATATATTCAATTAGTTGTGCTTACTAATGCAATGAAATGAGAATAGTAGTTGTTTCATGTTATTGAAAATAAAAACATTCAGGTCACTACAGAGTTTACGGTTCTAAGCATTCGGGTCGTGTTTGTAGGTCTTTGTGGTTCACCCTACTACGGAACTGAATAAATATGCGCAACGGAGACAGAAATATAGGCCTACATGGAGTCTTTAAATATGCGCGATGATTAACCGAATAGGGAGATAAAAAACTCGTCTCAACTTTGATTTCTTTATTACGCATGCGTATCTGTGTATGTACACGAGCAGGATCATGTTAAAGCAATCCTTCAATTATGCTTTATATGAAAACATGTTTGTAAATGAAATTGTGAGCCAATTACATATTTTCATTCGAAAACTAGATTCTTTTTTTTTTCAATTTACGTTAGAGGTGGAGTAATAGTCACTGTGTGGTCAATAGAAGCACGGACACACTTAACCAATACGAGAGCAATAAGCAACCGAATAAATGTAGTAACATACACATACAATAAAGTAGCTCGTCTCGTCATCCACGCAAGACAAAATAAATACTCTTGTGCTGTATTTCACAACTAGTAGGCCTATCCTACTGTATATTTTATTCAGCACATCAAAATATACTGTATACTACTTAATGTATGTACTGTGCTCTAACACGGAGGAAAATGTGTACAAAATGAAAACGGTTCACTTACATATACACAACAGTATATGCTTTTACGCTGTAGCGGAATGTCTGAGTAATCTAGTTTAGCCTGTCACTGTATGTGAATGAGTGTGTGTGGGGGGGCGTGCGTGTAACGTGCTCGCACAACTGTTTATGTTCTCATAGTTTCTACACGGAATAGAACAAACCGTATCCTTATAATCATAATACGTTCAACGAGTTAAGTGTTGTGCCAGGTACGGCTGAATTACGGGGAAAGTTGGAAGGAATGTGTAATGATGTTATCCAGATCCAACGAAAATCATTGTGTATCGCTTGTAGAATTTAGGTAGTGGGAAACGATGTGTTTAGTCATTCTGTTCGTTGTTTATGTATCATTGATGATAAACTATCCACATTCCACTTAAGCACTGAAGGGAAAGATCAGACAACAAATTAGACATAATAATTGTTTTATTCCTCATTACCCGTCTTGCTCTATGTCAGCGAATCTTGAACATTATCGAGAAGATGTGCTCTTATTGCAGGCTGTGGAATACGTTTCTTAAGAGACAGAAAGGGAGGCACAAAGTTAGATAAAATACTGAAATGAGAAACGAAATGGGATTTTAGCCAATAATGGGGTCGTTAGTGCAATGAATTACTGGCGATGTTGAAAGATCACCATTACAAAGTATGGAAGCACGTCCTTTCAAATGACAATCCGTAACAAATAGATTGCGTCATGACACTAGGTTTGACTTACATACATCCCAAAAGATAGCGGCAAATATGGAATGGAATAGAATCGTTGTTGAAGAAGAAATATTTAATTTGTTACTTGGTTGTTGGTTCTCTTGATTGTATGTGATAAATATGCCAGAACCAGTTGTGTTTAACTAAATCAACATTTCACGAAATACCGTAGACAATACGTTGTTGTAAACGAAAGACAACGCAAAAAGATTATGTAACCTTATGGTAGGCCTGTAGAAGTAATAGTAATAAAAAAACACATTTGGAATATACCTATGTCATTAAGATATCTTTGAAACACATAGAATAATAATAAAATATTTAAGAAAGTTTTAATATAAACTTAGAACAATTTCGTATAATGAGCATTGTAGAATTCACATTGTTTTCTCTCAAAATATTTAGTGTCTTACATTTCTATGAGATAATCTTCAGTTTCTTTTTCTTCATACTACTAAGCGTTTAGGCCACCTGATAATCACTGCTGACTAAAATTAGCGGTTTACTGTCAAGCCAATCTCCATTTTCTATGTGTCTTTATAACTTTAATAAAGACACCATTCGAATATCGAAAACTTAAGGACATATGAAGAATTGGATAGAAGGTGTGCTAGATTCAAATCTTGTTTTGATTATAACGCGAGAGATAAGATTGGAACATAAGAACACGTGTATAATGATAATGAATTACGTTTGGCAAATCGTTTATAAACAGAATTATCACTGTTGCACACCACTATAGAAAAATTATTCCGATTAGCGCTTTCAAGCTTCTCAGCTCATCGTTAATTAAATTCTTAATTCCGATCTGACGATGAGCTGAGAAGCTTGAAAGCGCTAATCGGAATAATTTTTCTATAGTGGTGTGCAACAGTGATAATTCTGTTTGTGATTATAACCACTAACACAAATTTCTTCATTAAAATTCTGATAAAAAATCGTTTATAGACTAAAAACACTCGAAAAAACAGTAAGCTAACCACATGTTAAATCAGAAAACAAAAGTAGCTTATCACGAAAAATTAATAACGAACTCGCTTAAGACCAAAATTTCCAAAATAAGACATGAGTTTGTGCTTTGCAACCGACGTGCAATACTGTTTGTTTAAATTTTACGTAGGCCTATGTGTTCAGCTACTCTAGTAGATGTTCAAATATTTCATGACCGTAATCAAATGGTTTCAATATTTTGTCAGTAGACTACTGAAAGCATTTGTCAGTATTCAGTATTGCCAGTATTTGTCAGTATTTTGTCAGTAAAATTAAGTAGCCTACAAAATTGTAAGGGCTTATGCCACATGATTGCCTACTAAGTTCGTAGTTGTCAGCGTACTTGTTGAACAAGCTACCGAGTGCTCAGTTTTGACTCGACGGTTTGGCATTTGTCTGTCTTTCCGTCTGTTGGAATAGGCTAAGTCTTAAGATAACTTTTAAACGCATCAACCGATATTCGTAAAAGTTGACATGCGTATCCATACGTTAACCCTACAGAAGCCGATTGGTTTTGAGATAGATATCAGAGGCCGAGAACCGAAAATTTGAGGGAGTTAAAGTTGTGAAAAAATCGCAAAAGGCGATGTGGGGCTGGAAGTTAATTTTAACCACAATCTCAGTGTCTATTTTTGAAAATTTCAAACTTTTTTGACGTCAGGACCCAAAAAGTGGGTGAAAATTTTTATAAAATCGTAAAAATTCATGGGGGCATCAAACTAATAAAAATTTTAATTATAATCTAAATGTAATGTTAAGCTTTAGAAATTTTAAAATTTGGTGCCCCAGGGCCCAAAAAAGGGATCGCAATTTTGAAAAAATTTGAGAAAATCCAGCAGGATGTCAGAGTAATGGGATCTGTAACCCAAATCCGAATGTGTCGATTACTTTTGTATTCAGAATTTTTGTGTTTATTGTATGATTGAGTGTCCTACAATTGGTATATTATTAAACAAATATAATACAGTAATCGGGATTTTTATAATATTTCCTACAATTTAAAATTACATAATATCGAAATTTATGTAATAATAAATGT